>CM076580.1:262408871-262759560 GCA_034641835.2 Pinus albicaulis | reverse complement strand
ATCATTTAATAACAAAAATAAACAAATGCATCATATATAATCCATAAAAATTAAGTTTTAAAACTTTAAAAAATTATTTATTTTAATATTTTTTTGGTTCTATCCCATACTTAATTTTTATAAGTAAAATTAAATATCTCCATTCAAGTTTATATTTTTACTAATTTTGTTTATATTTTAAATTTTCAAAATATTATTATTATTTATTTTAATTTTATTTTTATCATTTTTCAAAAAATTGTACACATAAAGCTAAATTAAATATTTTAATAAAATAACTTATTTTGAATATTTTTTATTATTATATAATATTATTAATATTTATTTTTATCATTTTATTAGTTTGTTTTTATTATTTTTATCTCTTCACTAATTATTTAATTTAATATTAACCTTACACATTAATTTCACTGCCCTTTCATAGATGGCTTGTAAGTGGATGATATTAATGCCTAAAGGCATCAGTTTTCCTTGTGACCCTTCTTCTCTAAGATATTTTTTCGTGGATGATTGATTTTTCTTTATTTTGGCTATGTATTTATGTATTGATGAGCTCATTTGACAGAACATGGGAAGGGATTCTAAAGCTATATATATAGATATATATATATTTTATTTATGATGGTTGGTTGTTTATTAAAACAACTCTTTTTCCATGTATAATACTCTTTTTCCATGCATAATTTTTAAAATTTAGAATGAAAATTATAAAATTTCTTAAAAAACATTATATATTAATTATTTATTTTTTTACCATAAATAAAAATATAAAATATATTAATTTTTTCTTTAATATAAGAATAAAATATTATTATTTTTCTTTAATATATATTTTGATATTTTTTTTTTTTACTTTCACTATTTAAATTATGTGCTTCAGTTTTGTGTATTTTCTCCGTTTACTTATTCTGACATTCAAGACATTCTTTTATTTTATATATATATATATATATATCCTCGATTGTGGTGAGGGCGACTAGATGGACTACTCAGGATCCACGACATTGTTAGTAGCCTAAAAGAAAAGGACGGTGAGGGAATTGGCTCTGGCCCTCACACACTCGTCAACCTATGTAAGGTGGCTAGATGCATATAAGACAATTATGATGTTTTGAGAGATTGGTATGATATCACCCACTTGGAATTTTCTTTTGTGTGTTGGTCTCGAGTCAAAGGCATTGTTAGTAGTTGGGTTATAGGATTAGAGGCAGTTTGAGGTGCGTTCTTGAAGGTTCTCTCCAAAGCTAGTCGACTAGGTGCAACAACTCCCCTCCATTATATAGAGGCTAGCATCTGTGGGTATGTCTTATCTATGATTTTTTCTCTTCTGATCCCTTTACTTAATTTCTCCATGATAATTTGCGGGGAACGGGTCTCTAAGAAAATATTCCATAATTTGTGGAAGGAAAGTGTTGGTTTTTCTGATGGGCAACCTCAATTCAGTCGAATTTTTTTTGTTAATTATGGTTCCTTCTCTCACAGATGGGTATACACTTGGGGTCTGTGTCGTGGCATTCGTTTTGTATTCTATGCATGGGAGCATGGGTTTTATTTCATGGCTTCTTGCTCCTTCTACTGGTTAGCCTTAGAGGAGATTAAATTAAAGAATATATGTCTGAATGGACTCTGTGTTTGGTTCTTCGAGGCTTGGGAAACCATGGATTGATGAGGTTTGACTTTCTCAGTTCACCCATATCATATTTGGTGGAAAATGTTTGTTTTATTTGTTAGATGCTCATAATTTTATGGATTTCTTCTATGTTAAACCTTAAGGTGTTATTCCTAGGTACACACTCTAGGTTCATCAACTCGGCACCTGCATTGTGTAATGGTTTGAGGGTTATCATCTCTATACATTGTTTCATTACCGTCACCAACAAAGTATTAGTATGGCATGACCTTCCTCAGGAAGAGGTACCGGGATAAGAGAAGATCAAGGCTGGTGTCTTCATGCACAGCTTTTATGTGGTGGAAGCCAGCCCCAGCCACGTCCTTCTCGAGGCAGTGACCATAGAACGACCTATAGGCTCATTCATGAAGCAACCCAGGCCTACCAGACAAGCGCACAACCACATATTCGCCAACTTATTTCTAGGTGGGAAGTGGACGTAAACTGATAGGAAACACAAGAAAATTTCGATGTTGAGGAATGATTGGAGTTGGTTCCAGACCTTGGTCATACCATGGGTCGATACTCCTAGTATAAACAGACTATATACATCTATTTCCTCATGAAAAACGTTGTAGCAAGAGCCTTGTCCACTCCTGCAGCTGCTTCGGCCAAGACAGACTGTGTTCTTCTACAAATTTATAAAGAATTCTATCTTATCCAATTTTAGATTCAACAATAGAATTCCCGCTTCAGTCGTATAGAAAATCATATTATGCCTTTCCCTCAAATGGAATTACTCGGCTCGAGCGCGAAAGATCCAGCTCCTGTAGGTGCTTTTGATGATTAGTAGTATCTCTATTCTAGTATGTTTTTCCATTTTTGTTAAGTACAAATGCAGGATATGCAGACTTTGATACTATGTTGTAGATATTTAGATAGTATACAAGATAAGGACACTCAAAAATATCTAGCTCTAAAAGATAGTCTTAAACTATTTTGTTTTTGGATGACTTATAATGCAGTACAATGGCCAACATATAGGGTTTCCCATTGGGCATATTGAGGCCACCTTACCATCTGATCATGGATGTAATCTGCCTTTTTGATGAATTAATGAAGAAGGTCCTGCCAAGCTTACAATTTTTTTATTATCTAATTTATTAAGAAAAATAATAATTTGAGAAATATATAAAATTACTTTGTTTAAAATTTAAAAGTGAGTAGAGAACAAAAACCTTACATAATCTCATATTTAACTTGAGTGGGTTTAGTGGATAGAAATATGTATTTTTCTTTTCAAAATCACATGTTCAAATGTAGAGGGGAAGGAGTATGTACACTTTTGTAAACTTAAAATTTAAGATTAGCTCCGAGGTTGTGGTTTAATGGTTGCGTGTTGTGGTCTCCACAAGCCCCGACGTCCATTCCCAAGAAGGGTTATGTACTTACTCTTCTTTAAGTCATGTGAATAACATGAACTGTGTGTATATATATATGTATATATGTATATAAAAAATTAAAATTTGATATGATTTTTTCATTCAAGTTGAGGATTTAGAATTTTAGCAAGGTCTAAGGATCCCATGACATCCATAATATGATTACACACTTCGTCTTTAAAGGAAAAGTAAGTTAATATTTATGGATGGTTCTCATGGTGTTTCATTGTGGAACAATTCTAGTGCATAGTCTAGTCAATAACATGAGCTTGGAAATGGAATGTGAAAATCCCTTCCTTTTAAATTCATGTAATGATTTTTGAGGATTGAAATTAAGGGTGTATTCTCGAAGCCCTGTAATTAAAACTCTAGAGGGGGAATTTGTAGCCTATAGTAGCATGCAATTTTTCTTTATTGAGTTTGTTTGTAGCATAATGAAAGTTTGTTTTGATTGCTTCATTTTCTTTGTTGAACCTTGGTTTTTTTAGAAATGGAGGACCCTAGACATTATGGCCGATGTACTTAATACCATTTGGTGGATGTTTGGTGCATTCTGAGCCTTAAGTTGCCATGCAAGCATGATTTCAAGTACTCGGTCTATGCTTTTTGGTTTTCCAAGTCAATTATATACTCAAGAAGAGCCTCATTTAGAGTGCCTTGAAATCCTCAAAATTGCAGTACAAACAAAGTGAAATTGAAAAATGAGAAGAGGAATTTTGTGTGTGTTGTATCTAATGGTGATTAGCTTGGCTAAGGGCACATAATCTAAGATATCTCAACAAAAAATTTTGTTTAGTTCAATTCTCGAAGAAGCCAAAGGAAAATGAATTAGTTAAACTAGAATCCAGAGAAATGATGGTGGAATAAGTAGAAGACGACGAAAATTCTCTCCCTCAAGAACAAAATAAGAAACATAATAGGTATGTTTTTGTCTATTTCTAAGTTCTAGTATATTTTGAAAACAATTTTAATAACAAGGCAATTAAATAAAGTTTATATTAGTGGATTACAAATGTCATTCTCTTAAAATAAAAAACAAGAAAACAATTTTTGACTCGAAGTATTTGATTTTTTTTTTTTTGGATAATTTTGATATAAAATATCTAGATATCTTTATTTTGCATATTATCAAGTTGGAAAATATACCTGTAATTTTTTAATCTAAAATTTGTTCAGATTAATAAAGTAAATACTCTTTTATTTGTAACATAATTTAATAGATAAAACTAAATATTATTATATCGATACTAACTTAAATATAATTATGATATTATAGATAAATATATAATCACCACACCTTTGTTATGTGGTTAACCCTTTATCAATGTAACTAATCAACTATGGACCCACTAGTATCTATATCAACTCTAATGCATTAGTGATTGTAGTGTTATAGTTAACTATATAATCACCACACCTTTGTTAATATCACTAACACTATCAACATAGCTAATAGACCAAGGCCCCACTCCTATGTATATAGACTTTAATGCTTTATGTGTATTTTCAAACCCTTCAAATCTCTCATGTCAAGACGATGTAGCTAGGAAACTAAAGCCACACTGCGAACAACTCTAGTGAATAATATCCCTTTTCAGAACCTAACTTGATAGATGTGTAATTAATTTTGAGCCTTTAATGGAAAATCCTAGGTGGAATTTTATCTCTATAATGGAAAAGCCCTAGGTGGAGGGGTACATTAGGGAGATAGTTTAGGAGTACAATTGACAAATACTTGCTGGTAGGTATTCGTCACTTTTAAGTTATGTAATGATGTTATAATACTTTTCCAAAGTGCTTTCATGCACATGGGAGACAAAAGTACATTAAATAAAGCAAAGTATTCCATTATAGGTGCAACAAAACATCCTTTCTAGTCCATCCTTCAATTCAAATTTGTGGGGACTTGACATGTCCCATGTTAGGCCTACCCTAAAGCTTTGGAAGAAGCCCCACAATCATACGGCGAGCCTTATTTCCACTGCCATAGGCCCATAAATGCGCCCAGGCCGGAAATGCCCTCGGTTAGATTAAAGCTGTTGATGATCTTACGGCCGGCATTCCCTGCCTGGGCGCATTTATGGGCCTATGGCAGTGGGAATAAGGCTCGCCCAATCATACATGCCCACTGCCCAATGTCACAGTAACTGCTCGCAATTCATACCTTTCTCGAGCCAAACATTTGTCTTTACGTATAACTTACACCTCGGAAAGAATGGCAGCCTTTAGTAGTTGATAGTGTCAGTAATTTAAGAGGAAACTTCATGGAAGGTCCCTCAATTTAATTGTATTTTATATACATACAGACATAATCATTGAATTATTAGACTGAAAGTATCACCGACACACCTTAATGATAATATGTTTAAATTAAAGGGTTAGGTTTTGACCAGAAAGAAGTCACGCGGCAGAAATAACTACTCTCTTTCTGGAAGGTATATATATAGTGAGAGAATCGCTGCGATGGCTTTGTCAGATGCCCTCTCTAGATTTGGAGTTCCACGGACATCTACACAATTTTGGTGCTTTTGATCTTTGTCTTCACCGCGATTTAATTGGGTTCAAATGGTGGTTGGTGAACTGTAGAACTTTCTTTTGAATCCATTTAAGTTTGATCAAGTCTCATACTGCTCCGTAACTCATATTTCAATTTAGGACAGTGGAGGCACTTTGAAATTTCTAGTTACTCATCACGGCGAGATTCACGGTTGAGAGTCTACGATGCTAGAACAGCTAGGGCCGAATCTGGAAGCATATGCTTCTAAAGATCTCACGGTATGGACCCAGCTGCCTGGTTTCAAAGGTCGCCATAATGGAACATGTGAGGCGGCCAACTCGCTGTTCGTTTTGCACCATGGAAATTCACCAACTGTGGTGTCTGGCCGATACTGTTGGAAAAGCTATATATGTTGATGCTGTGTTTGTTTTGTGAACTTTCTTGCGGGGAAGGGCAGAGGCGGGTCTAGATTAGCCAAAAACATTAGAGCTTCCCGAAGGGGTGAGGCTGAGGATCGAACCCTGGAAATGGGCGCCGTAAAGAATCACTGGATGGATGGCTTCTTATGTGGGGAGAGTGTCAGTGTGGGCGATGAACAGATGTCGGCTCAGGACAGCCATTACACCTATGCCAGCGGTATGTTACCTTCCCTGGGCGCCAGAAGCAATCGCCGCGTCAAGCTTGGGAGATTTCTTATTTCTCCTTATGATCCTCGGTACAGGTATGTATGTAACTTGTGAGATGGAGAAAAGAGAAAAAGTTCCAAAGAATTTATAGAAGTATATGGATGGCAACGGCAGCTGCTTCCAGCTGTAATGCATAAAGGAATTAAAGAACTGAAGTATTTTGTTTTTTATGGTTTTAGCAATCGGTAAGATAGTTTATTTTCTGTATTAAAGCGAAATTTTGTCGTGGGAATACAGTTCGAATTCTTTCGTCAAGGGAGTTCCCACCGTATATTCTGGTAACACCAAGAAAATAGAATCCACAAAATACGAGCAATTTTGAATAGCCTAGTTCTAGGGTATGATAGCTTTACAGTGGTATCAGGAGTCAAAACAAGAACCAAGAATATATTCGCTTTGAAGTTTCCTGTTAGTTTCGAATGCTTTGCATTTGAAGCTTGTATCAAATCGGCCTAAGTTGGTGCGACTTCAAGATCAAAGATTTGAGCTACACCATTGTCTTTGAATTCAAAGATAACAGTATTCAGTAAGAATGAGAAATCAGGGAACAACTTGCAGGCGTGGATCAATATCTTGATGAAACATTATTTTGAGTAAGAAGATTTGTCGAAACACTCTTGATCCCGTTCTGAACAAAAGTTGGGTGCTTATCTGTCATTGAAACAGAAAAATCCTTTCATATATTCGAACCAAGAAGATGTACGCTCTCCCGCGTATCTTAAGCCTCGCAAGTTTCGTATCCCAAGCTTGATGTACCCGAAGATCCAAGATCTGAATTATACCTACCTTTATGTTCATATTCAAGCAGGTCTCCTCTATGCTTACCAAACCAGTGAACATTAACTTCCAGAGTTTATTATATAAAACGTTATTTTGAGGGAATTTTCAAGAAAGTTTCGACGAGCATTTTGTATTTTCCAAGACCGTCCTTGTGTTGTGTAAGACTTTGACTCCCGTTCCGGCCTAAATTTCGGTGTGTTTCTCTCATCGAAAAGAAAAAATTAAATAATCTTTCAGAAATTCGGGCCGAGGTCCAAGAAGATGTACGCACCCCAGCGGCTTGTTTCCCATGGAAGTATCGGATTCAAAACTTGTCTTTAAAGAAATATTTATATTCGAGAAGGTTTTTTATATTCGAGAAGGTTTTTTATAGAAGATTTCGACGAGCTTTTTGTATTATCGAAGAGAGCTTGCCCGTAGTGTTCCGAGACTTTCTATTCCTCTCCGCCGAAAGCCTTTCTTTTATGGAAAAGAAAAAGGTTTTCTTTCAGAGATTCGAACCAAGAACCAAGAAGATGTACGCTCCTCCAGCGTATTGTGTCTTGCAACTTTTGGATTCAAAGTCTTTACTTCAAAGATCTGAGTTATACCTGGTATATTTATATTAAAGCATCACGGTATCCACTGAGATTACGAAATCGGTGAACATTAACTTGCAGAGGTTATAATTAAATAAAACGTTATCTTGTGATATTTTTCTAGAAGATTTCGACGAGCTTTTTGTATTATCCAAGAGAGGCCCCCTCCAGTGTCCCAAGACTTTCGACCCCGCTCCAGCCAAAAACTGTGTGATTTAGATGTTCTTTCAAAGAGTCGAACCCAGAACCAAGAAGATGTAAGTTGCATAGCGTATTGTTAGCCTGACAAGTTTCTGATCCAAAGCCTATACCGAGTGATCAAAGATTTGAACTATATCACTATCATTCTATTAAAGCATCACGGTGTCCATTAAGAATACGAAATTGGCAAACAACTTGCAGATGTTATTATTTTCATAAAACGTGATCTTGGGAGATTTTTCTGGAAGATTTCAATGCGTCTTTCATACTAACAAAGACAGGTACCGTATAGTGTATTTCTGGTCTAACGCCATCCACATGATTTTTTTATAGACTCTTGTTCTTAAGATCGCAACTTAGTCCTCTACGACACCTAGGGCAGACTTATTTTGGAGCATCGATAGGATGTGATAGGTAGGCGTTAGTGTCCAGGCAAGTGTCGTGTGTTGTGACTCAGATTTGGCCCACTTACAAACTCGCCTCAACGGACAAGGATGTGATAGCGTCATTCATGAACTATTTCAGTGTGTCATATCATGTGCGCTTTCATTTGCCTTTGGCTAACCATTCTCCCCTGCTCGTCGGTATTTTTATTTTCAACTTTTTTATTTCAAGATAATAACGTTATTGCTCAAAAGTATTTTGGTAAGTGTTCAAAAGTATTAAAGACAGAAGCCCATGGTACGTGGTAGAGGTGGCTTATCTGGGGTTCGGTTTTTATCTTGTCATCCCATATATTTTCATGTGATATTTGATCTGTCTTCTTTCATCCTGAGGTCTTAATCTTATTGTAAGTAAAGGTTACTGGAGTGGTAAATGCAATGTTAACTTTGTGATTTGCAACTGGGCATTCGGATGACCTGATACACAATCAAATTAGAATAGAGGATATACAACGGGATTCCAATTGCCCTGAATCTGCAATCAGATTATAACAGAGGATATACAACATGATTACAATCAAGGGTAGGGTAAGCAACATTCTTTTGATAGTAAATGCCATTGGTCATGAACAACACAAGTGAGTCTTGACAGGAACAACGGTGGGTAAAATATATGACTTATGTTCCAGGTTCTTCAAATTCTGTTGTAAGAAATAGATACAAATGCTGCCATAAAAAAAAATAAACAAGAAGTCTGAGAGGTCATTAGTGACGAAGTCCCTCAAAAGAGCTTAGAATCTATTCAAAAACACAGGGCTTTTACCTGTAAATTCAAAATTGTAAGATGTTACCTGATCAGCATGCCATATTTGCATATTTGAAGAGGGAGAGAAACGCAAAAAATATAATCACAGACAAGTATTAGTGATGATCTACACCGATATTGATTAGACGATTTATCAAAATAGGTGAACAAATCTTTGTGTTCTGTGGTTTAGTAACAGTCTTTGATTTTATAGATCAAAATTTGGGAATTTTATTAGAACAGAGCCTTACAATTTCTGAGAGGCTGAACCGTTGCACAGAGTGATTTAAATTGAACTTTCTATACCTGCAGAGCCTGGGAAACGTTCTTGATCGTGCTAGTGGTTTACTCAGCGTGGGTTTCGCCATTTGAGTTTGGATTTATCGAGGAGCAGAAAGGAGGTTTATTTGTTGCAGACCTGATTGTAGACTTTTTCTTTGCAATCGACATTATTACGACCTTCTTCGTACCTTACCTTGACAGAAGAACATACTTGCTAGTGGACAGACGCGAGAGCATTGCTAAAAGGCTAGTTGATTTTGCAGTTTTGAACGCCATGAAGAAAATTACGAGTGCCTTTTGTTCATATATTACGAGTTTGGAACCTACAATTAATAGAATTCCACTCATTAGAAAACACTAACTCGTCATCTTCCTTGGATGACACAGGTATATTTGTACATGGTTCCTATTTGATGTCTGCTCAACAGTGCCCTTTGAGGCAGTTAGACGAATTTTCGGAGGAAGGTTGACAGGCTTCTCTTATAATGCTCTTAGCATGCTGCGCCTCTGGCGTTTAAGGCGAGTCAGTGCTCTGTTCGCAAAACTAGAGAAGGATACCCGATTCAACTATTTCTGTACACGCTGTGCAAAGCTAATTTGTGTAAGTTGACAACAAGAAATCCCATTTTGCCTGAATTCATCGAAACACTCTCTATAGTTGCAAATAGTAGTGACCCGCAATGAATTTAAAGCCGTATTGGCTCTACTGTGCAGGTCACACTGTTTGCGGTTCACTGTGCTGGCTGCTTTAATTATCTGCTGGCTGCTAGATATAGACATAAGAGCAAGACATGGATTGGTGCCGTAAATCCAGATTTCTTAAAAACAAGCCTATTGATTCGGTATGTTACCGCAATCTATTGGTCCATTACCACTCTGACCACTGTTGGGTATGGAGATCTGCACGCTCAAAATACTAGAGAAATGATCTTTGATATCTTCTTCATGCTGTTCAATCTGGGTCTGACGGCATACTTGATAGGAAACATGACAAATTTAGTTGTGCATGGCACAAGCAGGACCAGGAGATTTGTAAGTAATATATTTCTAATAGACTAGTGTTTAGGAAAGTTATATGATATATCTATATATTTTCTCTTCACGTGTAAAATTTGTCGTGAATATTAAATTTTGACTTTAATTTTAATTTTAACTGCAGAGGGATACAATTCAGGCAGCTTCAAGATTTGCTTTTCGGAATCAGCTGCCACCGGATTTGCAAGAGCAAATGTTAGCACATTTATGCCTGAAATTCAGGACAGAGGGCTTGCAGCAAGAAGAAACCTTGAATGATCTTCCAAAGGCCATCCGTACATGCATTGCAAACTTTTTGTTTTTCTCTATTATTGAAAAGGTGTATCTTTTCCAAGGAGTGTCCAATGATTTCCTTTTCCAGCTTGTAAGTATTGTCTAATCATGAAAAGAATACCACATTTTGGGGTTTTTGCTTGATGGCTTTAGTATAAAAACTTGGAGAAAGAAATGACCCGATATTTTTCTTATGCTTGAAAAGGTTTCAGAGATGAAGGCAGAGTACTTTCCCCCTAGAGAGGATGTCATTTTAAGAAACGAAGCACCGACGGATTTTTATGTTTTAGTGTCAGGTGCTGTGGTAGGTATCTTTCTGAATGCTGAACTTTAAAAGCTCAGAATTATGTCAGTGGTTCACCATATTCCTTTTCTTAATTGTCTGTCTTCAAACAGGGAACTAGACAAATGTTTGCTAATGTTCATCTGGAGTTAAGATTTAACATTGCATTTTGATTTATTTTGCAGGACATACTAGCAGCAAAGGACAAGGATAAAACAGAGCAGGCAAGCGAAGATCTTTGAGAGAAAAACAACCATTTTTTTTTTCTCTCTCTTGTTGTTAGGAAAAAGCTGCCTCAAAATGAGCACAGATAGGAGGCAGGCCTAAAACGCTGAACGATAAACTCACATGCCATTTGTTCATCAATTTTCAAACAAAAAATTCCAGATATAGAGTACAAATTGCTTTAAATAATAATCAAAGTTGCCATTACAGTATACAGAACCATTATGTGAACACATATAAAGGGTCTAATTACATGTTAATGAAATGACACTTAGAACAATCATCAGACAGGGCAGATTCAAGCCAAACACATAGCTTTTCTTATGGAGACAGGTCTCCCAAATTGGTGTTTAGCAGGTTTAGAACCCTTTCTGGCATCCAATGGGATAGCTTCAGGCATAACATGGCTCGTCTGAGTATTTTCCTTTATGCTGCTCTCAGTGTTTTTCTGTTGCCGCTTATGAGTGTTCACAGCACTGCCAAAACTCTCTGACAGAGATCCTTTAACAGAACTCCTCGCTGCCTCCTGTCCTGAAGTTCTCTTGGTGACTTCTACATGGCATAGAAAGCTCCGCCGAGCTTATTCTAGTAGAAATGCTCCTCTGAGCATATCAGCCTCCTGCACTCAATCTTTCTTCTTAAAATACACCCAAAGCAGTGAAAGGTGTATAGGTCCGTTGCCCACTCGATTAATGCTCTTACAGAACTCAGAATAAACCCTGAGTTAAAATTGGGAGTGGCCATTTTTCTGAGACTACATGCATCCAAGTTCAGACTTTTAGAATCTCGAAAACACACCGCCACAAAATATATGTCATTTTAGGGAGTTTGCAGCATAAACATGAAGTTAGAAGACTTGCATTTAATTTCTATATAAATTTGGAACGACCCGTTATTTCAATTTATGTTTTTGAAGTGACAACTGCAAATTTTGAAATATAGAAAATTACATGTCTTTTTCCATTATGACCCTGTTTGTTCTTTCTCAGGCATTTCAGACTATTGGGCAGTCCCAGCCAGGAGATGTTTTCGGAGAAATTGGAGTGCTCTGTTACAGACCACAACCATACACAGTCCGCACAAAGAGGCTTTCTCAACTTTTGCGACTAAACCGCAATTTATTCATGAATATTGTGCAATCCAATATTGCAGACGGAAAGACTATCATGAACAACCTTCTTAAGGTTTGTAAGCAATAACTGCTCTAAATATGCCGAGTCAGCTTACGATAGCGGGAAAGTTTTTGGGAATAGGTTCAATGAAATGTATTGTTTTAATGCGTTGGTTAGTATCGCGGCCACACTAAATCTCAGGTTGATATGATTATAGCATTTGAAGGAACTGAAAGACCCAAATTTTGGAGAAATGTCAAAAGAGATAGAGCAGTCGCTAGCAAAAGGATTTATGGATGTACCCGTTAGCCCATGTTTTGTTGCTTCAATAGGAGATACTCTTCTAATGGAACAACTGTTGAAAAGTGGGATGGATCCTAATGAATCAGACAGCAACAGCCGCACGCCCTTGGTAAATTTCAAATTTAAATTTCATTTTGATCATTACAGTTTCTGGTCTTTCTTTAGGAGACGTACACTTGTTTGAGTGGGGTATGAGCAAATTTTATTATATTTTGTTTTGTTACCAGCACATTGCAACAGCATATGGTTTAGAAGATTGCGTCAAACTCCTGCTACAATATGGAGCAGAAGTCAATAGCAAGGGTATATTCCGTCATCCAATGTCCTTGTTGGTTTTCCAATCAAAGAGTGTACTCTAAATATAAACACTATTTTTGAAAAACGTTTGTAAAGCTTTTCAAATTTCGAAGTGTCCTCTTATTTAACAAAATGAACTTGATCGTAAAAGTTCATAACAATCTAATATCTTTTCATAACTTTTACAGATGAGGATGGAAGTGTTCCTCTTTGGGAAGCAATTCTGCATCGACATGAATCAATTGCCAAATTACTATGGAGCAAGGGTGCGAATCTACGGTCTGGTAGTGTTGGGAGTTTCCTATGTATTGCTGCACAAAATAGGGACTTCGATACGTTGAATGATTTACTACGTTATGGAGCAGATATAAATGCAACAAATGGAGATGGGAACACAGCCCTCCATATTGCCATTAGCAATAGCAATGGATCAACAGAGGTTGTGAAATATCTTTTGGAACATGGAGCAGACATGAATAAAACAGATAGCAGTGGTTGGACACCAGAAGCTCTGGCAGAGCAGCAAGGGCACGACGAAATACTAGAATTATTCAGAGAAAAATCTCAGTCAACGGATTCACACTTATGTTTACCTATTGAAGATTTATCGGAGAAAAATCATAGGGAGATTACCAACCCTTCAGGATCTGCAAAAGAAAACGGCATTCATCATTCTGTAAATATAATTTCCGTCCCATCTACTGCAACGCGAAGGAGAAAAAAGCCGAATAATTTTGAAAATACCATTTTTGGTATAGTCAGAATGCATTCTAGCAGTAATCTCGATGTTGGTGTCACGAGTTCTGACACAATTAAATGCTCGCGGACAAGGCCTTCAGTTCCTGGTAGAGTGACAGTCCACAGGCATCCTCCAATATACAAGAAAGCAGACAAGCAACCAGGGAAACTGATACTCTTACCAGATTCAATTCATGAGCTCTTGAAAATCGGTAGTAAGTTTCCATTTTATAAATGCTCTCGTGATTTAATCATTTCAGGAGTTAAGATTTCAAATTATAATCATCAGAAATTAGAATACTTTTGAGATCCTAAAACTAGGCATTCACAGAGTTGGTGTTTTTGCAGGTGAAAAATTTGGCTTTTTGCCTGCGAAAGTTTTGAATGAAGAAAGTGCTGAAATAGACGATATCAGGGTCATTCGAGATGGTGATCATCTATTCCTTGTTGCCAATGAAGAGTTTGAAGATATATACAAGGAAGAATAATCAAAATTATGATAAAGATTTGAGTAAGCTATCGATTTTAATTTGTCTTCCAACATACCAGAAATGTGATTTATAAATAATTTATAAACAATATTAACGGTTTAACATAAACTATCACAATTGTTTTATATAAATTACTACTGTCATCTAAATTACTATAGATTACATCGTTATTTTTTTAAATAAAACACCAAAAGTGATGATTGACGCTATGTGATTCATTTTACTAGTTTCAATCCACGTAAACTACGGCAGGCATCTAATAAGTTACACCGTCATTTTTTTTACCAGAAGTGATGATTGAGGCTATGTGATTCGTTTCACTAGTTTCAATCCCACTTCTACCAGATACCTCTCATGGAAATAGTCATAATTGAATGTCTTTCTTAGAGCAGTTGAATCCCAAAAATGATTTAATATAATGCAATGTGGAAACCCCTCAATACTTAAATAAAATAAATTTAATAAATTATAATTATTTTTATTAATTATAAAAGAAATATATATATATATATAAAACACTAAACAATATTTTAAATATTGTGGATTTAATTCTACTTTATTATGGAAATTTTTAATTTGTAAATATGCTTTACTACAATATCATGGCTTATCAAAATTCCACATGCTCAAAAACACTTGTTCATATGACATTTTTTTAATTAATCAATTTAATTATAATGTTAAAAAGAGCATAACTATTTTGGAGATAAATTTAAATCATTAATTTGTGTATACTATTATGAATATTAGCGTGTTTTATGGAAATTAATTTTCTATGATCCACCTAATAACTATTGATAATTAAATGAAAATTCTAAATAAACAAGATTAACATAATAAAATGATTTTTTCAAATATTATAATAATAATTATAAACTGATATTTCTAAAATATAAATATATTAATAATATACATATTTTATTATTAACATTATTTTCTTTTACAAGAATGGTGAACTTTTATTAAAAAAGGGGGAAGTAACGACAAATGTAACCTTATCCCAAGGAGTTCGCAACATGCCTTTTCTAAGAACTGAGAGGTCTTTCCTGGTCATAATTAGATTTTCACAAAACAAGATTCGTAATCCAGAACAAATATCTCGGCTTTAACTAGATTTTTCTTTTGTGATCGAAACCAACTACAAGAGGGCTTTCCATCAGTAATCACCCCTGATTCGCCAACACACCTATAGTGTTAATCAAAGACCAAAATCAGGCTTCGTTTGGATTCAATGATCCTGCCCTTTCTACAAAATTTAAACAAGTCGTGCCATACCTTAAGTTCTTCGATGCTTGGAGGAAGGCTTCACCGCTCCCCAATCTTCTATGACCAAATCCACCAATCAGTTTACATACGAGCCTTGAAAACCTGAACCCTGCTTCCTTGCTTCCCAATTCGTGTACCCATGATCTCGCTACTAAACGTGGAGACCTCCTGGTATCCTGCTTGTCGCGTTCTACTTTTCTAATCTTCCTCTTCATCTTATGAATTTTGTGGAAAAACAATGAGTGTCATTCTCGTGCAAGGACATTCTCAATTTTCTTGATATGCATAACTTTTCCACCTTCACGAGGGCTTCACTACGGGAGCAATACCATAGCACCTGGGTTCATATTGGGGAATATATAGTGAGGAAAAATGGCATGATATATTGGGGGTAAAGGGTTTTTATATTGAAAGGTACTAAAAATGGGATTCAAAGTTAATGAAAAATATAAAGAAGCATAAAAAATGTTAATGAAAAAATTGATACATACAATATATAGTGAAAGTAGGGGCTTTTTAAATTGAGAAGGTGTATTGAGTTTATATTGGCAGGGGGTTAAATAATGTGATTCTTAAAGGTATTTTCCAATATGTACTCAAATTAAGGTATTGTTTAATAAGCTATGATTTTATGTGATATGTTAGAGGTTCATTGAGTGAAGCCCCCATGGCCATGTTCATCACCTTTCTCCATAGTTTCTCAAAGTTTCCTTCTCAAGTTATCCAAATTCCAAGTGAGGGAGGGCTTGTGGGAGTAAGAAATTCTTTAGAGGCTTTAACTCCTCGCACACCCCACTTGCATGTATCCCATGTATTCAATGTTAGCCATGGAAAACCACCTTTTCCCATTATGACCTTTGTATGGTATTTTCCAAAATTGATAATCTGCATTTTCTCTTTATGTCGATTCCATGTTTTTGTTTACCTTCATTCTAAGCGGGCTTCACTTGGGACACTTGTCTTGATAGTTATGGTCTCATTGAAAAGTAGCATTATTTCTTGTCGCCGCCATATCTTCTTAGACTAGCTGTGTATCTCTCACATGCATGCTCTACACGCCACCTCACCTTAGACTCCATTTCCACTGTTTATACCACTATGCTCTCGAGATCTTACCTTAGCTTCATGTCTTTACTCTAGGTCTAAGCTTTTGGGCTTACAAAAGCCCCATCCTTGTAATGACTTCCATTCTCATCACCATCCACATTCGTCATCAATGGAGGAATAAATCCAGTTGTGGAGACAAGCAATTTTCTTATTGGAAGACGTGTAACATACCTAGCACAAGCACCTCCCTGATCATTAAGGGTGCGAAGAACATGCAAAAAGGTCATGCTACTAAAACCTTTCCTTGCAATTGTCACCTTTTTAATTTGGAATTCCAATTTTTTTCTTGTAAAAGCTCTGCCTGTATTTAATTTGTCTATTATGATTTTTGAGTCCCCGAGCACCACCATTGGGCCATGAGTTATATCGGTCATCACCTGCAACCCAACACCTAATGCAATGACCTCTGCTTCATTGTTAGTTCGTTTCCTTAGAATCAACTCAAAGCTTTGTATTCGTCTTTCTCTTGGGTCCCAAATTACTCCTCGTGCACTTATATCCCCGGGGTTTCCCCATGAAGCCTTGTCAAAAGAAAGGAAATGCACATTTTGTTCCTTTAGCTAGCAATTCAGGTTTTTCGTGTTTATTCGTAGAAGCCATCCCTTGTTTTGTGCCCTACGCATACTAGGGTACAATGTGTTTGTTTGGAAGAAAGTATTTACCTGATTGGATTCTTTATCGCTCAATCCCTCATCTGGCTTTTATTTCCATGTTTCTGCTTGTAAGGATTCACGAAGCACTCCTAAAGCTTGTGTTGCCACCTTTTCTGGAGGGATGTCATGCTGGTTGAAGAATCCTACATTACGAGCTAAACATATCTTCGAGAGTAAGTATTTAGATAAAGAATGCTAAAGTCTCGTTAGATTTGGTTTTTTCCTCAAGAATCTTGGATAACGTCTTAATATTTTCTCAAAATTTCATCGACTTTGTTTGGCATGAATATCAGACTAACTAGCATTGGATGTGTTATTTTTCAGGCCTATCAACCATATTCACACTTCAGAAACATGCGATGGATGAATTCTTCTTGATTCTTACAAAGGTAACAAATTTTTAACCCTTGGTATCCTTTGTGTTTTAGATTTTCTCCTATTACTATTTTTTGGTGTTGGACTAGTCAATGAAATTTTTTTACCTTAGGCAGGTCCTTGTTCTAGAATATTTCCTAAATTGAAGTTTTGGCCGTTGAAGTCCTAGTTCCTCCAAGATGAACATATCCATAGTTGATCGTATAATTATGTAACACCCTCCTACATCTACCCAAGTAACTATCCAATCAGGGTAAATATGTGACCAAGAGTTACTATGATCTGATTCAACCTCCTAGGCGACCTTAAGGAAGTGGAATCAATGAAAACACATCAAACATACATTCCAACTCAGCCACAGAACTCCCAGGAGCTAATCGAACCACTCAGGTATTAGCCCCTTGGTCCCACTAAGATTTTAGAATATTTAACCCCAAGATGCTCCATTGATATGGGCAAGGTTGTGTTTGGGAGGCTCTCGATGCTCCCACGACATAAGCATGCATGCATCTAGTGACTTTTTCCCACAAACCTGTGCTAGCATCACTAGGATTTGAGCCAGTTTTTCAGGCCCAGAGCCCAGGTCACTGCCCAAAACTCATTGACAAGTTCATAAATGAAATATAATAGCGAAATAATGGTGTGCACGCAAACACTTGAACAAGGACACTTGACTGGACCCCTACTAGCCATGACAAACATTGCATCAAACATGTCACAAATATGTAATCGACAGGTTTAAATAACAGATCTAAGCATAAGGGTCTCATACTTATCTCAGAATCGTTAAGACGAAAGGTTCCTCATCACATTAACTGCATTATAAGCAGTTAAGAAGCAAGGCATAAATACATTGTTCATTCATTTACGAATCAAAACATGATGAGAGCCATACTTTATCACCATCATAAAACTCAATCATAACCAACATATGAGCAACAAAAATGTCAAACACATAACAACGATATAAGCCACAGAATAACAAGTATATTTACCCATCAATACAAGAGGAAAATAGATTTTATTGTCATAAGCAAAATGCAACCAAGTATATGACTTCCACGTTCCACCCGACCATAGACATGGTTGAGTGAAATATCTCTTCATCCAGTCACCCCCATGCCATATTCCAAGCATGAATGTGTGATCTCATAAAAAAAATCCATTAAAACCAAACCATGGCTTCTAGAGGCCAAACCACCTCAACCCTCAACCATTGATTCCACCTCACAATAGGACATCACAACCATAACCATATTGGTCTCCACCCAAGCTATCTAGGGCTCCAAAGTGTTTATTCCAACCAAGGCTTCCAAGACTAGTAACTCAACCCACAGTTGTCGTTGGGCTTCCAGAGTGTTTTTTGAACCAAGGCTTCCAGGACTAGTAACTCAACCCACCTAGGGCTTCCAAAGTGTTTGTCCAACCAAGGCCTCTAGGACTAGTAACTCAACCCAAGATGTTACAGGGCTTCCAGATTGTTTATCCAACCAAGGCTTCCAAGAATTAATAACTCAACCCACAACTAAAGGAACATGAGAACCAACCAAAAAACAAATAATGAAACTGAACCCACAACACCATGGCTATCTAGGAAATGGCAAGGCTAGGCAAATCCACTGTCAATCTAGGAAATGGAAAGGCTAGGAAAATCCACTATCAGTCAAGGAAATCATCCATGCCAATGACAAATCATGACCAATAAACCACATGCATACACCATGCATGTCAAAACTAGTGAGGAAAACATACATGCAACTCGATACCTTCAAGAAAAATCCGTTGTAGCTATTGATCCCAATGCCCTCTTGCGCTTTCCTACCCTTCATTTTCCTTCTTTCTCCAAATCTTCATGTATGCCATACTCTCCAAGAGTGCTCCAAGAAACGCTAAGTATACAAGAGTATGAGTGTTAACACTGGAAAATCGTACAACAGAAGATGACATTAATTAATGCCAATCCAAAGGATTTACAGGGCTGAAAGACATTACAGAATCCAGAAAGTATTTAATAATCTCAAAGGTTTGAGGAAAATCAAATTTGAACTAGTCTTAAATGATGTTTGTGCACATTATCCTTTGAGAAGAGTGCCTTCTACGTGCCTTTTTTCCTGATATGTGTGCATTCCTGAGAGGCGAAATGTCACTATTCGAGACCACACAAAGCAAAGGACAAGTCACTCCTTACTTGAAGCTGCCTAAGGACAGCCACCAATGTCTCCTTAGACACTATGTGAGCACACAATGGAATATTTGGAGCACACAAAGGAATCATACCCCTCTCTTGGATCACCATCCTCCATGCACCAAGAGAGGGAAGGAGGATTTGAAATCTCATATATAAAGCCACCATGAGATGAAGAATGGGCGATCACATTGTTATGCTGGCCAAAATTTCCCAATCATTACCAATAGTGTGTGACTCGGAGCTGAAGACAGAGGGGACTCACTTGTTGGCCACCCAACAAGCTCAATCCACACAGTAGAGAGAGAGGGAGACTACAGCGAGGCAAGCTTGGGATAAAAACATCCTTGCATCGGGACCTAGAACCATTGTTTAGGGGCCCTTTGGCAAGAGGGTAAAGGATCACTCTTCTTAATACCAACGCTCAATAAGAGGGGCCTAGAGCCACTGTTTGCATTATTGTGTCGTTTCACTCGTTCAGAGCTTCTGTTTATTTATGTTTAGTTTTAGTTTAGTTTTTAAATTACATGTGCATGATTTTTCTTCTATATAGTATGCTCATTGACTCCACTTCTTTCTGCCTATTACCAATAGTTTAAAGGGGTAAACCACCCCCCTTAAACTAGTGTGATTTCGTACATACGTGCACTAAACACACTACAACAGGATTGACGACTCCACTAACGTTTTATTACCAAGTTTATGTGGTTGTGCCTTCTTTTGCAAGAGACCTCTATCTATGCTGTGGAGTGGAGCTGAATGTCCTCTGATTTCTGTTGCAGTCCCTAGATTCACCCCGAGTGACAGAATGAAAAAGAGCAGCTCCTAAAATTTCTACTTGTAGGATTTTGTGCACATTTGTTCCTCACAAACATGCAGGGTGTGTGTTCAGTGTTGACCCACCCGTAGAAAGCACACCTATCTCAACCTTTTGCGTGCAATTTACAGAATGAGAAATTTCTCCCTAAATTCTGTCTTTTTCTGCTATTAAAGTGCTTGGCAGCCCCTAATGCACCCGCCAACACTGGTTGTGGTACCCCGCAGCGTGTTAAAACTCACCTTTAGCTGCTTCTTGTAGGCTGTGTCAATATCACTTCGAGTTGATTTTTGAAAAGTTTAGTTTAAGTAGGGGGCAAAATAACTTGCATTCTGAAAAATTTATTTTTTGCAAATTTAGGTATTTACACGCCTAGATAACTAGCCAAAGTAAGTGGCCCAAGACCATGCATGCATAGCTAGTTTTTTTTTTCTAGTGTAGAAGTTTTTAGTTAGTTCAATTTTTGCACTAGGAATTTTGGGACAAGGATTTAATTGTTTATAGAAGAGCAAGTAATCTCTACTACCTTTGCACCCTCCGGTGATCCTAGGTAAGCTACATATGAACGTTCCCTATTCACAGTTCTCCATCTCCCTATAGTTGGTCACATAGATTAACTAGGAAAACTTGAAAGCAACCCATTATCTGCACATGTTTTTCATTTGAGCGAGGAACAATATAGCATAGTTTAAATAGGGGATTTTGTAAAGGATCATTGATATCCACACGTTCAAACTATGTGCTTGTCCACTTTATGCTCACACACACTCACCCATTCAGTGAAGAAAAGACACCTAAAACTAACTTAACCAAAATCACTAAATTCTCCCCATAGGGGCCACAAAATAATTTATAGCTTAAGTTAAGATCAAGGGGGTAGACATCCAATAAGCCACCTTGATCATACTTCATATTGAAACATAGAAGTTGTGTAATTAGGGAGCTTCAAATCCACCTATCAGCCCACGAAAAAGAAAATCCGAGTTTTGCAGAGACCCGTTTCAGAGGGGGTTAGGCTTAGGCGCAGTGCATGTAGTATTAGTTGGGACTACTTAACCCGTTTGATACTCGGTATTATTAGCTAACTATCAATAAGCCCAAGACTCGAACGCTCATGTAGGACGGTGGTTCTTGGTGGCCAAAAACTAGGGCATCCTTTTCCCTATAGGTGATGGTGCAAGCAAGCGCCAAACCCTCTACCCTTACCTTGGTGGATTCTCTTCGGCTGATTGGGGGTGTCGCCAGCTCTTACGGGACGTTGTGCTAGCACTCACAAGAAAAATTCTCAAGGCCCAGTTATTTTTGAGTGTGCGAGGACGCATAAGTATTCTAGGATTTTGAGTATCATATGTAAACGAACAAAAACCACTTTTTTTTCTTACTTGATCACATAGAGTAATTTAAAGGGAAAATTATTTTATTTTTCGCTTTGTTTTATGTATGTGACAAGATGTTTCCTTTGATCATAGACTCTATCCTCTCAAAGTTTTCCAAAATCTGGGCAACACCTAACAGGTCTCAATGGAACCTCGTTGATCCAGGCGTCTTTTGGATCTCTCCCCATTACTGGGAGGTGTTCCAGGTCTTTCGCCATTCAGGCGTCAAAGACAGAACACTCCCACCGTCATTGATTCGTCTTTTATTGGGGCAACTGTAGTTGGGAACCCTATTCGGTCTCCCAACACCACACCACACACCACTCCTCCCACGACCCCTAGGGGGTAGAGGAGTGCGTCCCATTCGGGAAGCCAGTTGAATACACAGCAGTGTACGTCGAAGACTAACCCTCATTCTAGCCATAACTTTATGTCTTCACACACTACAATGGCGTCAACCTCTTAGTCACCTTTCTTAGCTTCGCTGAATCTGCCAGATTTAACCAAGCTAACAAATGGCCCCATCGCACACGATCCTTCATGGCCTCTCATGCCCACGAAGCTCCCTTTGGATATACCAAAGTTCGAAGGCAAGCAATTGGAAGACCCAGGTAATCATGTCATGACCTTTCACTTGTGGTGCTCATCGAACAACATCATTAACGACGCTATTCAATTGAGATTATTTCAACGCGCTCTTACAGGAGTAGCCGTGAAGTGGTACGTTGTAATATTCCTAATTTGCGACAGCAAATTGGAATATTCTATTTTGTTTATTTTGCCGTCTATAGTTTATAAATAAATAAAAAGTGAGTAAAGAGGGTCTAAACTCACTTAAATGAAATAATACATCCACCTAGTAGCACAACGTTGTGACTTAAGTGGGAGTCAAGGGGGGGACCCAACACCACGTGGAGGAGAGAGAGAGACTACGTTGGGTTTTGGAGGGAAACCAACACTATAAAAGATGAAGGAGCCTCCTCATTTCATTCATGCTTGGATACTTGGATTATGGATTGTTGAGTGAGACATTTGTCTTCTTTGGCACGCTGGCTGTTTAGCCCGTCTGCTACACTGTTTAGTGCAACCGAGTGTCTTCGTGCGGAGATCTCACCCTTAGCCCCGGGGGACTTCGAGTGCCTGCTCGGGCAAGGTTATTTTTTTAGCATCATCCTCCAGGACAGCGTTATTGCTGCAGCAGCGTAATACTGTGTTGTAGGGTGTTGCCGTGGTGACTTTACGACACCACCTCCTTCTCTTGTTTTTCAGAGGGAGAGTCTCTCTTTCCTTTGGAGGATCAGATTGGGAGATATTGGAGCTGATTTGCAGATCTTGGTATCAGGCCAACAATTATTCTGCCCCTACTGCGCAGTCCCTTTTAGTATCTGCGTTATTTTTATGGTGCAGCTGCTGTGAGGGTTTTCCAGTTGATTTGTGGGAAAGATCTCAAGTGTAAGGATCAGCCTTCCACTTTGGAGATCTATTGGAGGAGGTCTACTTCAGTTGATCATTATATTCAGCCTTCTCTATCTGGTTTCAATTTGGAGTTGCAGTAGCTGCCCAGCAACTCCGACATTTTGGTCGTATTGTATATTTCAGCCAATCCCTTGGAGGATTGAGATCTTATTGCTTATAAGGGTTAGAGCTTTGCTCCCCTATTGTATTTGAGCTATATACTGTCATATCTATGTATTGGAGCAGCATTTTTTCTTAGACTACGTTTTACATAGCCTGGGGTTTATGCAGAAATAACAATGCTTTTCATGTTTATCTACATGTGTTGTGGAGGCTTGCATTTCTTCTCTTGAGAGGTTGTTTCCTCAAGATTTGTACTCTCTCTTCTGCTGCTATACATTATTATTGGCTATATATGCATATTCTATCTCACAGCTACTGTAGAAAACGTTGTAGGGTTTCTGGATTATTGTCTTGTCTTGCGGCACCTCTATCTTGAGGGGTTTTTCTATGTAAATCTGTTGTTTAGCATTGCCTAATGCCCAAGCCACATTCATAAACTCATCCTTTGATTATTCATGCTATTTTACATCTAATACCTTCAGGAAAAACGCAGCCCTTGCTTCAGTAAAATTCTGCATACTCAAAGTCTTGGGAAATCAGGGCTTTTCTTGACTAGTCGGGAAGGAGGAACTGTTTAACCTAGCAAAACGCCTTTTTTTGAGTTGAAATTTGACATGGACGTCCCTCTTGACCTATTCTAACATATTCCAGAACCTTGACCCGTCATTTTACGCAGATTTTCTTATACACTCATTTTAGGGCCAAAATCCTCACTTTTCCCCACCTTTTTGCCCTAAAAAGCTGAGTAAAGGTTGCTGCTGTTATTTATTTTGGTTGCTAATCATTTTCAGAACTATTATATGGTATCTACAGCGATCATACCTGAAGAATGCGTTTTTCAGACATGATCTGCTGAAATTCCCTTCTGGGATATTACATACGTGGAGCAACACTCAGCTTCACATGGAGCCTTTAGCACCCTCGCTACTGCGTTCCTAACATATTTTTAGTTACCCATTCACCATGATTCCTAAATGGAATTACTGACTCATTTTAGACAAACCCCTGCCGTCCACATCTTGGACCATCTCCATGAATGAAGGCGGCATCGTAGTTTATGTAAAGCTAAACTCGACGACCGTGTTCTCTTATATTTTTTCCTAAAAACTCTCACGGCAGAGATTTCAAATGATGTGGCACAGCAAAATCCCACATTCGAAGAGGACGCAATCAGCAAAGCCTAAGAGCTTGAACTAATTTATACGCAGTCAGGATACATTTATAGCATCCTGCCTAACGCCTTGGACCTGCAAACTTATCAAGAAGTACCAGGCGCGTCGAACTCTGCAGACGAGCTAATTGGGTCAATGACCCAGGGTTACCTAGGCAGCAGTAGTCAAAACCCCGGTTACACATACAATTCTACCCAGAATGTGCCTCAACCCGGTTTTCAAAGTCATCATATGCCTCAGCAAAATTTGACCAATAGGGCGCCAACGTATCACCAGGGAAGACCATATCCTCCTGCTCAGGGGAATCAGTACGCAGAAAGAAACACTGACGAAAGAGCTCCCCTCTAACAGCCAAGTGCCAACCAGGGATCACATTATGCTCAGTCCCCAGCACATGACCCACCTATGTAGAACAATGCACAAGTGAACTTTGTGCAGCTGTCCCAAAACCAACCACACCAATATAATCAGGAGAACTTCCCTCCTAATGTGGTGAAGAAAAAATCAAAAAACAAGCCAAAAGGGAGTCCTGGACAGGGGGGCAACAACCAGCAGCTCCCACCGCAATCCCAGGGTAGAGGCAACTCCAACTAGAATCAGAACCAAAAGCTGAGCAATGCCCAACGACAGAGCAAAAGGCCATCTCTTCGAACAAACCATTCTTGATAGATATGTGGGGAGTACGACCACTATACTCACCACTGTCCCGATCTCCCTGAGCTGAAGAAGCTATGAGTAGCCGAGGACAAGGAGGATCTTCCCAGCAAACAACTGTGATGCAAGAACCTTTCCCCCACCAAGGGACGGTCAGCACTCAGCAACAAAACCCAGACAACTCCGAGAAAAGCAGCCATGAGATCTACATGAATGGAGAGGAGATGTTTTTCCAAACTCGGAATCGCAATTATGACACCTCACCAGACACCAATACGTCAGGGGAAAGTACCAGTGCACCGACTGCACCTTTGACCATTTCAAAGATGCCTATAGAACCATTGACAAAGATGGAAAAGGGACCTAACATGCGAGAAGGAAAGCACTCCAAAGCGACCCATAATTATAGCATCGTGGACGATTTAGCACAATCCCCCATTGTTATGTCAGCTCTAGGAGTGCTGCAGTCATGCCCCAAAGAACGGAAAGCCCTACTTTCCACATTAGGCGCTATCGACCCTGACGATACACGCCTAATGGCTTTTGACTTAGACAAAGTCACCCATAGGCTTCCTTCCATGGTCGCCTTCCATATACCAGTGTTGGTCCAGAATATCATTATTCACTGATGTGTCGTAGACGAAGGTGCATCCACATGCATCATGTCAAAAAATGTTTGGCAGAAGTTAGGGTCTCCTAAACTAAAACCTTCAGTCATCACGCTCAGAGCATATGATGGTCGTCCTTCGACTCCCGTTGGCCTCTACCAAAACGTCTCGGTATGTTTAGCCGACAAGACAGTCCACATAGACATTAAAGTCTTGGACGCTCACTTGGATTACAACATACTCCTTGGGCAGAGTTATATGTACGCCATGTCCTCCATAGCCTCCTCCGTCTTCCACATTATGATGTTCCCCCACGAGGGCCGCATCATTACTATATACCAACTGACGCACAGTGAGAAGCATCACCTAACCAAACACCGATGTAATTCTACCCTATGTAGATACAGTCTTGGATGGTCTTTCACGGTACCAAGAATATGGCCCCGACCAATTCAAACTATCGTCCGTTCTAGGGTCATTCTTAAGAGATCCTCCCATTATCCCTGAGGCATCATCCGATGTCACAGGGGCCCTGGTGTGCATTATGTCCACATCAAGCGCCGAATCTAGTCAGGACATGGATACAAGTAGTAATGACACTGAGGCATCGGCCACGGCAGCCTCTCTAGCCTACGTCACCTCCCAAACCCCTTTCCTCTACCTGCTAGTTGGCTTCGTCTCCCAACAGGTTTTAGCAACACTGGTATTACCCAACATATCGTTGGTATTCCCAGTTTGGTACCTCATTCCCCCTTCCGGAATAGGAGCCACCCATGTTACTACCACAGGGTTGAAGCCCCTCAGCCCCGAGGAGCCCTCACCCATCCAAGAAATAGTTGAGACCACCCCTGCAAAAAAAGTTCCCATTGCAAAACCGATGATCACCACTAGGAAAACTGAGAAGAGAGGAAAGAAGATGGTGACCCTCGCCATACAATGAGAATCACCAATCTGTGCCATATGCAACGTAATAGGTCATCCTACCCATATCTGTCCAGAACTAGATGAATTAAAACCACTCCTTGGATCTGAGGCACAAATCACGACGCCGTGTTCCCGTAAAAAGGAACCTACCAGCAAAGGTAAAGGCAAAGTGGTATCAATCATGCATGCACTCTCTGCAGCAACCATGGGCATTATACCCACCATTTCCTAGAAATTTCTCGATATAGGGACGCTTTACATACCATCGAGTGATCCTATCAAGAGGATCCCTCCACCCAGGCATCCGAAAATGAACCTCATACCATCCTATACCTACAGGAAGAACGAAGGTCACCAGAAAGACAGTCATTTGTTCCTCCTCCCCCAAACCACCATACACCAACCAGGGACAGGGGAACCTGGTTGCCTCATCCGCTCGAGCTATCACGTGCATTGATTACAGCAAACGGTTTGATCGAGTCTTTGACTCAAGGTCACCTAGGTAGCAGTAATCTGTATTCGAGGAGTTACCAAGCACGCCATCTACTGTAGGCGGTTTGATACGAGTCTTTGACCCAAGATCACCTACGCAGCAGTAGCACCCATGATACGCATAGAGTTACCAGATAGGTAGATTCTACAGATGGCTTGATCGGGTCTTTGACCCAAGATGACCTATGCAGTAGTAACACCCATGATACTTAGAGAGTTACCGGGTAGGTAGATTCTGCAGACGGCTTGATCGGTTCTTTCACCCAAGATCTCTTAGGCAACAACAACACCCATGGTACTCTGGGAGTTACTAGGTAGGTAGATTCTGTAGACAGCTTGATCGGGTCTTTGACCCAAGATCACCTAGGCAACAGTAGTACCATGCGCGTTGATTTTGCAGGCGGTTCGATCGGGTCCTTGGCCCAAGGACACCTAGGAAGCAGTAATCAATATCCTAGATACTCATACAATTCTACTTAGAACGTATCACAACCTAGCTATCATGAAAGTCCCCCCAACACTCATATACCAACCACGGACAAGGAACTGATATCCCCCATTATCCACACAGAATGGACCAATGGCACAACATAATGCGCCGGTCAATCTAGTGCAACCCTTCCTAGGCTCATCACCAACCATACAACCAGGAGAATTATGAAAATCCTCCAAATGCTACAAAAAGAAGCGGAGGAACAAAGATCTTGGACAGGGGGTAGTAACTGGGAACGCGCCCCCCCCCCCCCGATCTCAGTCTGGGGGCAACCCCAACTGAAATCAGAGCTAGGATTGAAGTAACAACTCCCAAGGGAAAACTAGAGCTTAGAGTATCTAATCACCATATTGAAAGCAACACTGTGATCAACACTCCATAACAAACAGAGGTGATGCCACACATTCGCACTCCTGAAAAAAATAAATTTTCAGCGCCGACTAGTATGCCCTCTCTCATCTTCTTTTTTAAAGCTCATGAATTTCAATAAATATTTGATAAAGAAGATGCTTTCACTTGAGGTAGTTGTTTTTGTAGGAAAATCTCACAAACCATCCACAACGTTATCCCCTAAAAGCCCCATAGCAGGTATCATTCTACCTCCAGCATGATAGAGTTCCATTGAACTCTGCATATCCTGACATCATTTCTCCATCAAAAATCAACCATAGGGTCCTCATATTTGATCGTGTTTATCATCACCTCACCCTACACATGGTAAACATCCTCGTTGGTTGGTAGAGCCCCTTTCCATGGCGCTCGTCACCCACAATAGACCATATCACAACAAAAGTAATGCCATGGCCATACCACTTTAGTCTGGGAAGCACCTCATGCCCATCCATTCACCATGCATAAGGTCAAGTTTACCATACAAGCTGAAACTCCCTTCCCAGACGACCAGGTTGTACAAGCAGATCAAAAGCGCACCACCGCGCCTTGCATTTGGCCCACCATACCTCCACCAACATAATCCCATATGCGATACTTTTTCATCTGCTTCATCAACCCCGCACATAAGACCAACCAATGGGACCCCCACCCCCAGCAAAACACCTTCCTCACGCCATCAGTGAGCAAACACTTTCATGTTTTGGGGTACCCATCTATGTGTTTTGTACAAACCAAACCCCATTATTTGATTCTTTTGGTAAGTGTACAAAGACCGCAAATGGTGCACTTCGTCACTTCACCCTCTCATTTCATCTTTTCTCCCATAAAAACAGTCCCTGAACACCCTTGGTCAAAGAATTTCACCCCCCACGCACAAACCATCATGACATTCATAGCCGGTTTACACCCACCCTGGAAGTCCTACCGACTCCAGGGATTTCCCCTTCAGAAATACCTATGACTGCCGCCAAGCTACTTAAGTATACTCCGACCTCGGGCCACTGAATCCTCATCATCAGTTTTCAGTCACCTCTCGCCAACATACCTATGTTAAACCCACCAAATCCAGGTCCTCGATCCCTCCTATCGACGACCCCTCGTTCGGTTGAGGGTTCCTTTTTTGTCGACTTCAACAACCATATTCCAAAAAGAAAGTGGTACCTTAGATCACCCCTTTCCATACAAAGGGGCATCCTTGGGTGGCACTGTGGGAGACATCATTGTCCATAGATGTTATCGATCCTCCTGACATTCGACTATGACAAAAGATTTCATGTCAAGATGGCATCGTACCTTACAACCATTGCACTTTGATTAGATCTGTCGAAGACTCGTGCCTCCATAAGTGTCTCTGTCAACAACGCTTACAAGGAAAGGTCCCAGCCAACACCTATGCATACATTGAGAAGCTATATGCCATACCAAGTTTACGCATATGGGTACCACATTCCACCTATTGTCAAAGAAAAAACGCCCCTGACGGCGTCAGCAGTCGTCGTCAACAACCGCTAGCATCACTACCATAGTAGTGACATAGACAGAACATATATCTATCAAATTTTTTTAACTAGCCTGTTGACGGGAAAATATGTCCGGCCAACAGTAGGGGATCTCCCCGGTAGAAAGTCCCAATTAGACCTTGAACCGTTTGGAGTAGGGATCCCGTCCGGGGTGTGGGTCCGGCTACCGCTTAAGATGCCTTCCCTTCGGTCTCAAAAGAACCTGATTGAACCTGTGGACACACACTTATTCACATGATATAGAATACATGATTGATGCATTAAACACAAATAAAACACTATGCGTAGCGAGGCAATAAATAAAGCATATACGCCTAAGGAGGTGTCGTTAGCAACACATCTTTGGGGTACTGCTTGTAAGGTAGTCTGACCACAAAAGAAATAGTTCTTTATGGCGAGATGTCCCTTTACTTTTTGAAAGATAAAAGAAAATGCTAACAAAATAGTTCATTAACATTCATTAATAGAGCAAATGGGAAACTGAACATCATCAACACAAACACAGATAGCCATGATGCATAAATGATGCTATAAAGAGGGCAACTTCATTAATCAAAAGATGTTTTGAAACTGTATAAGAAAATACACATAGTGTTCGCACAGCAAAACACATCATCCAACAAAGGGGTTTTAACAAGTATCTGTATTCATATGCACAAGAGTATAATCTTCCAATACAATGCTATGTAGCTCTTGAGTCTCCAAAAGAAAAAGCCCTTTTACAAGCTCCCGAATGAGTATTTATAAAACAAAACCTGCCCTTTGGGCTTCCTTGACCTTCCATCTTCCTAACGGTTGGGCGGCCTTGCGACCCAGTCCTTTTGCGACCTGCGACCTGGCTGCTGTTGCGACCTGCGACCTGAATGGGTTGCGGGGTCGCAAGTTGTGAGAAAATGAGAGAATGCGACCTTGCGACCTTGCGACTAGGTCGCTGGGTCGCGAAGTCGCAAAAGGTGAAAAAAACAGAAGGTATGCGACCTTGCGACTAGGTCGCTGGGTCGCAGGGTCGCAAAAGGTGGGAAAACGAAGATATGCGACCTTGCGACTAGGTCGCTGGGTCGCGAAGTCGCAAAACGGTGAAAAAACCGAAGGTATGCGACCTTGCGACCTTGCGACTAGGTCGCTGGGTCGCGGGGTCACGGATCGTGGAAAAAAGATAAAAATGCGACCCTACGACCTTGTGACTAGGTCGCGGGGTCGCGGGGTCGCAACGTTCGGGAAAAATCAGAGATGCGACTTCGCGACCTGCTGGGATTTGCGACCTGCGACTTCAAAAGGGTTGCAGATTGGCGGATTTTATAGCAGTGTTCCTCATCTCACGTTCTTCGCTTTGAAAACTGGTCCTCTTGCTTGCTGGGAAAAACTCCAACTCGTTGTGCAAACCCACCGCCTCCACCTGCAATCAGATGGCTCTTATGTGTAAACATAGTGGTTCCTCCTGCAATAAAATCACACAGGTCACATATCTTCATGATGGAATAATAATAATGCTAAGGACATTTTAATCAATTGTAAGAATGAAAATAATAACTTAGACCCCTGTGTGGTCAAGTGTGGGGCTACTGAATGATCGGAGAGAGTGGTTGGGGTAAGCTTTCGCTGTGCCCTTCCTCTGTCAGGATCATAAATTTTCTTCCATGCACAAAGTTATATTTAAGTCTTGAATTAAATTACTTGATAGGCATGAGCTTCTTTATTCACGTTCTTAGTGTTCGCCGTAGGTTTTCAGGCTCATCGATTTTCCCATCCATAAGAGGAGCAATATTTGTCACCTTCCATTGGAGAATCTCGCGTATCTTGACTGAGGAGAACTGATCAGGTACGGAAATCTAGGCAAGGCTTATAACAGTCTTATGCAATGAGGGCTGGTCAGTTAGGACCATTAAAACATAGCTAGCCCAACTAAAGTTTTCCTTTGCGCAGCTCCAGAGCCACCATATTAAGCTCCCATCCATGGGGTAGCTATTATATAACATCCATTGATAACCTTGCACGATTACTCCTGTTTCATGATGCTCCCATCTGCTAAAGGGACCAAGCAGCAAATTGATAGCAGCCTTGCTTCCGATTCTAGATCAGTGAAGAGGTAAGAAGCCATCTCTACTTCCCAAAGATCCCAACAACAGTGTCATTCGCGATCTAGCACTAACTATCAAACGGGTTCTTCCAAGCTTCGATGGCGTGCTACCTCTTCCTGGTAACAACACATCGTACAGTGCATCTCTTCCTTCAGGACCGCCATAAAATAGTCCTCTGTACATAGTCTCCGCCATTCAGCCTCTAATGTTTGAAAGCCTTGGCTTCGATCATTATTCTCACGGGCCTGCAATAGAAAACACTGCAAACAGTGTTGAATCAACCTAGCTATTCTGCGACCTCTCCACAGTCGCATAGTCGCGCTCTGCCTGAGTCACATGGATGCATGAGAAACTGATCTGCGACTTGACCATTCTTGACTGTGTTCGCCCTCTGACCTCAAGCTGCCACTACCATCAAACTGTGTTGTATGCATGCATTTTCCAAGGGCGTTGAGGTGAACCGTTATGCCGTGCCAGCGAGCCTCCAGAGGGTTAGCGAATCTGTCAATTTCATGGTTGTGGCACCTTTCACGGTTACCTATTAGAATAATTTCCCTATGCAGAGGGCGCAGCTCAACATGCATTCAGCGAATGCCTCGCACAGTGTCAGAATGACCATTTGAACGTTATGGCATGTTTCTGCTAGAGTTTTAATTTTATCCAAATTCTTCGCTGTGCATGATATGGCACCTCCTGTTTATGTGCAAGACATCAACGTTTACTACGTGAGGCATCTCTGTTTTCACACAAGGCATCTGCGTTATGTGGGAAATTATTTCCTTTTACATTAACGGCATTGGCATAAAACGCTTCCTATTGTTTAACACCTTCCCGTTTTATTGTTTTATGGATGTGTTCGTGTGTTATCAGCCTCCGTCTGATATGGTTGGCGTTGTTTAAAACATGTCTATGGATTACGTGGTTTTACGGCTCTGTCCACCATGGTTAGGTTACAACCTTTCATCCGTGGTTAAAACATGCGTTTCGTCCACTGCACGCTCCACATGCATTTTGAACACAGCCTTTGACTGCTGCATACACAGGAGGTGCCAACGTTTACCATAGCTTGGAAATTGCGTTGATGTTTTCATATGGTTCTTCAAACAGCTCGATGATTGTTATTTTATGTTCGTCGTAGGTGTGTTATCAGGCTCCACTTACGCTCCATCTGTTTCATCATAGTTCGAAATTCCACCATAAAAAGTTTGACTTCTATGCATATATATTTGCTCCAGATTTACCATGAGTTGAAATCCCACCGTCGACCTGCTCGCGTCCGTTCGTATGTAGCAAGGTAGTTCTGCTCCATGCGGAAAGATTGACCATATATGTATTGCTCCAACGTTTACCGTGAGTTGGAACCTGCCATCGACGTTGGCTGTGTGTCACGTGCCCATGCAGTTTCACTGTACCATCTCACATGGCTTGGAGAATGTATTGCACTGCTCAAACATGGTTGAAGATTTTCATACGTTGCACCATTATAATATTCGCAGCCACGTTTTAAACATAGGTTTTGATCATAAAATATCTCCGCTCTAAAACTCCGCCATCGAGCCTTTGCATACCGCTCCATGTTTTAAAAATAAAACCGTTGTATGTCAAAGAAAACCCCGCCATCGACGTTGATCTCCCTGCAACGTGTCCATGAACGTTTGCGCCATGCAACGTGGGACTTCCGTGCATTGTGTGTCTTCATGCAACGTGTCTTCATATAGTTGTGATCCGCCATTTCAAACATAAAGTTGACCACCCCATGTACGTGCCATCGAATGTTTGACATTTTATATGGTTTGGAAATGACATAGGTTTGCGCTTTGGTTTTATTACATAACATTTAAAACCATAGTCTTGGTCCACTGGATGCGCACCCATCTCTAATGTTTTCCATAGTTTTACTTCACGCTTTGATCATAACTTTGAAAACTCCATCATAAAAATATTCGTGCTCAATTGCAATGAGTTTTGATATTGTTCTAATCTGTTTTCTAATACGGCCTTAACAACATATGTTGGCGCCTTGTATTGGATATATGGATGTGTGCCCACTTACCAAGTTTCCCCATAGTTTTGGTTCCACGGTCTCTGGTGTTTTTGAAACCACATGTTTTCGAACCTGGTCTTAATTCGATCATTTGCTTTATCTCATAATATGAAGGCTTCTTGTTTTGAAAGATCGAGAGTCGAAATATGCTACTCAAACCACATTTATGGCCCTTTTAATATTGAGCCTTTCTGCCTTGTAGTTCCAGAGACTATTTTCATATGCCTCAATGCGCCTGGCTACCAAAAGGTGCATGCGTTTAAACATCACCTTTTAGGTTCAATTTGAAGTTCTCCATCCCTTATGGTCCCGCATAGACAAACTTTATGGATATGAAAGAGCAAAGGAGACTAGGGTTTTAATGCCATTTCCTTGCTCCACGTTGTACTCCTTGCAGCATAAATAATTTCACACCATGTAGCTTAGGATTCATAAATGTTGCTTCTCAAAGATGCGCTCACATATTTGAAAACTCTGCCTTTGGCTTGCCACACCAATATGTGTGCTTTTGCACCACTACCTGGCACGAGAACGCCTCGAATGAGATGGCCATTGTCTAGAGAAAACTTCTGAGTCCGCTTTGTTCACCGGGCTATACTAGACTCATCGAAGTGGCATAATATGTTTCTTTGCGTGCGCCCATCGACATTGAGATGGTATGATGCAGGATCTAGACATTTCCAATGGAGCGCCTTTAAGCATCTAGCACGCACTAGTGAAGAAGGCTCTTGCATCAATGACATAGAAGGTTCTCTCTGATCAACATGTATCATACCATCCTTCTTTAACGGTACTGGTCGCTTTCTCCTCCTCCTCCCTTGTTTCACAACTTGGCTTTGTTGTTGAGCCCAATTTTATTACCCTTGATGTCGTGATACGACTGAGGAGTTTGTCACCCGTGGGGTTGACCTGTGTGGAACATTACGACATCATAATTATTCTTTGATAATGGTGACCACAGATAAAACATATGAGACTAGCAAATGTAATAGAGGTATTCAAACCACATGCTTAATGACCTACGAAGACAGGGCCTTTAATTGTTAATATACAAAAGTTTCCCATTTAAAAGTATGCATGGCAATCTCATTACACATGACGCGACTGTAATAAGAGTGTTCGATCGTATGCTAGATGATCCCTCCCACATATGGCGTGATTGCAACGACGACATCTGATCATGATGGCGAGACAACTCATGAGGGGTAGGGAAAAGGTCGCTGGGATGTCACTGACTGCAGGTTCGATGAAAAACCTTAACAACTAAGTGAGCATAGGGGGACCCGAAATTTTAAATATACCAAAATTTTGGGTGGTGTTGTAGCGGCTACAACAAATGGCGAACCACTGGTAGAATCCAGCATCTCTGTCGATATCGCAACCATAGTCTGAGTCCAGATAGTGATGCAAGGGAATATTGAACAAGTTCCGCAGGTACCCTTTGAATTCCTCTGGCCCTTTACAGGTAAGCCTAATCCTTGTGCCTCAACTAAGTCTCGCTAATCAGAACACATCAAAGAGAAAGCTCACAGACGCCAGTAGCTTGTTGATGATGTGAAGAGCAATGTAGTGGGTTTATTATTTTCAGGATTTTTTAAAGTAAGTTTCTGGTGTTGCTCCGCTGCCAGCAGGCCTGGACAGTACCCCCGCGGAGTCACTTCAAGAAATCGCAAACGTTGCTCCACTGCCAGCGAGCTTGGTCAGTACCCCGGCGGAGTCGTTGCATTACCTCTCTGCGCAGGAAGCCTTTCTCGATCCTTTACCCTTATTTGTTTCATGTGCTTGTAGCACTTATTTTTATGTGCTCGTGGCACTTATTTTTCATGGGCAGATGAGGGATCCCAACTTATTTTACGAGCAAGAGAGGTTGTTTCTTGTTTTGCAGAAACTGAAAGATATCCTGATTTGGGTTTGCCCTTGTGTCGAACCTTCACATCCCATTCACCACAATAGGCGAAGCATGCAGACAAATCATTAAAACGTCCAAGACTATGCTGGGCACAAAGCTTAGGCTTACGGGTATGGGCCATTTCAAACTCATTAGGTCTCCCACAAGCAACCAGCTCATATCTCCCTGGCTAAATGAGTTTAGACTCGCAGGCATCTTGTTGACAATGCAACATTCGATGACTGGTCCTAAGAGAAAGCTGCCTCTTGTGATAGCCACCGCAACCTCACGCAAAACAATGGGGTTACTGCTTCAGCAATCGGGGAAAAACAAGACTGCAAGGTGATAGGGTTGCAATGAGGGCTCATGCAGTGGCAGGCGATATGACAAAATGATGTGAGAAAGAGAGTGTACGACACAATGTAATAAGCGAGGCTCAAGATGCAATACAATGCCATGTGTGGGAAAGATCAGCCGGCTGCAGGTAGAGAAGAGGCGTAATACAAGCAATGATTATTTATGCAACAACAAGCAACTGGAAAGGAAATGAAAGAAAATACTTGTAACATGATATTGCCTAAGATATTCATTGTAAACAAAACAACAACACACTTTTAAACTATGAAGTAAAAATTTGGCAAGTAGACCTAATTAACTTTAAACTAAAATAATTTTATTGCAGGTCCTAGCTAGCCTACACCTAAACCCTAGTTTAACCAATGATGCGGTCAGGTTATGTAAAATCAGTTTTCCAATGCAGCCACCGCATTAATTTGCATCCTGCAAGGACAACAATGATCAGGATCAGAGCCAGTATCCAAAAAAGTGCAGTAGCAACAAAACTTACCTGAGGAGCAGGTGCAACGACAAGATGATCATAGATACTTATCAAAGAACATCCCAGAATACGTGGTGCAAGCTGAATCCCACTCTCGCCTTGATACACAACAATATGTTCTTGAAGCTCAACATTTATAAATGACACATAATCATTCATGCACAATCCTGGATTTGAGGGGTGATGGGTAAGCCAATTCCTATTTTCAGGCACATCAACCGGATAGGGTTGGTCGAGTTGGCCGGAAATCTCATCATGGTGTTGAGGACCATCAGTTTTATGGAATGGAAACAATAAGCAAGTGCCAGGCGAATTATAGACGCATGCGCATCCAAGCGTAGAAACCCTAGTTTTTAAAATCCTAGTCCGGGGTTGCTCCTAGGTTTGGTCGAGGGTATGGAGATCTGAATCCACGTTTAGTGGAGCCTGAAATTCCTCACCGCCTTGAACAAACTCCGGACCTTCGAGCAGAGTGCTTCCCAACTTTGATGGTTGGGCGAGATTAACAGGCGAATGGATGCGATCATGCATTATGGTGAGTTGCAAAATGTCAGTGGGCTTTGTATCAATTTGGTCAAATGTTTGCACGCTGACTGATTGATAGATCGATATATCAGATTCTTTAGATTCGCCAAGGTAGGGTGGATTTACTGCGGTTATGCTAGGAGGAGCGTGGTATTTGGGGATCGTCATACCAAAAGGTGCATGCATTTAAACATCACCTTTTAGGTTCAATTTGAAGTTCTCCATCCCTTATGGTCCCGCATAGACAAACTTTATGGATATGAAAGAGCAAAGGAGACTAGGGGTTTAATGCCATTTCCTTGCTCCACGTTGTACTCCTTGCAGCATAAATAATTTCACACCATGTAGCTTAGGATTCATAAATGTTGCTTCTCAAAGATGCGCTCACATATTTGAAAACTCTGCCTTTGGCTTGCCACACCAATATGTGTGCTTTTGCACCGCTACCTGGCACGAGAACGCCTCGAATGAGATGGCCATTGTCTAGAGAAAACTTCTGAGTCGGCTTTGTTCACCGGGCTATACTAGACTCATCGAAGTGGCGAAATATGTTTCTTTGAGTGCGACCATCGACATTGAGATGGTATGATGCAGGATCTGGACATTTCCAATGGAGCGCTTTGAAGCATCTGGCACACACTAGCGAAGAAGGCTCTTGCATCAATGACATAGAAGGTTCTCTCTGATCAACATGTATCATACCATCCTCCTTTAATGGTACTGGTCGCTTTCTCCTCCTCCTCCCTTGTTTCACAACTTGGCTTTGTTGTTGAGCCCAATTTTATTACCCTTGATGTCGTGATACGACTGAGGAGTTTGTCACCCGTGGGGTCGACCTGTGTGGAACATTACGACATCATAATTATTCTTTGATAATGGTGACCACAGATAAAACCTATGAGACTAGCAAATGTAATAGAGGTATTCAAACCACATGCTTAATGACCTATTGCGACAGGGCCTTTAATTTTTAATATACAAAAGTTTCCCATTTAAAAGTATGCATGGAAATCTCATTACACATGACGCGACTGTGATAAGAGTGTTCGATCATATGCCAGATGATCTCTCCCACATATGGCGTGATTGCAACGACGACATCTGATCATGATGGCGAGACAACTCATGAGGGGTTGGGAATAGGTCGCTGGGATGTCACTGACTGCAGGTTCGATGAAAAACCTTAATGACTAAGCGAGCATAGGGGGACCCAAAATTTTAAATATACCAAAATTTTGGGTGGTGTTGTAGCGGCTACAACATAGCCATAGCATCACAAGCATGGGACATGCCCGCCTCATTGAAATTTTGTATATGTATTGTAAATTGTATTTTCTTACAGGGATCCCTTAGTCCATGGTCATTCTTGGAAACAGTGCAGGTTGTTTTAAATCCCAAGGCTTCACGCAGGTCTCTCTCTCTCTCTCTACACACGATACAGAAAAGAAATTATAATGTGTTTTAGCTATATAGTTCTTCCTAGACCTCACACATTAGGGGGGCAACTGTTAACACTGGAAAATCGTACAACAGAAGATGACATTAATTAATTTCAAGCCAAAGGATTTACAGGGCTGGAAGACATTACAGAATCAGGAAAGTATTTAAAAATCTCAAAGGTTTGAGGAAAATAAAATTTGAACTAGCCGTAAATGTTGTTTGCGCGCATTATCCTTCGAGAAGAGCGCCTTCTACACACATTTTTTCCCGATATGCAGGCATTCCTGAGAGTGGAAAAATGTCACTATCCAGGACCACACAAAGCAATGGACAAGTCACTCCTTACTTGAAGCCGCCTAAGAACAACCGACAATGCCTCCTTAGACACTATGTGAGCACACAATGGAATATTTGGAGCACACAAAGGAATTAAACCCCTCTCTTGGGTCACCATCCTCCATGTACCAAGAGAGGGGAGGAGGATTTGAAATCTCCTATATAAAGCCACCATGAGATGAAGAATGGGTGATCACATTGTTATGTTGGCCAGAATTTCCCAAGCAATACCATAAGTGTGTGACTCGGAGCTGAAGATAGAGGGGACTCACTTGTTGGCCACCCAACAAGCTCAGTCCACACAGTAGAGAGAGAGGGATACTGCACCGAGGCAAGCTTGGGATAAAAACATCCTTGCATCAGGACCTAGAACCATTGTCTAGGGGCCCTTTGGCAAGAGGGTAAAGTAACACTCTTCTTACTACCAGCGCTCAATAAGAGGGGCCTAGATCCACTGTTTCAATTATTGTGTCGTTTGACTCGTTCAGAGCTTCTGTTTATTTATGTTTAGTTTTAGTTTAGTTTTTAAATTACATGTGCATGTTTTTTCTTCTATATAGTATGCTCATTGAATCCACTTCTTCCACATGTTACCAATAGTTTAAAGGGGTAAACCAAACCCCTTAAACTGGTGTGATTTCGTACATACGTGCATCAAACACACTACAACAACGCGCGAGAGAGAGAGAGAGAGAGAGAGAGAGAGAGAGAGAGAGAGAGAGAATAATGAGAGCTCCAAAACTGCACTGAACAAAAGCCATGAACTGATCCTAAGAAGCCTTTTTATTAATGAGGCCTCCATTTTCTTCATTTTCCATTATTTTCCCTCATTTTCATTGTCACATGCAACCGATGACCTTTCACCTCCCTTTTCTCCTACTTTGCATTATTTTCATAAATAATGTCAATAAATGCTACCTTTCCTTTCTAGAGCTTAGTCATTGAATTTTCCAATTTTGATAGACATAATAAACCATATGAACACCCACATTTAGATGTTTTGCCCAACATTGGAATACATATCCCATGACCTTGGTTATTATTTTGCCTTTATTAACTTTTATTACATGGAATTTTCACCACGGTTGTTATAGAACCCTCCCCCTTAGGGGAACACTATTCTCAGTGTTCAACGACTCCTACAACTAACAAGATTGTTGTAAGCAAAAAATACTTCCCATGGAGCTTTATAACATAGCTCGTTGCAGCATTTACAATGATGAACCTGCTGAGAAGCAAACCAATGTGACAACATGACAACATAACGTCATAATAACTTGACACCCATACCAGTTCTTGGAGCTTTATAACATAGCTCATGGTGGTATTTACATCCATATACATATGTACATATATTAAAACATCACACCAACATATACCAAAACATTCACTCAACCAACGAATAAGGAAGGATACATGGCCTGCATCTGATCTTCCATCTTCCATGTAGCTTCATTAGGCTTAAAGTCCTTCCATTTCACTTTAACCTGCTCAATTGATCGATTATGGAGCGTGAGTGTTTTTCTCTGCAAAATGCACCGAGGTTCCAACTGGAATTCTCCTTCTGGCTCCACCTGCAATACATACCATTCATTCACATGATCAACATCTTTAACATATTTCTTAATAATGACACATGGAAAAAATCATGGACTTTCACTGTTGAAGGTAGTGCAAGTCAATAGACTACTAGCCCAATCCTCTCAATAATTCGAAAAGGTCCGCAAAACCGTGCTGCCAACTTGGCACATGATCTAATCCGTAATGAGCTCTTCTTGGGCTTGATGTGCAAGTGCACCTATTCCCCAACTTGAAACTCCTTAAGAAACTTGCTCTGATCTGCATAAATCTTCTTCCTATCATGTGTTGCTTTCAATTTCTTCTTTATTACCTGCATTTCATGTTCCATCTCTGCCAACATGTCTGATCCAATAAACACCCTGTTAACTCGATCACTCCAATCGATGGGAGTATTGCAACTCTGCCGATATAATGCCTAAAATGGACTCATCCTTAATGATTCTTGTTACCCATTGTTGTAAGCGAACTCTACCAGTGGAAGATACTCTTCCCACTTTCGTTGTTGATGCATCACATACATCTTCAACATGCCCTCCAATATCCTTTTGACCCTCTCAGTCTATCCGTTTGTCTGCAGATGATAAGTTGTACTTAAGGACAACTCTCTACCCAAACCTGCAAACAACTCCTTCCAAAACTTGGAAGTGAACTTCACATCCTTGCCTAACACAATCTTCTATAGAACACCATGCAATCCGACCACATCCATGATGAACACCTGTGCTACATCACTAGCTAAAAATGTAGACTTCATTGGAATGAAGTGTGCTACCTTTGTCAACATGTCCACAACAACCATGATGGTATCGTGTTGTCTCTGTGTCCTTGGAAACCTATGATAAAGTCCATGGAAATGACCTCGCATTTCCATTATGGAAGCACACTCACTTGTAATAGTCCACCTGGATGCTTACACTTTGTCTTAACTTGTTGGTAATTCGAGCACCTAGACACAAAGTGTGCTACATCTCTCTTCAAATTTGACCAATAGTAGAACTTCTTTACTACGGTCAATGTCTTATGATATCTTGGGTGACCTAAATAAGGTTTCACATGAAACTCCCTCAAGATCACCTTCTTGAGCTCACTATTTTATGACACATATATCTTGTCTCTAAACTTGAGCAAGCCATTTGTTGTGAGGTTATAATCCACATCCTGTACCCCTCCACCTATACATGTACCTATACCACTCCCTATACCACCTGTACTTGTACCTGTACCAATACCAGTACTTAGCTGCAACTTGTGCACAATCTCCATATACCTGTCATCCTGCTGACTTGCATGCAAGGTCCTATCCTGTAAATTTGTCCCATAGGAGCTCATAGTTTCTATGTGATTTTCCTGTATCCACCTACTAAGAGCATATTCAACCCTATTCTCTTTACCTTTAATATACCTAATCTCAAATTCAAACTCACTAATCGTATCCAACCATCTAGCTTTCCTGCATTCAATTTTGGTTGGTCAAATAGATACCACAATCCACTGTGATCACTCAGTAATGCAAACCTCCTACCAAGAAGATAGTGCCTCCACATCTTCAATGCATGAATGATCACTTACAACTCAAGATAATGTGTCAGATAGTTCTACTCATTCTCATTTAGTTTCAGTTACTCATAGCATAATAAATCCACCAAGTCCTCTCTTGCAAGCATCTGTACATACTACAAATTATTTTTCTGGATCTGCAATATTTAACAATGGAGAATGTGTCAACAAATGCATAAGCTGCTCAAAATTGGCCTCACACTTCTCTTTCCATTCACAATTCTTACCTTTCATATGCAATGATGTAATAGGATAAGAAATCTATAAGAAGTTCCCGATGAATCTCCTGTAATAACCTACTAATCCCAGGAAGGATCTCACCTCATCCACATTCATAGGAGGTACCGACTCAATGATGGCCGTTATCTTTTCTGGATCTACTACGATGCCCTCCTTGAAAACAACATGTCCCAAGGAATGTACCTCTATATGAAAGAAACTGCATTTTCTAAACTTAGCATACAACTGATGCTCTCTTAGCAATATCATCATTGCTGCTAAATGTTCGACATGATCTTCCTCATTTTAAGAATATACCAATATATCATGAATGAATAGAATAATGAACTTGTCCAGATAAGGATGCAAAACACTATTCATCAAGCACATAAAATTAGTTGGAGCATTACTCGAACTGAAAGGAACTACAACAAAATCATAATGCCCATACCTAGTTCGAAAGTTTGTCTTGTGAATGTCATCTTCTTTAATGCGTACTTGATGATACTCTGATCTCAGATCAATCTTCAAGAACATTGTTGCTCCCTTCAATTGATCTAACAAATCATCAATCCTCGACAATAAATATTTGTTCTTGATAATCACTTTGTTCAACTGTTTGTAATCAATACACAGTCTAAGAGTGCCATCTTTCTTTTCACAAACAATACCGGTGCACCCCACGCTGATACACTAGGCCTAATGTATCTCTTGTACAACATCTCCTTCAACTACAACTTCAAATCTACCAACTCTAGTGTGCTCATCCTATAAGGTGCATTAGATGTTGGCGCTGCCCCTGGTACCAACTCAATAGAAAATTCTACTTCCCTGTGAGGTAGAAACTCTAAAATATATGAGGGAAATACATCATGAAATTGTTGTAGAACTGGGTACCTGCTCAAAACATCTGCATCCTAAACTTCCTTACCTTTGTCACTAGAAATGTGCACTGAAAATAACAAACACCATTTCCCGTGACTACGCTCGGCCTGCATAGATATAACCATCCCAACAGATCTTGCTTTCTTCTTACCCTGTGGGACTCTTTGTTCCCCATTCCCATCTAAGCACTAAATAGCCTTGTCATAACAATATACCTTGGTCCTATGAAGATATATCCAAGCCATGCCTAATAACATATTATATGACCCCAATGGTAATATGTTCAAGTGCGATGTTGTAGACATGCCATTCAACTCAAATGCACAATCTCTTACCCAATGATGAACTCTTTTCTTTGTACCTATAGCCAACTGCACTAACCAAGACTCTGCATGCACTTCTCTATTTAAACCACACATATCTATCAAGTCAAGAATAACATAACCATAATTAGATCTAGGGTTAATAAAAATAGAAACAACTTGATCACAAGTCTTACCATCAATCTCGATAATAGCTGCCTGTTGATCTTCCTACCTTTTATCCAATGCTGCATAGATCCTGGGAATACTATGTCTAACATCTCCCACTACCTATGCCTCCCATGCACTATAGATCTGTGGTCTACCAACTTGATGTTGTGGATAATCTCTCCCATGATGATCTTTTCCACAAGTCCAAAACTGTATAGTATTTCAGCGTTCATCCTTATCCTGCTCCTTGGATCGAAATCCATGTCCTCTGCCAGATGTATTGAACTTCTTAGGTGGTGCAACATTCTCTTTGTTACCTGTATCCTGAGATCTTTCTCGCTTCTTGTCTGATTTTCTTTTGTTCCTTGCATTACCTTTCAAGTCTGCCTTAGTTTTAGTTCTGCGCTTTGATTTCTCATAACAATGCTTTAGCCTCTAAATGACCTCCTCTAATGATTTAGGCTCATTAAAATCAATCATGTCTTTCAATGCTATCAAAAACTGACTAATGAATCTTTGAATCTTGGACTTATCCTCCTTGAGCTAATGCACATATCTCAATAACTCCAAGAACTTGCTGGTGTACTTCTCATTAGTCATAGATCCCATCTTTAGCTCATAAAACTGCTTTTCCCTATCATCATAGTATCTCTCCAATAAGTACTTCTTCCGGAATAGTCTCTCAAACTCACTCCAAGTCAATTCCTCCTCATAAATATATCTGACTTTCTTCACATATTCCCACCAAATATTTGCTTTACCTCTTAGGCTGAATGTAGCTATCCTAGATTTCATGTGTTTTTGTGTAATCATGCAACCGAAAGAACTTCCTCATACCAAGAAACCATGTCTATGCATCCCGTGTTTTCTTCATCTCCCAATAAAATGTAGGTGGCTTTGCTTTCTTAAACTCATTTAAAAAATATCCCATGTCACTCCTCTTGTAAGGATGATAATGATGACGATCACGATGTGTGTCAGAACCAGAACTAGAATAGTACCATGACTGTCACCTCCCCCATCAAGAGTGTCCAGAAACCTCCCATATTTTATTGTGTCATCTCTATCCGACCTTTGACCACTAGGAGACCTACTTCCATATGTCCCATTAGTCCCATCCTCCTGTCCATAGCTGATCCAAAGTGGTCCCTATTTTTGTAGACATAACAAACTTTGAAGGGTTATTGCATTAACCTCTTTTTTCTTTTCATGTGCCTGTATGAGTCTATCATTATCTGCTTTGTAACTCCTTAATTATTACTTCAAAATTCTCAGTGTGTCTGCCAAGTCAGAAGAGTGCCCAACATCATGCTTCTCATCCTTCAATGCATACTACGTCAGCTAAACCAAATCACAATAAACCAACATACCTTAGCATAATTCGAGGAGGATATCTCATCCGCAACATCAACCGATCAACGTAATGCATGCATAGATATAATTATATCAACATATAAACATATAACACATATGTGTCTAAACACATTAAAGTCATTCTATCTGGAGTCCAGTCATCAATGCATGGCCATATGACTACGTATACTATGACCTCATGCATGACAACATACAACATACCAGTGTACACGAAAAATACGCAAGCATAAACATAGACAATACGCAAGCATAAGCAACATGTAACCAAGCATAAATTTGAAATAGCCATGACAACATGTAACAAAATGTAAGCAAGCATACACGGAAAATACATGTAAGCACTTGACATGTATAAACAACACGTAAGTAGTCATACAATCATGATGATACATTCCACAAAAACAACATCCTCTTCCACATGGCGACATCATCAAAATCATGACTGACACCATGGATATACAATAAGAATATAGACTGCAAGGATGATTAAAATACGCGCAACTGACATGAATAAATGACCAATAGACACTACCCATCCATTCCAAGGGGTGAACCATGCTATGATACCACTCTGTAACACCCTCCTCCCACATCTCCCAAGTAACTAGCCAGTTGGGGAAATATGTTACGAAGAGTTACTATGTTCTAATTCAACCTCCTAGGTGACCTTAAGGAAGTGGAATCGACGGAAACACATCAAACATATCTTTCACATAAGCAACAGAACTCACGGGAGCCAACCCAACCACTCAGGGATCAACCCCTGGGTCCCACTAATTTTTTAGACTATTTAACCCCCTGACGCTCCCTTGATATGGGAAAGGGTACGTCTAGGAGGCTCTGGACACTCCCACAACATAGGCATGTGTACGTCTAGGTATTTTGTCCCATAGACATGTGCCAATGTCCCTAGGATTTGAGCCAGTTTTTCAGGCCCAGAGCTGAGGCCACATCCTAAAACTCAATGAGAAGTTCAGAAATGAAATAATGGTGCACAAGGAAACACTTGAACAAGTACTTGACTGGACCCCTACTAGCCATGACAGGAATTTCGTCAAACATATAAAAAATATGTAATCTATAGGTTTAAATGACAGATCTGAGCATAGGGGTCTCATATTTATCTGAGAAATGTTAAGAAGCATTGTTCCCTCATCATATTAATTGCACTATCAGTTATTTAGTCATAGATACATTGTTCATTAATTTACGAATCAAAACATGATGAGAGACATACTTCATCACCATCATAAAACTCAGTCATAACCAACATATGAGAAACATAAATGACAAGCACATAACAACCATATAAGCCAAAAAATAACAAATATCTTTACCCATCAATATAAGAAGAAAAGAGCTCTTATCTCCATAAGAGAAATGCAACCAAGTCTGGGACTTCCACGTTCCACCCGACCATAGATATGGATGAGAGAAATCTCTCTTCAGCTAGTCACCCTCATGCCATATTCCAAGCATGAATGTGGGATCTCATAAAAAAAATCCATCAAAACCAAACTAGAGCTTCCAGAGGCCAAACCACCTCAACCTTGAACCAATGATTCCACCTCACATTCGGACGTCACAACCATTGCCAGATTGGTCTCCACCCAAGTTGTCCAGGGCTCCAGAGCATTTTTTCCAACCACGGCTTCCAAGATAAGTAACTCAACCTGTAACTGTGTCAAGATTCGAGAGTGTTTGTCCAACCAGGGCTTCCAGGACTAGTAATTCAACCCACCTATGGCTTCCAGAGAATTTGTCCAACCAAGGCTTCTAGGACTAGTAATTCAAGCCAAGTTGTTACAGGGAATTCAGTGTGTTTTTCCAACGAAGGCTTCTAGGAGCTAATATCTCAAACCACATCTAAAGGAGCAAGAGAACCAACCAGAAAAAAAAGCAATGAAACCGAACACACAACACCATCGCTATCTAGGAAATGGCGAGGGTGGGAAAATCCAATATCAATCCGAGCAATCATCCATGCCAATGATATATCATGACCAAGAAACCACATGCATACACCATGCATGCCAAAACTAGTGAAAAAACATACATGAAACTCGATACCTACAAAAAAAATCCACTGTAGTTGATGATCTTGATGTCCTCTTGCAGTTTCCTACCCTTCCTTTTCCTTCTTGCTCTGAATCTCCAAGTATGCCACACTCTCCAAGAGTGCTCCAAGAAACTCTAAGTATCCACGGGTATGAGAGGGAGAGAGAGAATAATGAGGGCTCCAAAACTGCGTTGAACAAAAGCCATGAAGTGATCCTTATAAGCCTTTTTATTAATTAGGCATATATTTTCTTAATTTTCCTCACATTCAACTTGTGAGCTTTCACTTCCTTTTTCTACTATTTTCGATTATTTTCCTAAATAATGCCAATAAATGCCACTTTGCCTTTCTAAAGCCTTAGCCATTTCCTTTGCCAATTTACATAGCCATAATAAACCATATAAACACCCGCACTAAGATGATTTTCCCAAAATTCAGCTTGGAATACATGTTCCATGACCTTGGTTATTATTTTTCCTTTATTAACTTTTATTACATGGAATTTTTACTAGGGATGTTACCGATTCCCCTTTGGCCCCCAACATCTGGTGTCTCGTAGTCATAGCCCATTTAGTTCCCAAGTCTTGAGGGTTCCTATAACATTCGACAAGTATTCCTGAGTTGAGGAGGAATTTCGATATTTTTCCAACCCTTCTACTATCTTGACAAGTCCTCTTCCCATTCAAAAATGTTGCTTAGTCTATTGAGTCCTTTGGATGAGAGATACCATACCAAAATTCAAATTATTGCAGTTCTTTTAGCAGAGGTGAATCCATGATTCAATCCTCCCAAATATTATTCGAGCGACAATTCACTAGAATCCAATATAGTGCATCCTCAAGAAGCCTTACTACTCTTAAATAATTTTTTCAAATTGGAAAACCTGTGAGATGTTTAATTTTCTGGGGCTTTTTTAGACATCTTGAAATATGTTTCCTATAGAACCATCTTCCACCAGCTTTAGAACCTGATATCATTCGCCATAAACTTTTCACACCAAGGGAAAGGTTCTTTTGTTTCAAATATTTTATATTCAAGCCTCCCTGTGAGATCAAGGCTTTTATTTTCTTTCATTGCACCAAATGAAATTTCCCTTGATTATATTTCCCTCCTTGATATAAGAGCTCTCATATCCTTTATAACTCTTGTTGATGCTATGATTTTCGAGCTCTAGAAGGTTGGAAAGGACAAAACCACTGCTTGAATAAGGACCCACTTTCCTACGGGATTGAGGCAACATACTCTCCAATCCTTAATTTTTCATACTATTTTCTACAAGAGTTTTAACCAATCCTAAGCTCTTACAAATCTCAGAGCTATAGAAATTCCCAAATAGGTGAAGGTGTTCCATGTGAGTACCATGGCAAATCTATGTCTTCTTGATATCTGATTAAACTCATCCATACTTAAGTTCAACACATAGACACTACTCTATTCATTTTTATAAGACTTCCTGAAGCATGGTAGAACACACCAAGTACTCTTTTGAACCTTTCAACTATGATTGTTGATGCCTCACCCAATAGTGAGGTTTCATCTAGAAAATATGTGTAATTGATGTACTTGACCACTCACACCATTGTGATCATTGGTATGCTTCCTTCACAATGTTATTTTTTGTAACACCCTTCTCCCACATCTACCCAAGCAACTAGCCAACCAGGGTAAACATGTGACAAAGAGTTTCTATGATATGATTCAACTTCCTATGTATCAGTTAAGGAAATGGAACCGATGGAACATAGCCAAAATGACCTTTTAATACATTAAAGCCTGAGTTTCTCCTTTGACATGGGAATGCATGCGACTGGGACCCTCTGGCTGCTTCCACAACAAGTCATGCGACTGGGACCCTCCAGTTGCTCCCACAATAAGGCATGCTTGCAACTGGGAAATTTTATAGGTAGTTTTGTGCCAATTGTTAGCCCCCCTATGGAATTCTTGACAAGCAAGCTGGGGGCTAGATTGTTCTGGAGCCTCCAAGGAATGCCTTTCCCCTGAAAATCCATCCTCCTTGGAGTCTCTTTGTGCTGCGCCCAATTCTAATCCTCTTTGATGATCCATTCTTTAAAGGGCATATTTTACCCCTCATATCCCTGCAAATACCACAATTCTCCCTTTCTCCCCCCCCCAAGTTTCCCCCCTTCCTTATCCTCAAATTCCTCGAAACCCCCTTGAAATCCTTTCCCTGCCCCTATTTTGGCCTTTCCTACCCTTCTTTACCCTATCGTTACCCCTAGCTGGCCCCAAATTGCATTGAAAATGAGTAAAAATACATACATTTCACATATGAGGCCTTAGCCCCTTCCCCATTAGCCTCCGCACCTTTTTCCATAACACCCGGCGCCGTGACCAACATCGAATCCGCCAGGCGCTTAGCCCCTCCAAACCTTTCTCCGCACGAAAAATCATTAAAAACCTTTGCAAACGCGCATTTTGGGGGTGTTAATATGTTTTGATAGATCGATGGATCTCCGCCGTCCAAATTAATGAATGATCCGATGGTGCGGAGCTCGCCCGAAGTGGTGGTCCCCATCCCGCCTTCGTAGTTCAAAAACCGCCAGTATTTTCCGCACCGCTCATCTACAGATGGCGGTTTTCCTCCATCACCCAGCGATTCCATACATTACCTGCCGCATGTCCACTGTACGTCCTCAAAACCACTCTTATCCCACGCATTAACCTTCGGCACAGGTCGTCCAGCGGAATTGTCGTCAGTCGTTGGATCTCCGATCACCCATCCGACAGTCATCATTTGCCAAAGTTGCACGTTGTTTTAACCACGCGCATCGCACCCGCTGGCCCACCGTTTATCGATCCGCGTCGTCAATCCCTAACACAATCAACGGTCCGGAGCCTCTCTATCAGTGGACCCCGCAGTGCACTATACCCCAAATCCACTGGTTTTTTCCGCACCACCCATTGGCAGCAGGCAGTTTTCACCGGAGAGCCAGCGATTCCACTAAGGGAATGATGCGTGGCATCTGTACCAGGGCAAAAACACCCCCATTTCGCGCATTAATCTTCGGGACAAAACACCCAGCGGAATTGTTATGAGCTGTTAGATCTGGTGAAGCCTATCTAAGGGCTGTTATTCATCGAAACTGCACACGGGATAAGCCATCCCCACCGTACCCTTGGCCCGTTGTCTGTCCACCCTGATGTGTTTTCCGCCGTTGATTCCCTTTGGGATTGACGGCCCAGATTTGTCCTCCACTGTTGACTGTTCTTCTATCCCCCAGTCACGCTACGTCACCTCCACGTGTCCTTGTCGTACGCCCGCATGTCTCACTGCATATATTTGTTTCCGAAGTCATTTTTACGTGGTTTTCCCATGCAAACTATTTTCGCTGCGCATCCACCTCCCATATTTCATCGCTTCACTGCGTTTTTTTCGCCATGTCCCCGCCTGCACGTCCGTTTCATCCATCCACATCACCCGCCACCCTCATCCATGGATTTCTTCACATTTTTCGTGTTCTTGCAGGGTTTCCAAAGGTAGAAGACCGTCATGTATCTACATGGCACGCTGTGCAGACAAAATTAAATCCGAGGGCCGGCGCTGTTATGAAATAGTCAAAGAAATCGGCTAGCGAGATTTGCATCAAGGAAAAGCAGATTTCGGGCATTGAAAACCTCTCAGCACCATTAAGAGCCCGAGCTACCCTGTCAGAAGCAGAATGGAGTGGCAGTGTTACAGTACATAGTAAAGGAATATTAAGCGGTGGTGCATTGGTGGCGCGACGGTGGTGCACGTTGGCGGAGCCACCTTCCTTGGTGGTTACGGGGGGTATGAGTCTGCCCATACAGACCAAATGAGGTGAGGCCCCGTAGTACATATTGGCCGTTGATCGATGGTCAAACCCCGATCGACTGGTCAACTACGGGGGGTACACATCCCGTTAACCTCCGCGCTGGTCGACCTCCCGTACTCTGTCGATCTGTTCAAACCTGCTGCCGATTTAGCTCCGCGCTATTCCAATCGTCCTGCCGCCTGTGAATTGATCCGGGCAGTTGGAATTACATTCCAACAAAAGTAGCAGTTTGAAGACCCCGAGGATCGATCAAAGGATCCTGTGCATAAGTAAAAGGTACCATCAGGGTTATTTGTCAGTAGAATGTCTCTCTTTATCAAAGTACAGGGCGCCCATGTACAACTTTTATTATACATAACATCCCTGAAAGAATTTCCGCCCTAACTACAGCTCAAAAAAAGTCAGACATTTATGAGATAGACCTTCCTAGCAGTTTATTTCATTTTTGTTCAAATCATCCAGGAGTACTTCAGCCAAAAGATGTCAAGATCAAATCTGGAGCAGATCATTCTCTCACAAGGAAGGTGACAAAGATTAAATATACAGCATGTCAAGCAGAATGGGTTTCAGCCCTGCATTCATTGTTGTGTTTAAAGATACATTTAATTTTCACCTACTCCTTCAGTCGATCTTAGGCTCACCCTTTGCTATAAAGCACAGAAAGAAACATTGTAATGGTTGTTTCTCAGTTGTTCGGCTGTTGTTGTTAGAGGGATTCAGTTTGACTGTTAAAACAATCTTGGGAGGGAGTTACAGAGTAGTTTGTATGTAATAGGCTGGGAGGAGAAAGTTTGGATTGTATTAGCCATTGAGCTTATTGTACATGACTGGTTTTGCATCAATTAATCAAAGCACATTTCATAGGATCCTGGTCTATTAATATTGGTGATGTCTTTCTTAACTCTGTTATTTACATTTTCATACTGTTTCATGTTCTTCTGGTAGGCAACAGAAGTGTAACATAGGATTCACCCTTGATAGGTGCCCTATGTTCCTGCTCTCCCTACTTTTAATGTTTCTCTTCTGAAATGTGTTATCTAAGGATTGCTTTCAGTCAATTTAACCAGTGTAGTGGATGTCATTGCCTGCTCTCTGATGTATGAATTGGATGGATCAGTTCTTAGATGTTCTTGTTGAGGTTTAAGCTGGAAGGTTTGGGAACATTGGGGATTAGAGTTAGCCCTATCCACTAGGATCCTTGCGTGACTAGCTGGCCTTTCTAAGATCCCTTTGTTAATCTTACCTCTATTTTCCCCTTGGATTTGCTAAAACAAACCTGGAGTTAAATGACCTCTGGTCCGATCTATAAGCAGCCCCTTTGTCCCTCTTTGAGAGTTGCCTCTGAGTATGTCCAAGCAGGTCTGGAGTTAAATGACCTCTGACCTGATCTATAGACAGAAATTTGGTTGTCTTTCCTTCTTCCACCTTCTCTCCTTAATGTTCCATCCCATCATCTATCTGAAAGATCCTTTAGTGTAGATGACTTGCCCTGTGGAAGCCTTGGCTAGTTGTTGCATGTAATTACCTTTCATGACTCCATAGCCCAATGGATGGCACTTTCTTGGCCTATCCCCTTTGCTGAAATATCCTGCTGCCTTGTTCCTTTCTCCCATTACCTTCTCAGTTTATGATCTCCTAACCATCCCAGCAACCAACCAACCAAATCATTTGAAGCCCCCTTTGTGCTTCATACCTAGCCTAACATCTCATTTTGAGCTCTCAAAGATACATCATTCTTTGTTTTATTGGAGAGATACCTCTTGGGGTCCAGGAGGGCTAGATCCTAGGGCCCAAAAGTGGTTCTGATGTTGTCTCATCTTTTGATCTTGCCAATCTGGCCAAAACATGGGAACCCCAACACCAACAACTCCAGATTTTGTGCCACTTTTTCAGGGATAGGACTCAGGCCACTGCCAAAAACTCCATGAAACTTCTAGAAATAAAAAATAACATCGAAACAATGATACAAATGCAAATACTTGAACAAGGACTTAACTGGACCCCTACTAGCCATGACAAACATTTCGTCAAACATGTCACAAATATGCATTCTATAGGTCTAAACAAGAGATCTGAGCATAGGGTCTCACACGTATTTGAGAATCACTATGAAGCGTTGATTCTTCATCACAATAACTGAATTACCATATATTAATCCATACATTCATTGTATATTCAATGATTAACCAAAACATGATGAGAGCCATACATTATCACTCTCATGAAATTAAGTCATAACCAACATTTAACCAACATAAATATCAAGGATATAAAAACCATTTAAACCACATATAAACAAATATATGTACCCATAAAATAGAAGGATAAAGAGCTCTTATGATGATTGCATAGGTCAACCAAGTATGGGACTTCCACAAACCACCTGACCATAGACTAAGCTGAACCAAATCCTTCTTTTTGCTAGTCACCCCTATTCCATATTCGAAGCATGAATGTGGGATCTCATAAAAAAAGCCAATCAAAACCAAACTATGGTTTACAAAGGCGAAATAACCCTAACCCTCAACTAGTGATTCTGCCTCATGGTCGGACATCACTAACCATCACTAGATTGGTCTCTACCCAAGATGTCTAAGGCTTGAGAGCATTTGTTACAACCAGGGCTTCCATGAATAGAAACTCAACCCACAATTTCTGTCGAGATTCCAAAGTGTTTTTCCAACCAGGGATTCTATGACTAGTAACTCAACCCACCAAGGGCTTCTAGACCGTTTGTCCAACCAAGGCTTCCAGGATTAGTAACTCAACCCAAGTTGTTACAGGGGTTCCACAGCATTTGTGCAACCAAGGCTTCTGGGAACTAATAACTCAACCCATATCCAAAGGCAGAAGAAAACCAACCAGAAAACAAAAGAAAAACCCACAACACCATGACTATCTAGGAAATGACAAGGCTAGGAAAAACCACTATCAATCCAGGCAATCCTTCATGCCTTGAATGACATATCATAAAAAATAACCACATGCATATGCCATGCATGCCAGAACTAGTGATGAATCATACATGCAACATGGTACCTGTAAGAAAAATCCACTGTAGTTGTTGATTCCAGTGTCCTCTTGCACTTTCCTTATTTTACTTTACCTTATTTCTCCAAATCCCAAGTATGCCATACTCCTCCAAGAGTGCTCCAATAAAACTCTAACTCTCCAATAGTATGAGAGAGAGACAATAGAATGAGAGCTCCGAAAATGAGCTGAATAATGTCTTTGAACTGACCCTCATAAGTCTTTTTATTAATGAGGCCCCTAATTTCGTCAATTTTACATTGTTTTCCTTCATTTTCCTCCTCACATGTAACTTATGACCTTTAACCTCCCTTTTCTCCTAATTTCCATGCTTTCCATAAATAAATGACAATAAATGCAATTTTTCCTTTCCAAAGCCTTTTCCATTACCTTTGCAAATTTCCATAGCCATAATAAACCAAATGAACACCCACACTAGGATTTGTTTTTCCCAACATTCAACTTGGAATAAGTGTTCCATGACAAAGGTCTAATTTTACCTTTATTAACTTCTACATGGATTTTTTACCAGGGATGTTACAGAACCCCCCCCCCCCCCCTTCGCGTCCTCGGTGTTTAATGACAGCTACAACTAACAAGACTGTTGAAAGAAAAACATACTGCCCATAGAGCTTTATAACATAGCTCATTGTAGTATTACAATGATAAAATTACTAAGAATAAAACCAAAAATAAAACATAACACGATGACAACCATAATGACATGACACCATACCACTTATTGGAGCTTTATAAGACAACTCCTGGCGTTATTTACATTCATATAGATATGTACATAAACCAAAAAATCATACCAAGCATATACCAAATACATATATCAATGACATTCACTCAACCGATAAATAAAGAATGATACATAGCTCACATCTCATCTTCCATATCCCATGTAGCTTCATCAGGCCCAAAGTGCTTCCACTACACTTTAAACTGATCGATTGATTGATTCTGGAGCATGAGTGTCTTTCTTTGCAATATACACTGTGGTTTCAGCTGGAGTTCTCCTTCTGGCTCCACTGCAATATATACTAGTCAATCAAATGATCATCATCTTTAACATACTTTTTAAGCAATGACACATGGAAAAATAATTGAATTTCACTATCCAAGGAAATGTAAGTCTATAAGCTATTGGTCCAATCCTTTCAAAAATCTTGAAAGTTACACAAAATTGAGGTTCCATCCTGGCACATGATTCAATCTGGAAGGAACTCTTCTTGGGATTGATGCACAAGTACACGTGTTCCCTAACCTAAAAATACTTAAACAACTTGCTTTGATATGCATAAATTTTCTATCTATCCTGTGATACATTTAGATTCTCTTGATTACCCGCATTTCCTGTTCCATCTCTTACAACATATCTGGTTTTATTAATATATTTTTTCACTGGATCACTCTAACTAATAGGAGTATTACTACTCCACCCATAGAGTGCCCCAAATGGACTCATCCTGAGTGACTCCTGATACCCATTATTGTAAGCGAACTCTACATGTGGAAGATACTCTTCCCACTTTCGTTGTTGATGCATCACATACATTCTCAACATGTCCTTCTATATCTGTTGACCCTCTCTATCTATCCATCTGTTTGTGGATGATAAGTTGTGATAAAGGCCAACTCTGCACCCAAACCTGAAAATAAATCTTTCCAAAATCTCGAAGTGAACTTAGCATCCTTGTATGACACAATCTTCTTAGGGACACCATGCAAACTCAATAATTCTCTGATGAAAACCTGTGCTACATCGTTGGTTGAGTAAGTAGACTTCACTGGAATGAAGTGTGCTACCTTTTTCAACCTCTCAACCACAACCAAAATCGAGTCATGCTGTCTAGATGTCCTTGAAAAAAATGTGATGAATTCCATCGAAAGTACCTCCCATTTCTACTCTAGAATCGATATCGACTGTAGTAACCCACTTGGATGCTTACACTTTGCCTTTACCTATTGAAAATCCAAGCATCTTGCCACAAATTCTGCCACTTCTTTCTTGAGGTTCGGCTAGCAGCAAAATTCATTCACCATTTTCAATGTCTTCGAATATCTTGAGTGACCTGAATATGGTTTTGCATGAAACTCTCTCAGGATAATCTTCTTGAGCTCGATGTCGTCTGACACATATATGATGTCCTTAAATCTTACCAAGCCATATTCTGTGAGACGATAGTCCACATCATGTCCACGTGTACCGACACTTATACCTATACTCTATTGTAACTTGTGCCTGAGCTCCATGAACATATTATCCTATTGACCTACCTATAAGATATGAGCCTATAAATATGTCCCATAAGAACTCATAACTGCTATGTGGTTTACCTGTATTTTCCCGCTAAGAGCATTTGCAACCCTGTTCCATTTTCCTTTAATGTACCTTATTTTAAAGTCAAACTCATTGATCGTGGCCAACCATCTAGCTTTCCTGGCATTCAAATTCGATTGGTCAAATAGATACCTCAATCCACTCTAATAAATCATCAGAACAAACCTCCTACCAAGAAGATAGTTCCTCCACATCCTCAATGTATGGATGACCACTGCCAACTCAAGGTCACGTGTCAGATAATTCTTCTCATTCTCATTCTATTTTCATGACTCATAGCACACTACCTGTCCCTCATACATAATAAATCCACCAAGTCCTCTTTTTAAAGAATATGCGCATACCACAAATTATTTGTCCGAATCTGCAATATTTAGCACTTGATCATGTGTCAAAAAAAATTTCAATTGCTCAAAACTTTCTACACATTCCTCTATCCATTAAAAATTCTTACCTTTCCTTTGCATTGATGTGATAAGATATGAAATACGTGAGAAGTTCCTGACGAACCTCCTGTAATAACTTGATAACCCCATAAATGATCTTACCTCATCCACATTCATAGGAGTTTCCCATTCCATGATAGCCCTTATCTTCTCTAAATCCACTACTATACCTTGGAAATAACATGTCCCATGTAATGTACCTATGTCTGCAAGAAACTGTATTTTATAATTTTTGCATAAAACTGATGCTCTCTCAACAATCTCAATACTGCTGTTAAATGTTTGGCACGCTCTTCCTCATTCTTAGAATATACGAATATATCATCAATTAATACAATAAAAAAATTGTACAGATAAGGACACAACGCACGATTCATCAAGAACATAAAAGTAGTTGGAGAATTAGTCAAACCAAATGGAACTACAAAAAAATCATAATGTTTGTACCTCATCCAAAAATCTATCTTGTGGATGTCATCTTCTTTAATGCGTACCTAATGATATCCTGATCTCAGATCATTCTTCGAGAACATTGTTTATCCCTTCAATTGATCAAACAAATCATCGATCCTTGGCAACATATACCTATTATTAATGGTCACTTTGTTAAACTACCTATAATTAATGCATAACCTCATAGTACCGTCCTTATTCTTCACAAAAAATATTGGTGCACCCCATGGTGATACACTTGGCCTAATGTACCGCTTGTCAAGAATTTCCTTTAACTATAACTTCAACTCTACCAACTTTAGAGTGCTCATCCTGTATGGTGCTTTTGATGTTGGTACTGCCCCTAGTACCAACTCCATAGATAAATCCACTTCTTTGCAAGGCGACAACTCTGAAATCTTTATTGGGAGCCCATTTTGAAACTGTTGCAAAACTGGGTACTTGCTCAAGACATTCGCATCCTCAACTTCCTTACCTTTGTCAATATAAATATGCACAAAAAATAACACACACCATTTCCTATGAATATGATTCACCTGCATAGCTATTACAATGCTAAACGATGTTTCCTTCTTCTTACCTTGAAAGATTCGTTGTTCTCCACTTTCATCCAAGCACTCAATAACTTTGTCATAACGATCCACTTTGTTCCTATGGAGATACAACCAGTCCAAAACCAAAAGCATGTTATACGGATTCAACAAAAATACATTCAAATGTGTTGATGTAGACTTATCATTCAACTCAAATGCACAAGCTCTTACCCAATGACGAACTCTCTTCTTGGTACCTATAACCAACTGCACTAATCGAGACTCTGCATGCAATTATTTATTCAAACCACACGTATCCACAAAATTAGGGTTAACATAACTATAATTAGATCTGGGGTCTATAAAAATATAAACAACTTGATCACAAAGCCTACCAACCATCTCCATAATAGACGCTTGGTGATATTCTTGCCTGTTATCCAATGTTGCATATATCCGAGGAACACTATGTCCAACATCCCCCACTCTTTGTGCTTCCTGAGCACTATAAATCTAAAGTCTACCACCCTGATGCTGTGGAAAATCTCTCTTGTGATGATATTTTCAACAAGTACAACATTGTATAGGTTTCCAGCTCACACCCTTGTTTTTCTCTTCAATCTTAAATATCTTCCATTTGTCAGATACATTGAATTTCTTGTGCAGTTCTGAATTCTCTTTATTCTTGTGTCTTGAGGCTTAGCTAGCCTTTTGTGCCTTTTTTGTTTATTCCTTGCATTACCTTTCCAGTATGATTTAGTCTCATATCTGCTTTGATTGCTCATAATAATTATTTAGCTTCTGGATGCCCCCCTCCTCCAATGATCTGGTTTCATCAAATTCAATCTTGTCTTTGAATGCTATCAACAACCCATTAATGAATCTTTGAATATTGGACTTCTCCTCCTTGAGGTAAGGCACATACCTTAATAACTCCAAGAACATCCTAGTGTATTCCTCATCAGCCATGGATCCCATATTTAGCTCATAGAATTATTTTCCCCTGTCATCATAGTATCTCTTCGATAGATACTTCTTCCTGAATAGTATCTCGAATTCACTCCAAGTCAACTCGTCCTCTTAAATATATCTGACGTTATTTACATCTTCCCACAAGATATCTGCTTTACATTTAGGACTGAATGTAGCTATTGTGGCCTTCATGTTTTCTGATTAATCATGTAATCTAAAGAACTTATTCATTCCAACCAACCATGGAGTTTACATCGTGTAATTTCTTCATTTCCCCATTGAATGTAGGTGGTTTTATTTTCTTGAACTCATCCGGAAAATATCCCCTATCACTCCTCCTATAAGGATGATAATGATGATGACCATGATACCTGTGAGAACCAGAACTAGAATAGTACATGTGTCCATCACCTCTCATGTTCGAAGTATCCAAGAACCTGGCATCCTTGATCATGCCATCTCTATCTAACATGTTCCCACCATGAGATCTATTGCCATATTACCCATTAGTCCTATCCTCATGTCCATAGCTAATTCGAAGTGGTCCCCGTCTCTGCAATTACGAAAAAATTTGAAGAATTATTGCATTGAATTCTGCTTGTTTCTCATGTTCCTGCATTATTATGTCAGTATATGCTTTGCAACTCCTTATTTCTTCCTTACTCCTCAATGTATCTGTTAAGTCAGAAGAGTTCCCAACACCACACTTCTCATCTAATTCATAGGGAGAATCTCTATAGTCTATCATCTTGCTAGTCATATTTGATCTCTTCTTTCTGCAAGATATATAATGTCAGCTAAACCAAATCTTAAAAAAACAAGTGTACCTTAGTATAGTCCAGGGAGGATATCTCGTTTGCAAGACTAACTAGATTAGAACAATACATATATAAACATAATAATATCATCATATAAGCATCTTTTCGGCCATTATCCAGTTATCCATGCATGAATATGCTGACCACATACAATGAATTCATGCATGATGACCATCATCTAGTCAACGTATGCATAACAATATATTAACAATGACACACATAACCAATGCATGACCGACATAAACTCACAAAAAAATTATCAAGCAACGACACCATCAACTTTCATGTGGTGACACCATTGCAATAATGACCAATGTCATGCATAGATAATAGAGCACATAGAACACAAGAAGAAGGAACTATATGCAACTGACAAGTACATATGACAACACATTCATCCAAGGGGAACAGAAATCGGACATCACGTAAGGAGAATTGAATCATGCTTTGATACCACTTTGTAACACCATCCTCCCACATATACCCAAGTAACCAACCAACCAGGGTAAACATGTGATGAATAGTTACTATGATATGATTCAACTCCCTATGTATCATTTAATGAATTGGAACCAATGGAACACAACCAAACTAAACTTATACACATGCAACATAACCCCCATGAGCCATCCAACCCAACGAGCTGACCAACCCCTAAGATAAACTGACCTTTTGCTGCATAAAGCCTCAATCACTCCCTTGACATGGGCATGCATGCGACTAGGACCCTCTGATTACTCCCATAGCAAGGCATGCCTGAGACAGGGGACTTTTCTAGGTAGTTTTGTGCCAACGACACTAGATTATGTGCCATTTTTTCAGGGCTAGGACTTAGGCCACTGCCCAGAACTCCATGAAACTTCAATAAATGAAGAGTAACATCAAAAAAATGATACAAATGAAAATACTTGAACAAGTACTTTGTTGGACCCCTACTAGCCATGAAATAAATTTCATTAAACATGTCACAAATATGCATTCTACATGTTTAAACAACAAATCTAAGCATAGGGGTCTCACACTCATCTGAGAATCACTAAGAAGAGTTGATGCCTCATCAAAATAACTGCATTACCATCTATTAAGCCATACATTCATTATGCATTCAATGATTAACCAAAACATGAAGAGAGGCATAGATTATCACTGTCATAAAATTCAGTCATAACCAACATATGACCAACAGAAATATCAATGATATAATAGCCATATAAACCACATATAAACAAGTATATTTACCCATAAAATACCAAGGAGAAAGAGCTCTTATTGATGATTCCATAGGTTGACCAGGTATGGGACTTCCACGAACCACCCAACCATAGACTAGCTTGAACCAAATATTTCTTTCAGCCAATCACCCCCATTCCATATTCCAAGAATGAATGTGGGATCTCATAAAAAATCAATCGAAACCAAAATAGGGCTTCCAGAGGCAAAACTACCTCAACCCTCAACCAATGATTCCACCTCATGGTCATACATCACTAACCATCATGAGATTGGTCTCTACCCAAGTTGTCTAGGGCTCTAGAGTTTTTTTTTTCCAACCAAGGCTTCCGGGACTAGTAACTCAACCCACAACTGCTGTCGGGCTTCCAGAGTGTTTGTGAAACCAAGGCTTCCAATTAGACAAAAAATATAATTTAAAATATGCTTATCCTTAACCAAATAAGCATAGAGACATGCGTAATATTTATATCACTGCATAAAAATCACCCTCTCCAAGTGTCATCAAAGTTATCTCACCAATTAGGTACACTACATAAGCGAGTACATGAATTCCCTGTTTTTCCTATTATATTATATGCACCGATGCTTCCCAGGACTAGTAACTCAATTTGAGATATTACAGGGCTTCTAGAGAATTTGTCCAACCAAGGCTTCCAGGAACTAATAACTCAACCCACGATCAAAGGCACAAGAAAAAAAAACCAGAAAACAAAAGAAAAACACAAAAAAACAATGGCTATCTAGGAAATGGAAAGGTTAGGATAAACCAATAACAATATAGGAAATCCTCCATGCCAATTACAGATCATAAACAAATAGCCAAATGCATATTCCATGCATGCCAAAACTAGTGAGGAAATCATACATGCAACTCGATACCTACTAGAAAAATATGTTGTAGCTATTGATTCTGATGTCCTCTTGCACTTTCCTACTTTTCCTTTGCCTTCTTGCTCCAAATCCCAAGTATGAAATACTCCTCCAAGAGTGCTCCAAGAAAACTCTAAGTGTCCAAGAGTATGAGAGAGAGAGAGAATAGAATGAGAGCTCCAAAAATTAATTGAAAAGATTATGTGAACTGATCCTCAAACTACGTTTTATCAACATGGCCCCTAATTTCTTCAATTTTCGATTATCTTCCTTCATTTCCATCCTCACATGTAACCTGTGACCTTTCAACTACCTTCTCTCCTAATTTCCACTATTTCCGTAAATAAATTCCAATAAATGCCACTTTTCCTTTCCAAATCTTTTTCCATTTCCTTTGCCAATTTCCATATCCATAATAGACCAAGTGGACTCCCACACTAGGATTTTTTTCCCAACATTCATCTTGGAATAAGTGTTCCATGACCAAGGTCTTATTTTACCTTTATTAACTTTTACATGGATTTTTGACTAGGGTTGTTACATTTTTCTAGGTTCTAGCTTAATGTATTTGCCACCATTGTGTAGAGTAGTGGAGAGAGAGGTAACCCTTGTTTCAACCTCCTAGTGAGCTAGAAAAAGGCTCATGACATGACATTAATTACGGGTACCACCCATGGATTTCCTATATATGCGCTAATAGATTTTACAAACCCTAGAGAAAAAAATTAGAGAAATTTTGAGGTCTAAAATGTGCCTCAAAACAAAAATGTACAACCAAAATCAAATTTAGAAGAACTAATAGGATTCAAGATGATGAAGTCAACCATGGGAGATTTTTCACCATTTTTAGAGTAACGAAGTAAAAAGATTAAAAAAAAAAACTATTTTTTCCATTTATCTCCCTACGGTTTTACTCAAATTTTGAGAGAGAGCACTCATTAAATACAAAAAACAATTCCCCATCCAAAGAGTACCCATTTTTTATAATTTCATTGGACCCTTCTACACAAAAAATGAAAAATACATGATAAACATTATTGTAATCATGTTTTTTCATGCATTTCTCATTTTTTGTGTAGCAGGGTCCCTCGAAAGTATGAACCATGGATACTCCTTGGATGAGGAATTAAATTCTACATCCAAAGAGTGCCCCTACTATAAATTTTAGTAAAATTGTAGGGAGATAAGTTGAAAGGTAGTTTTTTTCCCCTCTAAAGTTTGAAGATGTAATCTAATCTTATTTTATTATTTCCACTATTATTTTATAATATTACTTAGGAGGCCCATTTTATACCTAAAAATTTCTCTATGCCAAACCTTTCTATAGTTTTGAGAAGAAAATAATACTTAACTCCATTGAAGGCATTGGCCATATCAATTTTTATCACCATTCCTTTATCCTTTCATTGTTGGATTGAGCTTAAATCTTACTAGACTAGGATTATGTTGTCCAAGATTTTTCATCTGTGAATGAATCTTCCTTGGTTATCTCATATGATTATGTCAATGATAAGATTTAGTAATTTTGTAATGATATTTGTAAGAATTTTTTAAGAAGTATTACAAAGGGAGATAGGATTGAATGTCGCAAATGAGGTGGGATTCCTTTCTTTGGTGATGAGAGTTAGAAAGGAAGAGTTTGTTGTGCCCCCAACTCTTCCTATTTTTAGAGCCTAATTTGGCATGCACTAGAGATTTTATTAATTACATCCCAACATGCTTTGTAGAAAATTATAGTGTACCCATGTGGTTCAGGTTCCATGTCTTGCTCCAAGCCTTGTATGGCTATCCTGTTGTGAAGACGATACCCTCTGCAAACAAAGTTGATTTGTCTATCCCTAGAGCGGGTCTAGTAATTCACGAGACTATCTAATGAACCCTTTCCTAGCTTTTATTCAAGGAAGGAGAAGAAGAAGAATAACCTACCTCTTCTTGATGCTATCATTAAGTCTTTTGGTGAAGACTTTGATTCCAAAATCCTTCAAGCTCACTCTTCACTTCTTGTGGTGTTCAAATACATATAAGATATCAAGAGATGAAAATAAGAAACATGACAAGATACATAACATACATTGAATATAAACTACCTAATAGATCAAGGAGCATTAGGCTACTTGCATATATATCTAGACAAATATGGAAAGTGAAATATCAGATGTATTATTAATCATAGAAAGAGGAAGGATACAACCATGGCCTTGATGTTGGATACCTCCCTTTGGTGATGTCCAAGTATGAACCGAGGATATTCGAGCAATCCTTCTCCCAAGTGGCAAATTAGGCATAATCACAACATATGGATGCAAAGGATGATTAGGTAAGACCAACTAGTATTGGAAGGATAAGATTCAATTTATAGGTAGGGAGAAGGAGTTAGGGATCAATAAAAGAAGGAGGAAGGCCCACTTCTCAAGGGAAAACTCCCTAATGATAATATCAAGAGATCCAAATGAGAGAGATCGAGCATATTTGCATTGAACCATATCCAGCTCGTCGTTCTGGAAGATTCTAGTGCATGAAGCTTCTTCTCCATTTGAGGAAACACTTCTAGAAAGGGTTCAATGTGGGTTTTCACATTGTTATCACTATAAAAAATCTCTGAAACTTGGTTAGTTACATTTTTTCCTAAGTCCTAGTGTTAGATAGGGTTAGAGTTATTTTGATATTTTTCAAGGTCTAGATCATGGTTAAAGGTCTCATACCATCATTAAACAATGTTTATTAACCTCACTTCACTCTTCACAAGTCTCATGCCACGTTTTAAAACCCATTTGTAAAGTCTGTTTCGAAAATTTGATTGAATAAGCCCAGAAACTGGGTTTTCGTAGCGCGCCTAATGTAAAAAGTCCATTTTGTGCTATGAAAACGCTGGTGAATTCGTAGCGCAAAACCAGAATCTGCACACCATGCGCTACGAAATCGGGAATTCGCAGATTTGTCTCTGAGCTGTCATATCTGTCAAATACAGTTAAATTTGCCATCATTACGTGTCCTTCATGAGTTTTCCTCCACGCATGCAACCATTCTTTATCATCATTAGAGGTCATTTGTCATAAATTAGAGGTCAGTCATTATTGGTCCTTTCAAATTTCAAACAGTTGGCTGTTTTCATTTGTCTCATGCAAGAAAACACTGCATGCATTCTTAACTGTTGAAAGAAAGAATTTGTGGTGAGATTCCTAGTTATCAAGCGAGGTTGTATTTCTTATCAAGCAAGGCTATGTTGTCTCATTGCTAATTGAGACAATGGTTATATTTCAAGCGGGGCAGAACTGATTCAAATTCAAGTTATATTATCCATTACTGTGAAACCTGAGTTCTTATCAAGCGAGGTTGTTAACTTTTCAAGCGAGGCAGAACTGAATAAAATCAAGTGAGACTGTTCCATTCAAATATAGGTTATACCAGTGTTTTCAAAGCTTGCTAATTTTAGTGAGTTTGATATTCATTTTTGTGGAAACTAAATTGTCATCAAGCGAGGCAAAGTTCTTATCAAGTGAGGCTGAATTCGATTCCTGAGTGAAACAGTCTATTCAACAGGAGACTCAGATTGTCAATTTACTGAAGACACAGGGTTTTTAGAAGGGTTTATTGTAGATTTATGAAGATATAGGTTTCAAGAGGAAAATCACTGAGGAGAGAAGAAGCCATAGGTCTGGTCATTGCTTAAGGATTGAACTTGAAGGCGTTGAAGCCCTTACAAAAGATAAGTCTGTCGAAGTAGCTTTTAAGAAAGTTGGATGTTGGAGGTTTTGTGAAAAACTTCAAGGAGGGCACACTCAAGTTACCAAGGAGTTTGCCATAAATTTCACAGGATCAAATTCAAATATTGGGTTCCTAAATGTACCAATTTCCCCTGAAGTAATATCAGTTGTAACAGAGATCCCAAGAGGTGAAGACAGGTGGTTTAAAAATTTAAAATTTGATATGACACCATGCAAGATCTTTTTGAAACCTGAGTTTTCAGAGTTTGAATTGAACAAGGATGTGCCAAGGAGTTATGTCAGAGACACATTTTCCAATCTGCTCTACAATATTCAGAGATACTTCACTTGCGAGGGTAGATATCATAAGGTATACACCTACCATTTTAAACTCTTTATTTCACAGGGATGATATCATTAGATTTACCTTTTTATCTCTTCAAAATCTTGGCTAAGATGTATGATAAGGTATAAGTGAAAGTCGAATCATGTGAAACCTCTTTATTTCACCATGGCTTAGTCAAACTGATAGTCTTACATGAGCTACAAAAGGCAAATAGAGATTGGGTAGAATTCCTCTTTTTGAGTAGAATTGGAATAGAAGGAACAGTTGCCAACTCACAAGCTAAAACCCCATCAAAGATTGCTGGTCCTATGGAAATAAAGTCTAAAATATTTGTTAAACTTAAACCCAGGAAACAAGTGAAATAACCAATGACATCATTGAATATCCAAGAGATTCCTAGGTCTATACAGAAGAAGAAAAGCCTGGTTGAGGAAACAATTTTAGAGCAGTCAACTAACAAAGCAAATCCAAAGAAGTTGACTAAAAGTCAGAGGTTAAAAGAAAAGGGTAAGGCTGTAATTGCAGAGGATACAAGAGGCAATTTGAATGACATACTTCAGGCTATCGACATAGAGGAATCTCCCCTAGTGCAAGCAGACTTCATCAAATTAGATACAGGTGCCAACAAATTGAAAAAATTGAAGACATCTAAAAAGTTAGAATTTGAAGAAGAGGTGGCAAAGTTTATTTTTAAACCCAAAATACCCTCAACGAGGCAATCTAAGAAGCTGAAATAGTCAGATTTGGTGATAGAGCAAACAGGGGAAGAAAGTGCTACTATTTTTGAAGAAACTACAAATGCATCATTTGCAATGCCTGAAGAAGATAGAAACAGGGTCTTCAAGGTTCAAAAGGAAAAAAGCAGCTATGAAGAGGTAAAGAATAAACTCAGGCTTGCAAATAATGAAATTGAGAAATTGAAGAAAAGAGAAAGAATATATGATGAAGAGAAGGTCAAGTTTGAAAGGATGAAAGGGCTGTGGGAGCTTGAGAAAAATCCAAATCCTGAACTGATTGACAGTCAAGCTAAGTTTTTCATTTGGACCCTACCTGCAATCAAGGAAGCCAAGTTCATCAGGATGGTTAACATAAAATTGAGGGCTAATAACAGAAAGCTCAAGAGGAGAATTGAAGATTTAGAGATACAGTTAAATCAGTTTGGAGATGAGCTACAACCTAAACAGTAAGTTTCATCTTTGAAATAAACTTTGAAGGTTATATAGTAATGCTCCATTTTTTAAACTACTCAAGGTTGATGGTTATTGTTATAAGAATTGATCTACACCTGAAGACTAGGTTTTAAAGGTTTCTGACTTGAAATTTTGAGGAAAAAACTGAGAAAGATGAAGACTCAGCAGTTTTGTAGCATGCTACGAAACTGCTGTAGGATGCAGTTTTGTGAATTTTTGTAAATTTCAAAGAAGAAATGGTTCATTTTTGAAGCCTTGATCCTGATGGGAGATATATATTGAATATCAATGAAGATTCAAAGGGTTTTGGCACATTTAATTGGAGTCTAAAGCATGTTTTTCAAAAGAAAGGTCTGCGCTACAAAAACACAGACAATTTCGTAGCGCAACACTATGGTAGTTTCCACATCATTTTTGAAAAGTTGACATATACACAGATGGAAGTTCAAATATCTATGAAGACTTTAAGACATTTGGCATGTGTTTTGAGTTCAAATTATGCATCAAATGGTTTGAATTGGTATTAATGAAGCACTCAGCTACTATACAGGAAGCACTATCCTATTTTACAGGGACAGATAAGGAAGAGATAGAGGGGGTCTAACAGCAAGAAGATAGACATGATCATGGTCGAAGACTAGAAGATGTAGCTGTCAAGTGTTGTTTTAAGTATTTAGATAAGGTTGTTATGTTTTAATAAATGATGTTTTAGTCCTAGTTGTATTAGGAGTCTAAACAGAGATTTTAACTGTCAGTTGTGAATGCAGTTTGTTTTATGAAAAGTGCTAGGTGTCAAATTTCGAATTCTCCTCAAAGGATTGGAGAGAATCCTAAGATGTAATGAATACTATATAAAAGGGAGGAAATCGAATAGCATAGGGTTGGAATTTTGCTAGAACAAGTGTACTGTTTGGTATTATTTGCAACTCTGTTTTTATCTTAATACAGTGGTATCAGTTTGTTACTCAGGATTCAGAAAAGGCTATGGATGATTGATGTTGTTATGTTTATCCTTTTTCTTTTACTTGCATTGGCATGAGTTTATGTTACTTAGAACTCACTGTGAAGGTACTCTAACTTCCTTCATATATTCATGGACTATGTGACCTACTGTTTTATTGTTTTACTGATGCATATAAGCCTTAATATGCCCTGACTTCCATATGAATTTGATATCCATGTCTAGTAAAAACATAAAGTGACCCCATAAGCCCAATGGATGCTTTTTTATTGTAGTACAACCAACTACTAAATTTAATCCATTTACTCACAAAGTTAGCCATATGACTTTTATTTGGAAATCATAAAAACTTTGAGAGAGCCCTCTCAGGTTGAGGAGGCTAAGTCTCAGCTAAAAGCCTGGTTTGAAATAGTTACTCAGGGTCTCTTTGATTAGTAGCCTATCAGGGCTTGATTTTTAGATAACACACATCAAAATCACACTAGCAGTGCTACGTCAAAGTGTTGCAACCTTCCATCAGCATGGGCAGGAAACTAGAAAATAGTGCTGACCCACAAATTTATCTTTTGAGATAAGCTTCTCTACAAAATATTCAAGGAAACTTTATGTTAGTATTTAGGGGGTATATTGATGTATTTTCCATGGTATATATGCTGCATAGTTTTAATCTTAGGGAAATTTAGGATCAGGGAAAAGAAGTGAGCAGGGTGACAAATTACTATGTAACAGATGCCCCCTAAGGCATGAAGGCAACATAGGGAGTGATGGGTAAAATGCTTTACGTACCAAGGAAAGGACCTAGAACACCACCAAAAGACCTACCAAATAAAACACACTAAAATATGTGACATCTCTGATATAAACATGCTTAAAAAAATATATCTGAATAAGAATTAAATAACACATTATCACACAACATGGGCGCAACCATCCGTCTGAAAGATATCATGGAAATATATCCACGGTATGGTCGTAGCCATCCGTATAGAAAGGATCATGTGTACAATCATGAATACTCAACACCTCCACGTAGCCTAGATAATAACATATGTGATACAAGGTCTTCGTATCTATCTCTATCTACCCATTGTACGAATCTAACCATGTGAATAATGTACTGATGTCGAACATGGTAGAAACCACTTGATTAACAATCAATAATGTAAACAATTAACAGGCACAAGAGAAACCACCAATGATGATGATGACCCTCAAAATACGAAAACAAAATCTATAAGTGTGAATGATTGAGTTGAAGTTGAACACTTGCAAAATCATCTGATTGAAGGGTAGTGATGTGAACCTGCCATTGAACACAAAGAAATTGCCATTGAGGCATGCAAGCTCCAGGGTACTGAAAAGGAGTTTCTAAACCAACTTCCTAGATAATGCACTGAAGTTGAAAAGAAGTGATCCTTCGATGGACGAACATAATGATTCCCACATGATCGACATGAAACAAAGGATTTCTCAGGTTGATAGGAGTGATTCAGGACTGTGGTAGAGAGGGTCAAATAAGTAGAGAATGTTTGACTATTACAACAATGAATTCTCTTGAACATATCAGTGACATGACTCTGAAGTGTGGAATGCAGATAATGATCAAATGGGAGGAAAATGGATTTCCCAAACCTAGGAAGGAAAGTGACGAATGAAGTATATTCCCAACCCAACATGAACTACAGACGAGTGTCATGTTCAAGAGCGACATGTTCCCTAAAAACACATAGAAATTTCCACTTTCAATTTTCCCCCATTATTGCTAATGAGTACCTCTTTATTTTCGATAGAAAGGTTGAAGAGGATAACATATGATTAGCGTATAAGTTCATGCTTTGAATGAATCAATCCTAGTAAATTTAACAATCCCTAGGAAGGAGAAACTCAGTCTTGTCATGGTGACAAATATTTCATCATTTAAGGTTTACGAGTCCGACGGAAGAGTAACTTGATGCATTTTTCATGTTTAAGGAGTATGAAAAAGAGACAAAAATGAAGACGTCATCAGGCCCCTTTTCGTAAATCATCCCTCGAATATGAAATGGTAGAAAATAATATCCGAGATAACCTCTTGACCATGTTGGATCAAGGTATTACTTTTTTGCAAATAGTCAATCTCAGCTCGAAAAATGGGTAAACGTATACTGAGACCATGCCAATTCATTTAATTTAACGAGCTTGAAATGAAAAGTACTCGATAATATTCTGAATTTTCGAGAGTCAGAAAAGAGCTTAAAGATGACTCCAAGGGGTTACTTTTTCGTTTATTTTTAACGAGTCTGAAAAATAAATAAATAAAACTCATTGCATCGGTCAAAAATATTACTATCGTCATTAAAAAAGATCTTGTCATTATACAAAGAGAACCACACATCACTGATATCGAGAAAAATAATAAAATATTGGTAAAGATATGTTCAAAACTTATAAATAGACCAAAAGTAAAAACATTTTTACCTTTTTAGTTTGAGTAAATTTGAGAAGGTTCACATTTTACCTCATTTTACTTTGATCTCGAGACTATCAGTGTGACCGATCCAGGACACCATTCAACGATCTGTCAGTTGTAGGTAAGAGGTATGTCTCTTCTTATCATTTTCATTCCATTATTAAGTCATTTATTTTGGAAATTTTGGGGAGAATAGGAGGATTTAAATTTTTTATTTTGCGGGCAATCAACGCGGGTTTGACCTATTGGACCAGAATTGTTCGCTCATAGTCGGTTAGGCTAGTGCGGGTTTAATTCTGACAGACGCGCTGAGCACGGATATGTAGAAATTTGAATAATTGAGATATTATTCACTGAGATTCTCTTGATCACACACTATTTTAGCTTCATGCATAATACATAATCTCTTTTACCATTGATCATCACATGCGGAAATAAAATCAATTGCATGCATACATTAAAACCACAAACAATCACACATATGAACACAGTATTTAATGGGAAAGCTTAAAGCTGAAAACCCCAACTATCTGTATATTATATGTCATGGAGATCATGTAACAATCATAGTACAAAAGCTCCTCACAAGCTCTCATGCACACCCTCAGTTGCTACACACTATCAAGCTAGATCTAGCAAAACACATGCTCCAATCTTTTGCCACTTGATAGCCAGCCTCTATTGCGTAATTAATGCTATGGGATGGCTTCATTAAATAGATAAACCACCTGGCTTGAACTACGCAATCCTCATGGGCTACTCCACCTATCTGTGTGTTGCAAATAGCAACAGTATAGTCACAACTGATAGTTAACCTGCTCTTTCACCTATTTCTGCACTGGTCTCCACTGAAACTGTCCATGCACTGAAGTTAAGTGATGCATTCTTTAGTTGATTAATGAGTTTATAATTAGTGAATTAATTAATAATTAATTCACACCACTCTCACTAATTGTATCAATCAGTTAAACTAGATACAAATAGCTCAACTATGTTTAGATTAGTTAAACTGAATACAACTCCACTAACTTTCTCAATCAACTCCACCAAACTCTGTCACATGAGTTCTAACTGAAGTATCCATGCAATAGCTCCAGTTAACCCTCAGGAATAGCGTAATTCCTTCTGTCAGCTCCTGTGCCACATCTGTGCACTTAACTGAAGTGCTCCAAGAGAATAAGATAATGTTTATAGTCCAAATATTATTAAGAGCTAATAATATTCGACATATCTATTTTTAGACTGGCAATCTAAAAATAGATTCCGCCCAATATGTCTAAAAATAGAAGTCCATCTATTTTTTCCGGCTTGACCAACCATCCACAAATAGCATCTTGCAACTCATAGAATATGATCAACATGTCTAAAAATAGACATAGTCTTAAAAACAGACTTTGTGCCAAAAATAGCACAGTGGGCCCACTTAGTGAAACAACTTCTTTTCACTAAGCTCATCATCTTGTTGCAATCTCAACGCGGGGATAAGATTTTAAATGTCATTTCTCAGCTATTAATGATTTTATTTTATGGTTTTGATCGGTTGAAAGCTCCTATAATATCATTTATGGATTTTTTACGGAGTGTTTTCAAAGAAAGATTGTTATGGAAGAAACCGAGAAATGGGGTAGAAGATCATGAAGCTCTCCAAGATCATAATTGCATCAATGCCTTAAGAAAATGTGGTTTGCTCAAATTATTTCAAACCTCCAAACTCAAAGCTCAACTTGAGCTATTAGACTATCTCATTGGCCTAGGGGATGTCAATCGTCAAATTATCATTATTGGGGACCAAGAGCCCAAAATGGATGTCTCAAAAATTTACTTTATAACTGGACTATCCAAGAGATGGGAGAGAATCCAACTCTCCAGAGCTTGCACTGGATGCGATAGCACAAGTATGCTCATCGAGAGATATTTTCCTGGTACTAGAAAGACTTCAAGTGGAAAGGTAGATATCAAAACTATCACCAATCTACCTTTGTGGACGATTTTACACACTATGGCCCGTGTAGCTGGGTCCTAGGTGTTGCATGAGGCAACAAAGTCTCTGTTATAGTACGACGTTGACTGCCTTGCTCCCACTATGTTCAACTGGTGTGAGGGACTGTTGGCTAACATGAAAAGCCAACTTACAAAGTGAAAAACTCGATGACTGAAACAATTTTGGTATGAATCCATATTGGTCACTTTCTTCTTGGAGCGAGTGCCATTTTTTAGTACCAATGACTTGAGGTGTATGATCCAACCTAGAGAGATATGAGGCTGCTCAAATGGTGTGAGATCATGCCTCACCATGGAGGTGGCTAGCAGATGCATTTCCCTACAACATTTTTCAGTTGGCTACGTCGTTAATTGATTGTAGTTGATGACTACGCATATGCTGGTATGGATTTATGAGGAGATCCAAATCTTCCTCTTCTTCTAGGTGCACAGTGGACTGATGTAGGTAAAAAAATCATTTTTGGAATTTTATTTTTTGATGTTTTTAGTTATGTGTTATGAGATTTAAATTTATGATTATCTTGCAGATGTTGGACCAGAGAGGCTAGCAGGAATGTCCCCGATTGCGAGGAGGGTAGTGAGACATGTCGAGGATGCTCCTTACAATGAGGGAGAAGACCCAATCATAAAGGTTGAGTGCAACATAGGGGGCCTAACTAGAGGCGTTTCAAAGTACACAAATTTTTATGACACACCAATGCGCTTTTAGAGGCATATTGTTGGAGTCTCAGGCAGACTTCGCCAGTTAATATCTCGAGTTATTCGGTTGGTCACTTGCTATCATGAGCACCATGTGGGTGGATAACTTCCTTTAGTTTTAATTTTCTACACTAATGTAGGTTTGTGGAGACATTATGTCACATAACACATATTTTTGGGATATCTTGATGTAACAAACTTTTACAAACTCGATATATATATATATATATATATATATATATATATATATATATGCATGTTTCTACTATCACTAAGTGTTCATATGGGTTTGGATTTTTACATGTGATGCAAATGTCATTCTATTACATAATTTTCCAATGTATCTATTAATGTATTCAAATTTCATGGAATGCGTTGATATGTAATATAATAAAAATTTCTTTTTAGTAATTGAACACGTAATTACATGCGTAAAATATGAGGGTTTCTCACTCAATAATGACCATTGAACTATAACACAACAAGTTGTGAGTCTAGCTTGACAACCAAGGCTCTAATACCGAGAGCAACTACATCTTATAATAGATCGGGGACCGCACTATATTCAACAATATTATTAGTTGTTTGACCGAGACAAATGCCTTGTAGATTAACCAACTCGCCATCAAGGGAAAAAAGTGCTTATGATGTGGAAGATAAGTTCTATGTGCTATGCCAATCACCATCAATAAAACAAACATAATGGTTCGATGACATCTGCAAACTGAGTGGAACACAGGGTAAGCAGAGGAAACATGTTTGCAAAGAAAACAATCACACTGTTGGAGCGGGGTCCCTTGAGGCACAATTTGTGATGTAATTTTGTATAAGTTTGTAAGTGTGCACTGTGATTTTGATTCAAGGGGCTTTGGGGTGGGTCAAAATCCCTAATTGTGATGTAAATGGGGTTAAGGGTAAACTGTGGGCCTCAAACCATGGTTTGAGACCATAGTATCTACGTGCTAGGAAAATATAAATAGATAGATCGAGTGTAAGGAAGTAAGTTCAATTAAGTTCATGATATGGTGATCTATGTGCATCTGTAATATGTTGTAAGAATTATGTTTGGGTTGCATTGAAAGGGTCCGGCTAGCTATGTGCACAGAGACATAGTCCTGGCTATGTGCGGACTCCGCTAGATGTGTGCATGGAAGGGTTTTGTAAGGGAAAGTCTGATATGTATTGAAAGATATGAATTAATGCAAAGGATAGATTTTGGCAAGATTAATGTGCTATGAATCTGAGTTATTTACTGTTTCTGTTTTGTTAAGATCGCACTGGTTGTGTTTCTTACTGATCATTGCATGAAGATATCTATTATAATCACATTGTTAAATGACGGATTTTCTTAAGTAATTACACATTGTTTAGTTCTGGATTTGGTTCTATTATGTTTATCTGCGCTAAGGCGACCAACGACTTTGTCTTATTTTGTTAAAGATTGTGCACTCTTTGTGATTCTTTTTTATTATATTGTGTGCATCTATTTACGGATGATATAAGTCTACATTTGATTTTCTTAGGACCACTTCATTATTTTCTCCCTCAGTGTGTGGAAACCTAGTTCTAGCACCCCCCCATACTTCTTCAGGTGAGAATTTTATTTGTGCAAGTAGGTCATTGTCGAAAGGGCCAATAGTTGGAGGGTTTTTTAGTTTATCCATAAACTCTAAACCTAGGTGAGGACCCCTCAAGCCAACAAATGGTTCTGTTGTAGTGGAAAATTTTACCGCGAAGATTTTGAAAAAAATGTTTATAACCTTCTAAAGCCTAGATCTGATAGTGAGGCTAAACCTGAAACTAGTACCTCAAGTGACTCTGAAGAAGAAATCTCATCACACTAGAAACCCTTGAGTCTGTTTCCCACTCCATCCACCCCACTTCTGCAATCACATTACAGATCACCCACTTCACTGTGCAGTCCATCCCCACCACCACCTCCACCTCCCCCTGAAGTAGATATGGCGGCATCAATGAAGTTACCTAATTTTAGAGGCATTGGAAATTAGGACATTGACCACTTCTGGTTTGTGACTAAGGTCGTATGGCAGGATCATCAGATTAATAATATTGATATTAGGAAAGCATAGTTGACTAATTCTTTCCAAGATTGTGCATTATTTTGGTACATCAGGTATGCACAAGAAAACCCTAATGCTACCTTGGAACAAATAAAAGTGGTTCTAAAAGAGCAGTTTAAGAAACCTAAGTCATACACGCAATTGTTGACAGAAATGAAGGAGATTCTTCAGGAGGCTAATGAATCTGTATGCGAGGCCAATCAAAGGTTGAAGCGCACCATCAGAGATGGTGGAATTATTATTAATGATACTCGACATAAGGAATGGTTCATTTCTATGTTGCTCCCACATCTACGCCAACCCTTAGGTCAGCGGAATATTTCCACACAAGCCGAGGTTGTGGAGGTTGCAATGAAATTAGAGGCTACCTCAACACCTATTGCACTAGGAACTCAACAGATTCAAAATTATTTGGAAGCTATGCATCTAGAAATTCAAATTAAGCGCAAGGACAAGGGTAAGGAGGTATACACAGAGGTGTGGTGTATAAAATGTAAAGCTTCTGGGCACCATAAAGATCAGTGTCCTGTCTTCAAAAATTATCATGAACGCTGGAGGTCCTAGTCCATTGAATAATCCTGTATGGTGCACAATCTCTCAAATTGTTGGATTACATGACACAAATTCCTGCCCAAGGATCAGAAAGTATCAACTTGACTTAAAGCAGTTGTTTTGAAAATTTTGTTCGACATTAGGGAATGATGAGCAAAATTGTCGCACTTTTGATATGATGTTAGATAAAGCTAAAATATATAGAATGTAGGTTGAGCCTACATCACCAACATCCCTTCTTGGTGCGGAGGATTTCAAGGTAGAGGAAGAGGCGGAGGAGGTGGATCAGCTGGCCGAGGAAGAGGACAAGTCATTTGCTATAACTTTGGAGATGTCGGCCATTATGCGCGCGACTGTCTGAATCTAGCACAACAATCTCGTAGATATTGTAGACAAATTTATCATGTCATAGAAGATTGTCCTGTATTGATTGCTAAAATGTAGGAAAATAAGGCACAGACCCCTACACAAAATCTTCAGATGGTTCATGTTGAAACTCGTGAAGAAGATCCCAATGTGAATGTGGTTACTAGAGTGGCGTAGCCACCAATGAAGATAAAGGAAAGAAACCAGCCACTGATGTATGGATTCGTAAAGCACCTAAAAACAAGGAAGGTTTTAATCTTCGATGCGCGAAGGAGACCTTTATTGAACCACGGAAAGAATTTGCAGAAGGAAGTACATCAACAACAGGAAGAATGATGAAGGAAGCAGGAGGAGATGAAGAGATCAAACCATTTCTACAAGCATGTATAAAGTTGTTGCGCAACAAAAAGGCATTAGAAAATCTATAGGCTTTGATAGATAATTGAGTAGAGAAGGAAAAACCGATGGTCGAACAAGAGGCGATCAACAAAATATATAAGAACAAGAAGAGAACGGGTAGGGAGATGCGTATGACCACGCAGCTTGGTGCTTATGAAATGAACCAAGTTATTCTAGATATGGGATCAGATGCTAATGTTATACCTAAGAAAAAATGGAAGTGCATGGGAGAGGCAAAGCTGGAGTGGTCTACCATCCAACTGTGCATGGAAAATCAACAAAAGGTCATTCCCTTAGGGAGGTTGTTGTAAGATGTGGTCAGTATAGTTGATGTTAAGGTGATGGAAGTCTTTGAAGTCATCAAAATTTTAGATGATATTGATCCCTATCCTATGTTGCTAGGATTGGATTTGGTCAATGACATGGGTTGTGTTATCATTCTAAAGAAACAGAGGATGGAATTTGAAAGCAATGGAGACAGGGTAATCATTCCTCTAGATCTTGTAGAAGGAAAAAGGTATACTGAACCAGTGCATGTTAAGGATGAGATAGACCAAATCTATAAGCTAAAATTGCGTGAGGAAGATTGGATTAATCCAACAGCCAATGGGAATCTTAAGTGGGAGAAGGATAGATCTTGTTTTTCATACTTTGATGAAGAACTAGAAAATTGGTAGAACCGGTTGAATGACGTGTCTGCACTACACTGGAATCGCGTGATCTGACCTTTGTTGATCAGTGGTTTTCATTGATGTCAACCCAAGCAGCACCAGGGATACCCAAATCTTGCATGGGAATTTTGACCTACCAAATCACTACATTCCAAGTTAAGGATACTTTTTATGGTTTCTACTTTTTGATATGTTTACGTTGATATATGGCATGCTACATAACTCTTCACGATTTGAGAGATATTCATGTTTGAAGTTAGTAACCCTAGTTAGTGGGCTAAAACCCCATGGGGTTGTGGCATGGCACTAATAATTGGTTGTGGTCATTGAAAAGTCAATAATTAATAATTTTTTAAGCTCCTAAAATCCATCCCATGTTTACTTGTTGAAGACCATCTCAACCTAAGCATTTATATAAATTGTGATCATCATATCCTCTTCATGTAGGGATTTCACTACTTGAAACAGGTCATCATGGAATTTTCGCTATAAATGTTTTTCTACAAAGGTTCAGAAGGTGAAATTTTTATGAGGCGAAGATGAAATCCAGAGGAATCTCGTGTAAACATTTCAGATCATGGTGCACAATATTTTCAGACATATGATCTGTGGAAGTTAGGGTTTGTGAAAGCTCCTGAAATTCATCTTAAAGAGGTGACCTTGGGAAAATCATCATAAATATCTCTCTGAGTATTGGATTGGAATTTTGTAAATAGTGGTGGATAGTTTATTAGTTTTCTATGTATAATTTTCATAGCTGAATGAGGAAAAAATGACACGTGGCACGTTGTACAAGTTCACTCTACTGAACTAGTCCATAATTAGGGCATTGTTAGAGGTTAGGCATAGCTTTGTCTTGAAGAATCCAAAGTTGGTCAGAACTATGACATTGGAAAGAAGACACAGAGGACTAATACAAGAGCAAAAATCACTTATTGGGGATCTGAAATAAGATAGATACACAAGATTTAATATCGAGCTCCTAGAAGGCAAGAAAGAGATGGATCATGTGTTATCAAGGGCCGCAAAGGACCAAAATTTCTAGGGCATAAAAGAAAAGCAAGATGCAGTAGAGGTAAGCTCTAGGTAATTATATTTGGTATATGAATTTTCATCTCTTATTTGCATTATGTTATTTTTAGTCTAATTTGTTTTTTTTGTTTAGCACTGACATATGCTCTACAGGATGAGGTAAGTTTTTCTATTATCATGTCATGGGTATTTCCTTGAAGAATTTTTGCAGGTACTATGTATTCATAAAGAAAAGACTCAATGCACGATCTAATGTTTTGAAGAGTGAGAAAGGGTAGCATGAAAATCGCAACAATCAAGGTGCATAACATCATCAAGAAGTTCACCACATGAAGTCTTCACATGGGTAGCACTGCATATAGTCATTGTAAAGGTATCATTGTACTGAGTCATTGTAAAATTTGTATAGGTTTATTTCTGCCAAGAATTGAAGTGGCAGTGTCGAGAGGTCTAGGATCATCATTAGGTATTTGTGTCATAGTTGGGGTTATGTTCTATTGTGTCTTCTTCTTCTACATCATTCTATATCATTGTAAAGTGGACCATTTTCCCTGGTACGAGAGTCCATTTTTCTTTTATTCTTCTATAGGGTGGTAGGGTGGTGCTAGGGTGAGTTGTAGCTCATTGGGTGTTGGTGCATCCGTTCAGTTGACTACTGAAGAATCTCGGGTGTTGGAGTGTCCATCCAGTGGGGGCTGAAGAAGAATGCTTTTCTAGATTCTAGGAAGTTGGAGCTTTATTTTCAATTGGATTTGAATATTAAAGAATTATTAGAAAAGCATTCAGGTGTTTTTTTTGTCCTGGAGGGGGTTTCCACCTTTAAAAACTGTGTGCATTTGTGTTCCATTTGTTTACTTCTATCATTGTACAAACACTGATAATAATTGAATATTAACTAATTCTCTAAAATATTAATAAAAATACTAATTAAAAGGAATATTGATTCGCCCCCCTCTCAGTATTTCCAACAATTGGTATCAGAGCTTGGTTCCTTCAATAACAGTTTAACAGCTGGAAGGAGGTCATGGAGCATGCCAAAAATGGTGTACCTTTGTTCAATGAAAATAACTATGCACTCTGGAAAGGAAGAATGGAGGTCTATCTCTTGGCGCAAGGTTATGAAGTATGGGACACTATTCAAAATGGCTCTACACTAACTATGGATGAACATGGTAAGAAGAATTTGGTAAATGATGCAAAATCAAAGAATATTATTATCAATGGAATTATTGAATATGCTTATCATAAGGTGTTGGTTTGTAAAACTGTCAAAAATATATGGGACAAGCTTGAGAATATATATGCAGGTGACTCAAATGTCAAATAAGCAAAGCTTGAAATCTATAGAGAAAAAATTGAGCAACTCTGAATGAAAGAAGATGGAAACATTGTTGCATACTTCCAACACGTTGATGAAATAACTAACACTTTGGAAGGACTGGGAGAGACTTTTGACGAGAAGACTATTATACTAAACATTCTTAGAACGTTACCAGGGAGATTCAACCCAAAGGTATCAGACTTAGAATACAATGCAAATTTGGACAAACTCAGTGATGCAGGAATTCTGCTAGAAAGCAGATCTCGCATATAAGAACACAACTGCTTCACGAACCCTGAGAATGCTCAAATATTCTATAATAAAATCATGAAAAACCATTCAACGATATCTTACATGGAGGTGAAAAGAGCCATACAAATAAACTCCCTTAACTATATTAAAATTCTGTGGCCAGATATTACATTGGGCGGCCTCTTGGCTCTTGGCCCTTTAAACCACTCCTCACTCACTCCACTCTTAACTATCTGAGCTCTTCAACTATTCAAGTGTGTTCTCCTCACAAAAACCACTCATATTTATACATAAATAGTGAATTCAATTCATTCCAAAAATATCTCCACCTAATCCTCAACTAAATCTAACTTAAATTCATTTTAGGTGTGGACTCAACAAAGTCCCGTACATAGAATTCCTACTCCCTAATTTTTCTACCTAATTCTAATTTCTCTCATATCCTTTTAATTAATAAAAGAATATTTAAAAAATCCTCACTTTTATAATTTATCTCCTATTTTATTTACAAATAACAAATTAATTAATAAAACAATTAAAATGTCACACCCTCCTTTATTACATAATTAAAAATGAAAATTAGCCTCGATGCTCCTGCATCAGACTCCCAAGGTTGAAATTAATCATGATCGCCTGATCATGTGTTCGGATCTGTGTCTGCCTGGATCCCATATCTTATGTTGTAACTTTCCATTTGCCGCTGCTTCTATCTGTCGTTCTTCTCCAGGTCTCCACACTTTATGCTGCATTACCCCACTGGCTATGCTTTCACAATATTTTGTTGTCTTTCTCTTGCTGCTTCTTCTTTGTTTTACTGCTGCTGGCCTCTTCCAGGATACTTTCATCATCATCCACCTCATCGGTTCAATTTCTCTGTCTAATATATTTTCTCCAGCATCTGCAATAAAACCTGTACTCACAAAAAAATTGTTAGAATAAAAAACATAAGGCTTCAGTGCCCCTTCCACTGCTGGCAACATTTTAGTATGCTTCTCTGAAATTCCCTCGTCTATCAGCACATCAGTATGCTGATTTAATTCCTCTGTGAGACTATCAGTTAGTCCCTCCTCCACATCATCTGTTTGAAAAATGTTTCCCTGTCCTGTGTCTTTCAATAACTTTCCCTGAAAATAGGTCCTCTACTTTTCTAAATCTCTCCTCTGAAGATCTAACTTCCGATATAACTGAACAATCTCAACTGGAGTAGAACTCGGAAATTTTACAAAATTTTCCTCACCTTTACTTGCTGCTGACCAATCATCAGATGGTCCTTCTTCCCCCGCTTTAATATTCTGCTGAATATTTCCATAAGACCCCTCTATCTTCATTTCTTTCTGAGATCTTGTTATCTCAGCATCATTCTGAAGAGATTTCAGATTCAACTCTTCTTCTTTAACAAACTTCAAAGTTTGTTTAACACTCTGTGATGTACCTGTAGTCACACACCAATCATTAGTCTAAAACATGCAAGACTTTGTGATCTCACTGGATGCTTCAGTCGACATCTCTCTTTGCTGTTCTGAATCCTTCATTTGATTCAGTTCTTCTGTAGATTTCCCTTCTACCTCATCACTACGTCCCTTCTTCTTCTGGCAATCTTCCTGAACTTTCCTGGTTTCAACATCATTACATTGTAAAATTTTGTCAGTAATTCCATTAAAAAAATACACTTGTTTACCTCCTTGGAAGTTTCCTTCATCATTTCCACTTTGTTCCTGTTCCATAACAACTTCGACTTGATGTCTTACCCCGGACAAAAATTCATTTATGATTTCTCCCTGTTGTAACCAATCAACACTTTCCTTCTCTGAAAGGAATTCTTTACCAGAATTTACCTTAAGAACTTCATTCTCCTTTGTGACAATTCCATCAGACTGTTCACCGTCTTTCGTACATCCTGTAAACATACATAAACTGTGAGAAAAATTACAAGGCTTCATGGCCTCATCTGTTTCTCTCGCCATTACCTCTTTAGATGCTTTTGAACTATCCCAATAGTTCATGATATCTTCCTCACTGATCTCTTCACCCATAATTTCGCCATGTTCCGGGCCACAAATGGAAACATCCATTTTTAACTCAGCCTCTCTGAGTTCTTCACAACTCAACATCTGCTTGAGCTTCCTCAGCTCCTCCGTCAACTGTATGTTTACCTGATTTTCCCTCTTTGCATGTAGCTTCTGCCACTTCACCTTCTTTCTCATGGTCCAACCATGTGTCTGGTATCTCACATTTTCCTGCAACAACTCCATTAAAAATTCAAGGTGAATTGTTATCTCGGCCTTTTCCCGCTCATACTCTTCATCAAATCTCCGAAAATGACTAGCAACAGTCATCTTCCCCTCCTTTGTGAACTGCATTTGTTCACGTGTGGACTTCATTTAATCCACTTTCCCACAATCCTTCAGACTTGTCATTCATCAAAATGCCACTCCTCCTCCTGCGTTTGGCTTCTCTTTGTCTTGGGACCAATCCCTGGCAACCTCTTGCTACAATTTGCTGCAACAACACTTTAGCACACATGTGTTACAACAACCAATTATTTGGGTGTCTCGTAGCAGACAAACCCCGCTAAACTCACAATCACACTTTCTATGTGCATATAAAAATGTATCTCAATGAATTCCCAAATAATTTTAAGTCTGCAAGCTCAACAATCCCAACAATCTGGGCAATCTACACGGAAGCAAAATTTAATCTTATGGTTATTACAAACCAAACCATCTCCTTGCAGAAGCTCATTTTCATCATAATGGGCAAAACCCATTGCATATATTTGAATGATTATTTCATTTTAAAATCAAATTCCCAAAAGACTTGAACTAATACAAAATTTGAATGCATATATATATTTGGTTAGAACACTATCAACTTACATTCAGTTAAAACTTGATTGTTCACCATTCACCAAATATACCCTCACCCATCTGAATGTTAACAACATTATATACATTCTTTGGAGTCACCTTACCATCTTATATCAAAGCTCGACTTTGATAAACCCCAAGTGTTAACATCTACGCTAACACACATTGGATCTTCAGATTCACACTTCTTCTTCGCTCAACATTCCGCTTCTTCTGTGCTATCAAATTAAGTCTTCGACTAGATTCATGGAGTCCAATTTTCTGCAATTGAACTAATCTTCGATCACTGCTTCCAATGGATTTAATTCCGTCCTTACTGTTCACGGATTCTAATTCTGCTTTCACATAATCACTATGTCTAATTGAGCCATCATTGTCTTTTTATTCAATCGACTGTTTTAACACCATTGCAATCTCTTCCAGCGCTATTTCTCAACTTCAAAGCCACGCTTCAAAGCTGCTTCACATTCCATTGCAAAATATTGCCACGCTCTGTTCATGGTTCACTTCTGATTCTTCTTCATGTCGCCCTCACGGTTTCAACACAATTCTTTAGCGCTGTTCTTAGATCCAAATCGAACACCACAACAAACAACCCAAACTTCATATCGATTATCACAACAAAGAATTGATGGACCATAACATTCATATTGATTCCTCCATCACAGCAAAGAATCGATGGCTATACATTCATATCAATTTCTCTACTCAGCGTACAATCAAACACAGTCATTCACAAATTTTGAACCACGTGTTACCTTTGCTGCATCTGACAATTCGTGCCACTGTTTAACACTGGTCATTACGCTGACTAAATGCCATTCAACGCCGCTCAATCTTATCAACACGGTCTTTATAATGAAAAGCAGTTGCAGTTCTTCATCGTATGAACCAAGCTCACACAGAGTTATTCTCTTGAGGATGTTCCAAGCCTACGCAAAGTTTTTTTTTCTCCTACGTACATTCCAGATCCACACAATTCAAAAATCGAAGACTGTCAACATCCTCTCAATCGCAGCTTCAGGCGATTTATTCAACTGCTTCAACGCAATCTACACTTGCTGAATGTTAACACTTCACCACAGATGCAGATCTACTTCATTAATCATAGCTTCAGCTCCATTCATCCGCATCTTCCTCTGCACAACACACTGTCATAATTTGTCTCTGTGCCTATCACCTGCAATATGTCAGTCACTCATACAAAACATATTGAAAATCGAGTTATATTTAGAAATATGTATGAGCGATCATAACAGTGCATGGGCTAATAAGCATTAACTACCCTCTGCAATTCCAATAGATAATTAAGATTTTCTCACACAATCTATCCATATATTCAAAACAAATATCCTTTCCTGCTCTGATACCAAAATGATGCAGGAATTCTGCTAGAAAGCAGGTCCCGCATATAAGAACACAACTGCTTCACGAACCCTGAGAATGCTCAAATCTTCTATAATAAAATCATGAAAAACCATTCAACGATATTTTACATGGAGGCAAAAAGAGCCATACAAATCAACTCCCTTAACTATATTAAAATTCTGTGGCCAGATATTACATTGGGCGGCCTCTTGGCTCTTGGCCCTTTAAACCACTCCTCACTCACTCCACTCTTAACTATCTGAGCTCTTCAACTATTCAAGTGTGTTCTCCTCACAAAAACCACTCATATTTATACATAAATAATGAATTCAATTCATTCCAAAAATCTCTCCACCTAATCCTCAACTAAATCTAATTTAAATTCATTTTAGGTGTGGACTCAACAAAGTCCCGTACATAGAATTCCTACACTCCCTAATTTTGCTACCTAATTCTAATTTCTCTCATATCCTTTTAATTAATAAAAGAATATTTACAAAATCCTCACTTTTATAATTTATCTCCTATTTTATTTAAAAATAACAAATTAACTAATAAAACAATTAAAATGTCACACCCTCCTTTACTACATAATTAAAAATGAAAATTCGGACAAAGAGGAATTACATGGACTTCTCATAGCATATGAAATGAGACTTGATGAAGAAGAGGGTACTTTGCATCTAGAAACTGCATTCGTTGCATCTAAGAAAACCAATAAGGACAAACAACCTTCAAAGGAAAAGGTCTGCACCTACAAGTGTGAAGAAAAGGAATATGATGAATAAGGTCTTTCATATGGAGAATATGCTTACTTTATGAGAAAACTAAAAATTGGAAAGGGAAAATTCAAAGGTAAACTTCCATTGATATGTTTCGGCTCTGGTGAGGTTGGGCATTTCGCAGCAAAATGTCCGAACAGAAGTGATGACAATTGAAAAGGAAAGAAAGGCTTTAATAAATTCAACAAGAAAGGAAAAAATAAAGGATTCAAAAGGAACTTTCTCTCTAAAGAAGATATCTCATCATCCGATGAAGACAATGACAGCGAAGAAGAAGCCGAAGCACAATAAATAAGAGGTATCAAACAATGAATAAGAAGGGTTGAGCATAGAATAATTTTCTAAGGAGGAAATTTGGCTTCTAAAAGAGCTCAAGGCTGAGAAGATCCATTCCAATACTCTTGAAGAACAAGTTCAAGGTCTCAAAATTGAAGTTGAAGAACACAAATGTATTGAAGAGTCACTTCAAAAGATGTTGGAAGAAAGCAACCAAGAAAGGGAAACATTAGAAGCCGAAGTAGTCTCGTTGCGTAAGGAAGTGGAGAAGTGAAAAACTGTCCAAAACTATGCCAAAAACTCAAGGGCATTGGAAGAACTCATAAAAAATCAACAATCTTACAACAAAAAAACTAGCCTCGGTTACAAAGAAGAAGAAACATGACCTTCTACAACAAAATACAATGAACCTATGAGATCTGACATGCATGTTGTTGATTATCGGTTGTCATTGATGTCAACCCAAGCTGCACTAGGGGATAACCCAATATTGAATGGGAATTTTGACCTATAAAATTAATATATTCTGGGTCAATAATTCTTTTTATGTTTTCTACTTTTCGAGATGTTTCTGTTGATATATGGCACGCCATGTAATTCTTCACGGTTTGAGAGATATTCATGTTTGAAGTTTGTACCCCAGTTAGTGGGCTAAAACCCCATGGGGTTGGAGCATGGGTCATTAAAAATTCATAATTAATATTTTTTAAGCTCCTAAGATCCCTCCCATATTCACTTGTTGAAGCCCCTCTCAACTTAAGCATTCATATAAATTGTGATCTTCATTTCCTCCTTATGCAAGGGATTCGACCATCTGAAACAGGTCATCGTGGAATTTTCGCTCTAAATTTTTTTATACGAAGGCTAAAAAGCTGAAATTTTTATGAGGTGAAGCCGAAATCCTGAGGAATTTGCAGTAAAAATTTCAGATCAAGTTGCACAATATTTTGGAGATATGATCTGTGGAAATAAGGGTTTTTGCAGGCTCCTGAAATTCATCTCAATGAAGTGACCTTGGTAAAATCGTCATAACTCTCTCTCTAAGTATTAGATTGGAATTCCATAAAAAGTGGCAGATATTGCATAGTCTGTAGTTTTTTATCTATCAATTTCAGAGGAAAATGAAGAAAAAGTGACATGTGGCATGTCGTACAAGTGCGCTATGCTGAAACAGTCCATAATTAGGGCAGTGTGAGAAATTGGGTATAAATATTTCTTGAGGAATCCAAATTGGGTCAAACCTGTGGCATTGGAAAGATGACTCAGAGGACTACTACAGGACCAAAAATCAGATATTGAAGATCTGAAATAACAGAGATACACCAGATTCAATATCGAGCTCCTAGAAGGCAAGAAAAAGATAGATCATGTGTTGTCAAGGGTTGCAAAGGACCAGACTTTCTATGGCAGAAAAGCAAAGCAAGGTGCAGCAGATGGTAGCATGACAAGAGCAGCAACCAAGGTGCATAACAGCAACAAGAAGTTCATCATATGAAGTCTTCAAGTGGGCAGCACTGCATACAATCATTGTAAATGTATCATTGTACTTAGTCATTGTAAATACATTATTGTACAAATTGTACTAGTGTCTATCTGCCAAGGGTTGAAGAGGCAGTGTTGGGAGGTCTAGGATCATCATTAGGTGGTTGTGTGAAAGTTGGGGTTATGGTCTAGTATATCTTCTTCTTCTACATCATTCTATATCATTGTAAAGTGGACCATTTTCCCTGGTACGGGAGTCCATTCTTCTTTTATTCTTCAATAGGGTGGTACGGTGGTGCTAGGGTGAGTTGTAGGTCATTGGGTTGTTGGGGCATCCATTCAGTGACTCTTGAAGAATCTCGGGTGTTGGAGCGTCCATCTAGTGGGAGCTAAAGAAGAATACTTTTCTAGATTCTAGGAAGTTGGAGCTTTATTTTAAATTGGAGTTGAAAAGAATTATTAGAAAAGCATTAGGTGGTTTTTGTCCCGGAGTGGGTTTCCACCTTAAAAACTGTGTGCATTTGTGTTCCTCTTGTTTGCTGCTATCATTGTACAAACACTGATAATAATTGAATATTAACTAATGATCTAATTGAAAGAAATACTTATTCACCCCCCCCTCTCAGTATTTCCAACACATGTAGACTTCATTAGACAAGATTTGCAAGAACAACTTTGGAAGACAATTCGTCAACGAATATTTCCATCCAGGTACCAGCATATTTTTCATGGTTATTGTTATTCATGTGGAAAATTTGGTTGTAAAGCTGTAAAATGTCGCACGTACCCCAGGAACCAATACAATTCCAGGAGATCTTTCAAATATGAACCTCTCAGGGCTCAATGAAACATCAATAGATTTGAACATTTAAGAAATAATATGGAATGTTACAAATGTAAAAAATTTGGACACATACCCAGAGACTATGGACTTGAAAATCCTCCAGAAGAATCTTCGAAGCCACAGAATGAACGAACATGGAAGAAGAAGAAGACTGATAATTGTGCTCTCACTCTCAAGGCTCAAAACAACAAAGATGTGTGGTATGTTGATAGCGGTTGCTCACCGGATATGACTGGAGATAGAAAGAAATTTGTATCTCTGAAAGAGAACAAGGATGGAATCGTATCCTTTGGAAATGATGGATATTCAAATGTTTTAGGATCAGGTACCGTGACTCTTGGAAGAAAAGATGTTCTAGCCAAGAATGTTATATTGGTTGAAAACATGAATCACAATCTGCTCAGTGTTGGAAAAATGTGTGATCAAGGATACACAATGCTATTCAACTCCACAAAATGTGAAATTAGGAAAGGCAGATATGGTAAAATTGTGGCTACAGCAAGTCGAGCTCCAAACGACATATATGTTTTGGATGAAGCAACTAAAGCATGTCTTCTAGCTAAAGAAGACGAAAGCTAGTTATGGCACAAACGAATGGGTCACATAAACTTTGACAACCTTGTCAGGATAAAAAAAAGGAAGCAGTACGAGAAATTCTGAAAATCTCAAAACCTTCCAACATACCATGTGAGGCCTGTCAGCACGGAAAGCAGACAAAAGTTGAATTTAAAACAAAAGAACACTTTGCATCACATCTATTGGAATTGATATTTACTGATCTATGTGGTCCTGTGAGGACAAAAGGCTTATATGGAGAATTATATTTCATGTTAATGATAGATGACTATACCAGGATGACAACCGTCAGTTTCCTAAAGAAAAAATCTTGAGCATTTGAGTTCTTTAAGATCTACAAGGAGTTGTTCGAAAATGAAACTAATTTGAAAATAAAGTGCCTAAGATCAGATAATGGTGTAGAATTCACTTCCAAATTATTTCAGAAATACTGTGACGAAATGGAATAAAAAGACAATTTTCAACAACACGAACACCTCATCAAAATGGAGTTGCTGAAAGAAAGAACAGAACCGTACAAGAAATGGGTAGAACAATGTTAAAGGACTCAAAATTGGATGAAAATTCTGGGTTCAAGCAATTGATATGGTAGTCTTCATTATCAACCGAAGTCTTCTCATAAATAATTGCAACAAGACCGCATATGAATTATGGAAAGGAAAACTGGCTACTATAAGAATCTTCGGAAGAAAATGTTATATCAAAAGAGAAGATCAAAATTTGGGTAAGTTTGAATCACGTGTTGATGAAGGTATCTTCGCTGGTTACTCACACAAAAGAAAGGCCTATAAATGCTATAATCTAAGACAAAAATAGATAGTGGAGAGCATATATGTTACATTTGACAAAGTTGGTGTTATAACGAATAATGATGAGGATGTAGAATCTTTGAAACTTGAGATAGAGGCTGAAAAAGACATAGATAAATTCTAGAAAAAGAAGAAACTATCAACCAGGAAGAAGTAAATAATGATCATCAAGATATACTGGAACAACAACAATAAGCTCCTCCAAAGAGAAAAAAAGAATGGATTCAAAATAACCATCCATCAAATCAAATCATTGGTGACATAAATGAAGGTCGACAACTTCGTTCATCACAAAAGCTCACATTGATTTTCAAGAAACCTTTGAGCCTAGTAATTTTGAGGAAGCCAACCAAAATGAACATTGGGTAGCAGCTATGAATGAAGAATTGGATCAAATAGAGAAGAATAACACCTGGGAATTAGTTCCATGACAAAAAGATAAAAATGTCATTGGGACTAAATGGGTGTTTAGGAACAAACTGAATGAAGATGGACATGTTACTAGAAACAAAGCAAGATTGGTTTGCAAAGGCTATGCACAAGTGGAAGGAATTGATTTGGAAGAAACATTTGCACCAGTTTCCAGAATGGAAGCAATCCAAATGTTTCTCGCCTATTCATGTTCAAGAAAAATTAAATTCTACCAAATGGATGTTAAGTCAGCATTTCTGAATGGTGAATTATAAGAAGAAGTTTATATCGAATAACCTGAAGGTTTTCTACTAGCAGAAAAATAAGACTATGTTTGCAGGTTAAAGAAGGCTCTATATGGTCTTAAGTAGGCTCCTAGAGCAAGGTATGCTCGTCTTCATGGATATCTACATCAAAAAGGGTTCAAGAAAGGTACTGTTGATAGTAATATTTATGTACAAATAGATAAATATAATTTAACAATCATTGAGGTATATGTGGATGATAAAATATTTGATAGCAATGATGATCGACTAAGTAAGAAATTTACTACAAAGATGCAAAGTGAGTTCGAGATGTCTTTACTTGGAAAGCTGACATACTTCTTAGGGCTTCAAATAACTCAGCAAGAGAAAGGAATATTTATATGTCAATCCAAGTACATCAAGCAAATTCTCAAGAAATTCAAAATGGAAGATTGCAAACCCGTCCTTACTCCGATGGTAACAGGTTGCAAATTGAGCATAGACGATTCATCTCACGATGTGGATCATAGGTTTTACAGATCTATGATTGGTAGTCTTCTATATGTAACAACCTCTTGGCCATATGTTATGCATGCAGTTGGACAAGTAGCAAGATTTTAAACAGTAGCAAAAGAATCACATATTATTGAAGTCAAAATAATTCTTCGATATATAGCGGGCACAACAGAATATGGCTTGTGGTATCCCAAGGGTAAAAATCTCATTATTCAACCCTTTATAGATGCAGATTGGGCAGGAAACGTTGATGATCATATGAGTACTAGTGGAGCAGCATTCTATCTAGGTGGTGTTAGCACCTGAATTGGACCCCAGGCTGCAAAGGCAAAACAGGGTAACAAACTAAACCACGCTCAGCCTCGTAGCTAGCCCTACAAGGACAAGAGAGGGCTATCTCTGTAAAATAATATTCAATGGAACACAATAAATGGAAAGATATTAGGCTAGATAAAATGATAAGGATAAAATTTTTAATAAAATGAAAGAACGAATTCGGGGATGTGTGGGATATAAAGGGACAGTTGAAACGGGGAATTGAATCAGGACAGAGGGTATTTCATGGGGCAAGATAGGCAAGAAAATTAGCATATAAAATTTAATAAGGATGGGATGGAAAGACAGGTGAGGAGATGAAAAGGGCACAATAAATGGATCCTTTTCAAACAAAAGAAAAATACAGAGTATGAATGATTTCCCAAGGCAGAGCATATAAAATGGATTCTACCTTTCTATTTTGAAACATTCAAAGGAAAATGTTTATGGATGAATGGAACACATAACATTCCACATATGAAACAAAGGAGAAAAACAAATGATAAATCTCATACCACATGGATCCCACAAATCAGAGCTGCATCTCTTATTAATTATTGTCAAACTGTACAATGTAGCGCAGAGATGTTCTTCCACACTATTCCCCTACTTTTTCAGACTACCCAAAAAAACTGCTTTACAAATGATTTACAATACAATAAATAAGATGAAATGTGGGAACACAGATCCACAGAAGTGGGAGCTATTCTAATAGCTCAAGAAATGAAATACAATCATAGTAAAGAAATACAACAATCTGCCCCTGAAAATAAGGGACAACATTACATTTGACTGCTTTGAATATTTGCTATTAGGCTGTATGAACGAAAATAGGCAATCCGATGAACAGATTCCCTATTTTTTGCTGTTGTAGATATCTTCATTTTATTTTAAGCTCTCGGCCCTTGACTGTTCCTTTGCTTTCCTTTATTTCTTTATTCTCTGTCTTTTAATAAAATGCCATAGAAATAGAACTGAATGAAATTATATGCTTTGTGAAGGGAAAAATGAATTTTAAATGGGAAAAAGGAAGGGAGAGGCGGGACCCGCATATAAATCGCAATCGGAGTCGGAGCAAGAGCAGAGCGATATCATTTTAAAACACAATGCAATCGCAATCAGAATCGGGGGTAGAGTGGGGTAGTACATTACCAATATTGCGATGCGATGGGGAGAAAGCCTTTGTAATAAACAAAGCGGTGGAATTTTCACCTTTACAAAGGAGAAATGGGTTTTATGATGAATGGCAGAGGATTTTAATGGTGGGACCGGGGTATAATCGCAATCGAAAATCGGGCTCGGGAGAGGGGGGCAGGCGGAGTGACAAATATAACAGCGCCATCGCAAATCGCAATCGAGATTGAGGGCGGGTGTATCACATAATTGTATATGCTGATTTGCGATTTGCAATGTGCGGTCAATCGCAATCACATCGGAGATGGGGGGAAGAGGAGTAATTGCATCGGAAGGGAGGGAATATGCGATGTGATCGGGAGATTGGAGCGATGGTACGATTTATGGTGGGCCGTCTGATCGGAGGGAGTAATCAACGGTGGGATGAGTGATCAGAGGTTGACGCGATCAATCGCATCGCAAGTTTTGCGATGGACCGATCGGAACGTATCATATAAAAGTTGCGATTGCGATTTGAAATTTTATATTATAAAGTTTTATTATATGATTGGCGGGGAAGGAAAAAAGGGGAAGTGGTTAAAGGGGCGGGGGCTTTATAATATGGAACTTTTTATTATGAAGTCCAATGGGTCATGGAGGGGAAGTGGTTTTAATAATAAAATCGCATATACAATTTTAAGAAGTAATTTATAACGCGATTTTATAATCGGAAGGGGGGGGGGGAAAGGATTTTTAAAGGAATATTGAACTTTAATAACACAAAGTTTAAAGGGAAAAATGGGGAAATAGGGGGGACTTAAGGAATAGAGGGCTTTGAGAGTGTAGCATACCGTTGGAAAGCTCTTTCTGGGCTCTTTCTGATGGATCTGCTTTGAAGATGATCTGGCACTGAATATGCTATGGAAAACTTCTCTGAAGGTAGGAACATTACTTTTGTGGAGATGACAGCTTCTGAATTACATACGATGATATAAAATTACATAACGAATGATAATAAAGGTAAACTATCATGTTTTCACCTCAAAACATGGTTTTGAGGTGAAAATTACATCAAACTGAATAAAATTTCTCTTTGATTCTTCCTGGTGCTGTGACATTGGGCTTATTTGGCTTCCTCATGACCTTGCTGATATTATTGGTATTTGACTCATTAATTTGACCATGGTGAGACCCTAGGGACTAATGAGACCCATCCTATGACCTACTGATATTATTTAAAGAATAAGAGTGACTAATGACTAAAGGCCATAGAAAGGAAGATCAACAAGTATCTCATGAGGGAAAACTGATAAAACAATACTACCATCAAATGAATCCATGACCTAGCGGAATGGTGAAATTTATTCGGTATGAGACACCTAATATGCAAATGTAAAAGAGTAGTTTTGATCACTGATGGCAGTATGACTAGACTGACACTAACAGGTGGTTGTCTCGTATTATGGTTGAGAAAAAAGCAAACCTCAATCTCTTTATCTACAATGGAAGAAGAATACATTGCAGTGGCAACTTGCTTTACTTAAGTCCTTTGGATGAAACAAAATTTGCAATATCTTTAAGTACAATTCAGTGAGCCTATTCCCATCTTCTGTGACAACACCAATGCCATCAACATCTCCAATAATCCTATCATGCATTCAAAAACAAAACACATTCCGATCAAATATCATTTTGTTAGAGAACAAGTCGCTGAAAAGAATATCAAAATTGAATATGTTGGTACAAAAGAACAAATCACTTATATATTCAATAAACCTTTACCTCGTGAAGAATTTGAATATCTTCACCAAAAGCTTGGGATTCTCCCAACTTCTCATTAGTTTTTCCTTATTAAGAAAATAAAGGGAGAGTGGAAGTGGGTACAGGTCTACAGGATGGTTGTGTGTCAGGGGGAGTTACCCCTTGCCATTGATGTCAAATGGGGAGAGAATGTTGTAGGAAGAGGTGTCATGATCGTAGGGGGAGTACTTGTGTTGCCATTAATGCCAAAAGGTAAGATTGTTGATCAGTGGTTGTCATTTATGTCAACCCAAAAAACACCATGGGCTACCCCGATATTGCATGGGGATTTTTACCTACCAAATTACTATATTCCAAGTCAAGGATATTTTTTATGGTTTCTAATTTTTGATATGTTTCCATTGATATATGGCACGCCGCGTAATTCTTCACGGTTTGAGAGATGTTCATATTTGAAGTTAGTAACCCCAGTTAGTGGGCTAAAACCCCATGGGGTTGTGGCATGACACTAATAATCGGTTGTGGTCATTGGATAGTAAAAAATTAATAATTTTTTAAGATCCTAAAATCACTCCCACGTTCACTTGTTGAATACCCTCTCAACCTAAGCATATATAAATTGTGATCCCCATATCCTCTTCGTGTAGGGATTTTGCTACTTAAAACAGGTCATCGTGGAATTTTTGCTATAATTTTTTTTTCTATGAAGGTTCATAATCTAAAATTCTTATGAGACGAATAAGAAATACTGAGGAAGATCGTGCAAACATTTCAGATGATGGTGCTCATTATTTTTGGAGATATGATCTGTGGAAGTTATGGTTTTTGCAGGCTTCTAAAATTCATCTCAAAGAGGTGACCTTGGGAAAATATTCATAACTCTCTCTCTGAGTATTGGATTTGAATTACGTAAAAAGTGGTAGATAGTGCATGCACTGTAGTTTTATGTATGTCAATTTCAGATCCAAATGAGGAAACACTAACACGTGGCATGCCATACAAGTTCGCTTTACTGAACCATTCCATAATTAGGTCATTATGAGAGATTGGGCATAAATTTTCCTTGAAGAATCCAAATTGGGTCAAACCTATGGCATTGGAAAGAAGACGTAGAGGAATACTACAGGACCAAAAATCACATATTGGGGATCTCAAATAACAGAGATACACCAGATTTAATATCAATCTCCTAGAAGGCAAGAAAAAGCTAGATCATGTTATGTCAAGGGTTGCAAAGGACCAGACTTTCTAGGTTAGAAAAGAAAAGCAGGGTGCAGCATAGGTAAGCTCCAAGTAATTATATTCTGTATATGCATATTCAACTCTTAATTGCATTAGGTTCTTCGTATTCTAAGTTGTTTTTTTTTTTGTTTAGCACTGACATATGCTCTGCAGGATGAGGTAAGTTTTGCTATTATCATGTCATGGGTATTTCCTTGAAGACTTTTTGCAGGTATTATATATTCATAAAGATAAGAATCAATGCATGATCTAATGTTTTGAAGTGTGAGAAAGGGTAGCATGCCAAGAGAAGTAATCAAGGTGCATAACAACATCAAGAAATTCACCACATGAAGTCTTCACGTGGGCAACATTGCATAGAGTCATTGTAAAGGTATCATTGTACCAAGTCATTGTAAAATCATCATTGTAAAATTTGTACAAGTGTCTATCTGCCAAGAATTGAAGAGGTAGTGTTAGGAGGTCTAGGATCGTCATTAGGTATTTGCGTCATAGTTGGGGTTATGGTCTAGTACGCCTTCTTCTTCTACACCATTCTATATCGTTATAAAGTGGACCATTTTCCTTGGTACAAGAGTCCATTCTTCTTTTATTCTTCTATAGGGTGGTAGGGTGGAGCTAGGCTAGTGCATGAAGTCACCAACAGGTTCAAGCCTGTGAAAACTTCAGGGTGGTAGGGTAGTGCTAGGGTGAGTTGTAGCTCATTAGGTGTTGGGGCATCCAGTTAGTTGACTACTGAATAATCTTGGACATTGGAGCATCCAACTAGTGGGAGCTAGAGAAGAATTCTTTTCTAGATTATAGGAATTTGGAGCTTTATTTTCAATTATTGTTGAATATTTAAGAATTATTAGAAAAGAAGTCAGGTGGTTTTTGTCCCAGAGGGGTTTTCCACCTTGAAAAGCTGTGTGCATTTGTGTTCCTTTTGTTTCTACTATCATTGTACAAACACTGATAATAATTGAAGATTAACTAATGCTCTAACAGATTAATAATAATACTAATTGAAAGGAATATTAATTCATCCCCCCTCTTAGTATTTCCAACAATATTTTCGATGTATAACCTCTGAGGTATGTGATTTACCGCACTATGATGGGTTAAATGATATCAATATGTTTGTAGGAGAGATTGAAAGGACCATGCCTAAAGGGTAGAGATTCCATGCTTTGGATCTTGGCTTGCGTGCTACTCTAGTCCGATGGTGGGAAACTCATAAGGAGAATATGGAAAATTGGGAGGAATGTGAATACACGATGAGGTTGTGGTTTGAATGTCCAGTTATTAAAATGGAAGATGTGTACTTCGGAAAGGAAGATCCGTGCATTTGGAAAAATGAAATCAGGTATGGGGTGTAGATCCAAGACATGAATGGGTCCATATTTTTATTCACACACTGGGGAAGGTCCCTACTGAATGGTATTTTTAGACAAAGCTGCGTAGAGGCACTAGTGAATGGTCTGCGCTGAAAAAGAGTTTTATTCTTACATTTATCTTTGAAAGTGGATTTTATACGGTTGTTAAATATTTTCATAATATTCAAGAAGTCATATTTGATACCATAAATCCTACAATCGAGCACACTCCACCAGCTTGGGATGTGCATATGAAAGCTAATTTGAATTTTTGGAACCTAACAGTTAAAGAGAATGAAGAGAATTAAAGGAACATCACGATCCTTGAATATGAGGGGCAACGCGTAGTGGCTGGGCCCTCAATAACCTCGCTAGATGTAACAAAGCCCCTAAAGCTCAGGCTGGTGAATATTGGAACTGAAGAACAACCTAAGTTGGCAGATATTGGAGACTACTGGGATGATGATACACTAGGCAAGGTTGCTGAGTTGCTAACATAATATCAATATTTGTTCCCTACAAAATTTTCAGAGTTGAAAGGCATCATCGGGGAACTTGGAGTTATGAAAATCACATTGAATCCTGATGCGCGCCCAACAAAAAAACGCCCATACAGGCTGAACCCAAGATATAAGCAGAAGGTGAAAGAAGAGTTGGAAAAAATTGTTGCAGAAGGCATCATTGAACCTGTAGAAGAGTCTGAATGGGTAAGTCCAATGATTGTGCAAGATAAGAAGACCAAGGGAGAAATCAGAATATGTGTATATCTACGCAAACTTAATGATGCTTGTATGCATGATCCATTCCTACCTCCATTCTCTGATGAAAGTTTGGATAATGTTGCAGGAAAAGAATAATATTCCCTCATAGATGGGTTTTCAAGATATCATCAGATCTGATTTGCGCCAGAAGATAGGAGTAAGACCACCTTTTCTATTGAATGGGGATCCTTCCAATATATAGTAATGCATTTTGGATTGAAGAATGCTCATTCCATTTTCTCGCGCGTAGTAGTTGATGCTTTCAAAGAATTTATCCATAAGTTTTTGGATATATATTTTGATGATTGGACTGTATTTGGATTGTTAAATAAACATGTTTCAAATCCATGCTTAATGATGGATAATTGTAGGAAGTATGAGATCTCCTTGAATTTGAAGAACTGTATATTCTGTGTACCATTTTGAATATTGCTTGGACACATTGACTGCTAGCAGGGATTGATGGTGGATCTTGCAAAGATTGCATTCATAGTTAATTTAGAGGTACCTGAGAATATTAAGTAGTTGTGCTCAATATTGGGGCATACTGGATATTATACGAAGTTTATTCATGGCTATGCGCTGATAACTGCGACCATGGAAAAGCTGCTCAAGAAGGATGCAACGTTCTGCTGGGATGAGGATTGTCATAAGAGTTTTGAGTTGCTGAAGGAAAAGATGGTCATTGCACCCATCCTGGTATTCCCAGATTGGGCAAAGGCATTTCATGTACATGTGGATGCCTCCTATGTTGTGCTCAGAGCTATCTTAGCACAGCTAAGAGCGAGTGAAATCGACCATCCTATTGCTTATGCAAGCTGAAATTTTTTAAGCACAAAAAAGAATTACTCAACCACAAAAAGAGAAGGGCTAGCAATGGTGTGCGTGTTGCAGAAATTCCACCACTATCTGTTAGGTGGCCATTTGAAGATGTTCACTGATCATTCTTCTTTGGGGGGAAGATATGTAGGTGGTTTTTTCTATTCCAGGAATATGATTTTGAGATTATGCTAAAACTAGGATGATTGAATGTTGGGTCAGACCATCTGTCGCGCATTAAAACAGGCGAGGAACCTACAAAATTAGAATATGGATTTCTAGATGCATAGTTGTTTGCGATAAAAGTGGTTGATGAGCATTTCCATGATATTATTCATTTTCTGTCTACTGGACACACGCCTGATCGTTCAACATAAGAAAGAACTCATGGTGCACTTAGCATGTTTCATCGTTATTCCTGGACAGTTTTATAAAATGGGTGCGAATGAGGTTCTACGTAGATATGTCATGGACTATGAGAGATGCATGCAATCCTAAATGAAGCTCATGGAGGGGTTGTTGGTGGTCATTATGTAGGTAAGGCCACTATACAGAAGATTTTGCGAGATGGGTTATGGCATCCCATGCTACACAATGATGCCTATGCACATTGTCATGCATGTGATGTATGTCAGAGGAGAAGGAAGCCTTCGCGCAGAGATGATATGCCCTTGAATCCGCAGATGGCATTGCAAGCTTTTGAGAAATGGGCTATAGATTTTGTGAGACCTATTAATCTTCTAGGAAGGAAGAGTGGTGTGCACTACATTATCATTGCAACGAATTATGTAACCAGATGGGCTAAAGCCAAACTAGTGAAAGATTGTATTGTTGATACAACTACGTAGTTTATATTTGAGAATATTGTGACTCGGTTTTGTTGTCCTAAGATTTTGATAAGCGATCAGGGTATACATTTTTATCAATGATACCATTGAGGCCTTGACAAAAGAATTCAAGATGTGTCATCAAAAGAGCTCTCCCCATCACCCCCAGGAAAATGTCATGGTTGAAGCATTCAATAAGATACTAGAGATTGCACTCACCAAGGTATGCAATTCTAATATAAATGATTGGGATGAGAAAGTTCCAACAATTCTCAGGGCATATAGGACTACTTATAAGAAGTTGACTAGAAGGACACCTTTCAGGATGCTATATGGGAAAGAAGTTGTGTTGCCAATGGAGTTCATTGTTCCTAGTTTGCACATTGCAACATTTACCAATATGGCTACAGAATATGCTCTGGAAGACCAATTGTCGTATTTGGTTGATCTGGAAGAAGAATGTTTTATTGCAAATTATCACCAGAAGGGTCAAAAGGCACACAAAAAAGCATGGCATGATAGCCATATTAGGAAACAAGTTTTCAAGGAAGATGATTTGGTCTTACTATATGAAAACAATTTTGTGCACCACCTAGGGAAGTTGAAAATGCATTGGCTAGGGCTCTGTGTTGTTAAGGAAATCACTAATGGAGGTGCAGTGCACCTGGCCACCTTGAGTGGAGAATACCTACCTGGGTATGTCAATGGAAGTCATCTGAAGCCGTACAAGGATGACCCCATGCCTACCAAATGACTATATGGCCGGAGTATTAGACCTGCACAGATGGGATGGTATATGTGTAGTAAGGTGCAACGCGAGGAGGTTGACTGGCTCGCAGAGGTGTCAAAAACTAGCCATTGGAACAATAAAACTGGAAAAGATAGATTTATTACCATTTTTAGGAGCATCTCTAATGCATTTAATGAAGGGATTTTGCTAGATTTGGGACCGTTTTGTTAGTAATGGAGCCTCATTAATGCACAAGGAGTCGTTGAAGACATGCCATAAGTATAAATATGACCTATGTGGACGTAATAGTTTCCTTTTCTTTCTGAGTGAATTCTATGCTTTGATCTCCTTGATTGCCACTGCATTCACTGTGTCAATGTCTGGTTTGGATCCACAATTAGAGGACCTATTGCACCGAGCAGGGTTGGGCTATGCTATTCCTAAAAAAATGATGGCCACAGGACCGGGAGATGACCTTGCTGTGCTTGAGGTCCCCATTGTTGAAACACCTGCACCCTCCAAGACTAAGAAGGAACAATTATATGGAATGTGAAAATATCCACAAGAAAAGACCCCATTGTTGCGCCCTTTTGTGGCTAAGAAGCTAAAAGGACCTATGTCAGAGGTCCTTGAAGCCATTGAAGAATGAGAGGAGAATGTGGTCGAAGTGGCCCCATTCTCGCGGCTATTGAGTTATGTTGCACCGCGCAAACCATTAATTAGAATTCCTCATTTTGGGCATAGCCCCATAAATGATATATGCGTCAGACAATTTCTCACACTTGTACACAACGATGCAATATGGTTGGGAGAGCACATCCCTATTGATGGTTCTTTGGTCCATAGGATCTCGAGTCTGCCTTCTAAAGGTGTTGACCCCATTGCTGATTTTGACAGTAAGGCACATGAGAAAACCATGGCAGACCAAATAAAAAATAAATATCAGATCACGGGGAAGAGTCGAGGGTTTTGTGGCCGATGAGATAAATGACCTTGTAGTTTTATTTGGTACAATCATCTTGGCTTGCAAGATGGTACAAAAGTGCAGACCCAAGGAGGTGCTCGTGCACATCATTGCGCTTGCTGGACGGTGTGAGAAATTTGTTATCTACAACTGGTCCAACTATCTCTGCAAATAATTCTTAGAGAATGTGCGCGAGGCATAGGAGGAAGGCAATCATTTCCACTATGCTTGGATTTTATTATTGAATATGCTGATTGGGTGGAAGACCCCCGAAGACACTCAATTCCTAGAGATTGAGCCAAAGATGTGCAAGGTTGCGCACTGTGATACCTTGTGGAACTCTTCAAACTCAGTGTGTGCCAAAGAAAACATGATATTTTGGGTTCTGTATGATGCTACTCTTTACCAAGTTTTGTAGTCAAAGCCGCGACTGTCACCCACTTTATATAACCAGTATAAGATGGTAGCTCACTTCAAAGCTACCTTTCACAACATGCATATCCACACAATGGGATTCGTAGAAGAAGTATGGTTTGAGTTACCATACCTGGTGATAGAGGATGATTTAGTGAGGGTCACAGTTAAATGGCTTTTAGCCTGGTTGTCATCGATCACACAAATGAAGCCACGCACTGGCTCTCAGATAGTGAAACCAACAAAGAAAGTCACCGAGAAAGTAATAGAAAAATAAGCAACCCCCACGACCACTGGCAAGACTATAGATACAAAAAAATTTCCAGAAAAGAATAGATCTGTGCCAAAGGAAATAAGTGAAGCTGAAACCTCTAAGGGTACAAAGCATGGCTCCCAGGCCATTGGAGGATCGAGATAAAAAAGGAAGGGCTCCAAAGAGATCAGGTAGGAGGTCCTGATGCTAACAGAAGATGATCTACATGAAATATCCAACATTGTCACGTCTGCGATCGAGGATCGCTGGACCGACATGGATGTGCAGTACAAGTCTGCACTAGAACTTGTTCAAGTGGGACTTCAGGAGCTGAAGGTGCAGGCAAGCCAGATTCAAGCGAGTGTAGCTCAGGTGAGCCAAACCAGCACTTAAGTCATGAGTGCACACCCATTACACATTTCTCTACCAACCACTATGGATTCCCACTTAGACATTTCTCTACCAAATCCCTACACCTGATATTCAGATAAATGCCAGCCAGCATGCCCAATTTAGGGGAATAGGGGATATAAATATTAACCTTTCTGTGTCACTTGCAGGAAATCTGCATATGATGCACTCAATGATTGAAGATGAACTTAAATATAGAGAGGCTATGGTGCACACACATACAATTGAAGCCCAACATTAGGCAGAAAAAGAACACCAACAACATAAAAAAGAAGAAGCAGGCTGCCGAGAAGCTAAAGCATAGTGCGCTATGCTAGAGGCAAAGATCCACCAAATCTGCCGAGATATTACACAATTGTGCCCAAGGAGAAGTTAGAAGGATTGGCTTCTGCATTGGAAACATCGTGCTTTGAGGTACAGATGATTAGAACTGAATATGAGCAACACATTTCTGACCTACAGACCAAGCTGTAGCTCGAGACTCCACCAGAGGTTCACACACAAAGAGTAGCTAAAGTGAAACAACCCTGATATAGCATTTCTGTTTCGGTCACCCATTGTAACAATCTGCTTGATTAATCTATGAGTGTATGGACCTTAGTAAAAAATGATCCAGTAGTTCAATAGCTACGCGATGCACTCCATCAGAAGGAACAAAAGTTTGAGGAGATTAGGATAGTGGCGCCAACATCGGTTCTTACACAAGGCCTCTCATGTTTGGAGGAGTGCCAGATGATCGAAACAGGAATTGAAAAATTGCGCCAAAAGGAACAAATGCTTGAAGAATTCATGTAATCGTGGCTTGAGGAAGCGCTTCAACTTTCTCTGACGTTGGATAACACTTTGAAGATAATCCAACGGACTCAACACAACATAGAGATGGCCATTTAAGGGCCTACCGTAGAAAAATTGTTTCAACAAGTGCAGGGCGCCACAATGCAAAGTTTGGAACTCTTGATCCCTCTGAAATCTTCTGTCAGCATGCTTCATGCCAAGATCAAGGAGCAGGCGCTTCAGTGACTCGGGACAAGTCACATGTTTGTGTTGGGGGCCTGTTGGAGTGGGGTCCCCTGAGGCACAATTTTTGATGTAATTTTGTATAAGTTTGTATGTGTGCATTGCACGATTGAGTCAAGGGGATTTGTGGTGGGTCAAAATCCCTAATTTTTATGTAAATTGGGTTAAGGGTAAACTATGGGCCTCAAACCATGGTTTGAGACCATAGTATCTATGTGCTAGGTGAATGTAAATAGATAGATCAAGTCTAAGGAATTAAGTTCAGTTAATTTCATGGTATGGTGATCTATATGTGTCTTTAATATGTTGCAAGGGTTTTTTTGGGTTGGGTTGAAAGAGTCTTGCTTATTGTGTGCACAGAGACCTAGTCCTAGCTGTGTGTGGACTCCATTGGCTGTGTGCACGGAAGGGTTTTGTAAGGGAAAGTATGATATGCATTGAAAGATATAAATTAATGCAAAGGACATATTTCTCAAGCTTAATGTGTTATGAATCTGAGTTATTTACTGTTTCTATTCTATTAAGATCGCACTAGTTGTGTTGCTTATTGATCATTGCACGAAGATATATGTTATAGTTACATTGATGAATGATATATTTTCTTAAGTAATTACACATTGTTTAGATCTAGATCTAGTTCTGTTATGCCATATCTATGCTAAGGCAACGATTGAATCTATCTTATTCTATTAAATATTGCGCACTCTCTGTGATTCAACTTTATTCTGTTGCACACATATGTTTATGGTTGATATAAGTCTGCATTTGATTTGCTTAGGACTTCTTCATTATTTTCTCCCTCAGGGTGTAGAAACCTAGTTCCAACACACCCCCATACTACTTCAGGTGAGTCTTTGATTTGCATAAGCAGGTCATTGCCGAAAGGGCGAGTAGTTGGAGGGTTTGTTGTTTTATCCGTAAAATCTGAACCTAGATCAGGACCCCTCAAGCCAACACACACCAAAAAAACTAAAAGCACACTAATGAATCACACACTAATGTACAAAGTATTGTACTTGCAATCAAGCATAATACTTCCTCAGATAGAGTCTGATACAGGACTCGGATAATCGATTTCTGTCATAACTAACTGATAAAAACCCAACATTCTACTGTTGATATTGCTTATAGGCATTACCTCAGAAAATTTTGTGAGATAAGTCACAACAACGATAAATTTACCATGCCCCTTGGCCAAGTAAGGATTACGAAGCATGGAAATAATGACCCCATGAGAAAATTACCAAACGGTAAGAAAGGGGTTGAAGCGAGTGGGTGGGGTGTGTTTTTTGAATAAAATAGTGTAAATCTTGACCTCATCGAGAGAACAAGAAAACACAACATGAATATTCTCGACAACCCCCGGTTTAAGGGAGATGTCGAGTGGTAGAGATGTTACCCATGTTTCCTTCGAACAACACTTCATCACTCAGAATGGGATGCTGAAGTGGGCCAGTCAATTTAGATGAAACACAGGTTTCTAGAAAAGTAGAGATTTCGCCTAGGATTGGGAGAAATGAGGAACAATGATGACCATCATCCCAAGGGGTTTATTTGAGAGACATAAATTCCATGATACTCTCATAAGTGGGAAATATCTCATTCAAGGGATCATATGAATCCCAAGAACCAAACTAGGGAGACTATGAATACATGTCCAAAAATGAAACCAGGTTATCATTGGCTTCATAAGTAGCCCCAAAAGCTAGAAGAATTCTTTGATACATTTTTTCTATAGGGATGAGGGGCATAACGTCACAAAAACTATGAAGATGGTCGGGACTAGGAATAATACATGGGCTGTGACTAGATGATATCATGTTAATAGAGGCAACATTAGGGGGCGGGAGATGAAAAATTCCCATTAGGGATGAGTACTTGAAAACTCCCAACCCAACTCTATAATAGGGAGTATAGGTATTCCCAACCTACGAGACATTTCAAGTTGAAGAATCTCGAGAAAAGAAATAAATTTGATCGACAGTGACTATCTTCCCTTGATGAGGAAAGCAGAAAATGCGGAAAATGGTAGAGACCATGTAAATCATTGCATGATTCCAACTATGTCAGAGAAGAAGGTGACGTCCACCACCTCTACTTCCAAGTTCATTTTTTTACCCTCCAACTGAATTGGAAAGGATTTGAGAATACCATACAGTTGAGAGCCTCTGTCTTCGAAATCTTCCAGAGTGTTAGGGGACTGACTTAATGGAGGAGAGCAGATGGATTTTGAACATGCAACAAAAATGATGTATGTGGAAGCACCTTCATCAATAACAATCTGATGAATGGTTTTACCCATTACAATGACTTGGATAAGGAAATTCACTTGTGATGGGAGCTAAGGAACATGATTCTCGAGATCGAAAGTAATAATATTTGAATCCACTAGATCAATATATCTGATAGAATATAATAGTGCCTTCCTTTGTGATGGGCACAACTGAAGGACTTCCAGGTTGACATTGTCGAAGGCGTTTGAGCAAGATCGCTACAATGTTATAGTGCTAGGCAGCTCGTGCATTCGGATTGTAAGATGATTTCTGAAGAACACCCTTGGGAGGTGGTCAAAAAATGGAATCACTATTAGGTTTCTAAATATAGAGAGGACCAAAAATAGGAGAAGTAGAAGAGGAAGGAATATATGAAACATCCTTTTCCATGGGAACCTTCGAAGGATTTGGGTACTCCTTCAATCGGGTAGCAATAGAAATAGGTTTTGTGCAAACCATAAATACTTGGGAGCTTCTGGATGTAGAAGTCTAGGGTTGATTGATCATTTGCATATGCTGAGAGAGAAATGGTTCTTTCAAGACAGCTGGTGTCCCAGGTGCACCTTTAAGAAGACAAGAGACTTTGGCACGCTAAGGAAAATCCTTGGTGTAATGATCCTCATCAAATATTAGGCAAGGATACTTGGGCTTAAACTTGGAAGCATCGTTGGTAGATGACTTAGCGGAATCCTGTTTAGGGGTGTTGGATTTGGATTTATCTTTCCCCTTATTTTTACCTTTGGAGGACTTATCTGTTGTGGTTGATTGTGTTAGCACCTGAATTGGACCTTAGGCTACAAAGGAAAAACAGGGTAACAAACTAAACCACGCTCAGCCTTGTAGCTAGCCCTACAAGGACAGGAGAGGGCTCTCTCCGTAAAAGAATATTAAATGGAACACAATAAATGGACTGATATTAAGCTAGATAAAATGATGGAAAAGGTTTAATAGAATGAATGAATAAATTTTCAGGGATGTGTGGGATATAAAGGGACAGTTGAAATGGGGAATTAAATCAGGACACATAGTATTTCATGGGGCAAGATAGGAAGGAAACTTAGCAATTTAAAATTTGATAAGGATGGGATGGAAAGACTGGCGAGGAGCTGAAGAGGGGACAACAAATGGATCCTTTTCAAACAGAAGAAAAATACAGAGTATGAATGATTTCCCAAGGCAGAGCACATAAAATGGATTCTACCTTTCTATCTTGAAAGCATTCAAAGGAAATGTTTATGGATGAATGGAACACATAACAATTCACATATGAAACAAAGGAGAGAACAAATGCTAAATCTCATACCACATGGATCCCACGAATCAGAGCTGCATCTCTTTTTAATTCCTGTCAAACTGTACAATGTAGCGCAACGATGTTTCTTCCACACTATTCCCTACTTTCTCAGACTACTCAAAAAACTCGTTTACAAATGATTTAAAATACAATAAATAAGATGAAATGTGGGAACACAGATCCACAGAAGTGGGAGCTATTCTAACAACTCAAGAACTGAAATACAATCATAGTAAAGAAATACAACAATCTGCCACTGAAAATAAGGGACAACATTACATTTGACTGCTTTGAATATTTGCTGTTAGGATGTATGAATGAAAATAGGAAATCTGATGAACAGATTCCCTATTTTTTGCTGTTGTAGATATCTTCATTTTATTTTAAGCTCTTGGCCCTTGGACTGTTCTTTGCTTTCCTTTATTTCTTCATTCTCTGACTTTTTTTAATAAAATGCCGTGGAAATAGAACCGAATGAAATTATATGCTATGTGAAGGGAAAAATGTATTTTAAATGGGAAAAGGAAGGGAGATGGTAGCGGGATATCATTTTAAAACATAGTGCAATTGCAATCAGAATCGGGGGTAGAGCGGGGTAGTGCATTACAAATATTGTGATGCGATGGGAAGAAAGCCTTTGTAATAAACAAAGCGGCGGAATTTTCACCTTTACAAAGGAGAAATGGGTTTTATGATTAATGGTAGAGGATTTTAATGGTGGGACTGGGGTATAATCGCAATCGCAAATCGGGCTCAGGAGTGGAGCAGAATGACATATATAGAAGTTCCGATGCGATTGGGAAGGGGAATGGGGAAAACCTTTATAAAAATGAAATTAATACAAATTCCGAGTTTACAAAGGGGAGAACCCTTTATATTATAAACGAACGGAGTATTGTACGGTGCGTCCCAAGGGTTGATCGCAATCACAATATCGGAGGGGAGCGGGGGTAATCGCATCGGGAGGATAGAATTTGCGATGCGATAGGGAGTTGCGATGGAAATACTTGTGATCGGAGGAGGGCGTGATCAATGGCATCGAAGGGATTAGATCGGGGGTGCGATCGGGTGGCATATATAACATTTATGATGTGATTGGATCGGGAAAAGTTGCGATTGGGCGGATCAGAGTTAAGTTGCGATGCGATGATCGGGGTTTTGTACGATCGGCGAATCGCATCGGAGATATTTGCGATTGGCTCATCGGGGCATAAAAAAGAACTTTGCGATCTGCGATGGTGCGATCGGAGGTCGACGCGATCAATCACATCGCAAGTTTTTGCGATGGACCGATCAGAACGTACCATATAAAAGTTGCGATTGCGATTTGAAAACCTTATATTATAAAGTTTATTATATGATTGGCGGGGAAGGAAAAAAAAAAAGGAGGTGTTTAAAGGGGCAGGGGCTTTATAATATGGAACCTTTTACTATAAAGTCCAATGGGTTATGGAGGAGAAGTGGTTTAATAATAAAATCGCATATATATTTTTAAAAATTAATTTATAATGCGATTTTATAATCAGAAGAGGGGAGGAAAGGGATTTATAGAGGAATATTAGACTTTAATAACACAAAGTTTAAAGGGAAAAATGGGGAAATAGGGGGTAGGGCTAAGCATAAGATTCAATTCAGAAGTCAGTTTTGACGGTGTAGTATACCGTTGGAAAGCTCTTTTCGGGCTCTTTCTGATGGATCTGCTTTGAAGATGATCTGGCACTGAACATGTTGCGGAAAACTTCTCTGAAGGCTGGAACATTAATTTTGTGGAGATGACAGCTTTCTGAATTGTGACTTATTACATACGATGATATAAAATTATATAACGAATGATAATAAAGGTAAACTATCATGTTTTCACCTCAAAACATGGTTTTGAGGTGAAAATTACATCAAATTGAATAAAATTTCTCTTTGATTCTTCCTGGTGCTGTGACATTGGGCTTATTTGGCTTCCTCATGACCTTGCTGATATTATTGATATTTGAATCATTAATTTGACCATGGTGAGACCCTAGAGACTAATGAGACCCATCCTATGACCTACTGATATGATTTAAAGAATAAGAGAAACGAATGACTAAAGACCATAGAAAGGAAGATCAACCAGTAATTCATGAGGGAAAACTGATAAAACAATACTACCATCAAATGAATCCATAACCTAGCGGAATGGTGAAATTTATTCGGTATGAGACACCTAATATGCAAATGCAAAAGAGCAGTTTTGATTACTGATGGCAGTATCACTAGACTGACACTAACATTGGCTCTAATGGGGATGGTAGCTCCTTGGAGGTGCCAAGAACACCGTAGACCAAGTAGCCTTATCCATTGGGCAATGGAGTCAAGAATGTCGAAAAATTGACACAAATGAAAACTGACTCTGACTCTAGACTAAGACTGAAACTGAAATAAAACCAAACCATACACATATCATCCAAGTTTTATAGCCTTCACCTCGGGCCCCAAACTTGAATGACTATGCACTTGAACTTTGCTTTTAGAAAAATAAAATGGTATATACAAAGATAATGAGAGATATTCTGATCCAGGTCTTCAACAATGGGAGTGCTTCAATAGCCTACCATTTACTGCTCCTCCAGGACAATCCTGGCCATCCATTTCTGAAAGTAAGAAGGCATTCTGATCCCTGTATGTTGTAATTCTGTATTGTCCCTTCCAAAGGTTGTCAAATTTACCGTGCTTCCCTTTGTCTTCATTTCTTGCATCCCATTTCAACACTACATCATCCACCTGAAACTTTTCTGCTTTAGTCTTCCTGTCATAGATCTTTTTAATCTTCTCCTACAACTGACTTGTTTTATGTGACACTTCTTCTCTTGTTTGTTGAAGGTGAATCATCTGGTTGAATCTTCGCTGGTTGTCATCCTCTTCACTTCCAACTTCTTGTAATAATCTCATAATTGGAACTATAAGAGAAGTAGGAAAGATAGCATCAGTACCATAAACCAGCTCAAAAGGTGACATACCTATTGATTTTTTACTGCTGACTCTGTCTGCCCACAGTGCATTGATAAGCTTCCGGTGCCAATTTATTTTGTTTGCCTCCAACATTTTCTTAATTATATTCATCAGCAACTTGTTCGATGACTCTTCCAGGCCGTTTCCTTGTGGATAATACGATGTTGAATGGCCCAGCACGATATTGTATTTATCACAGAAATCGATCATTTTCTTTGATCTGAACGCAGCTGCATTATCTGTGACAATTTTACATGGGCACCCAAAATGGGATAAAATATTTGATTCCAGGAATCGAATAATTACCGTGTCAGTCGCTTTCCTGGAAGGGATGGCCTCGATCCATTTCGTAAACTAGTCTGTCCCAGTCAATATCCATCGATGCTGTGCTGAGGACGCGGGGTGAATTTCTCCGATAAAATCGAGCCCCCACTGCTGAAAGGGCGCATTCACTGAAACAGGTTTCAAAGGAAGTGGAAGCAATTTCTTCTTCCCTTGGAAAATTTGACATTCATGACATTTCATCACTGTTTTATATAAATCAGAAAACAATGTGGGCCAATAATACTCAACTCTCAATATCTTATTTGCTGTGGTTTTCCAAAACAGGTGACCACCACAGTCACCTTTATGGAAATCTTGCATTATCTTCTGAGCTTCTTCTTCAACCAGGAAATTTAGCAAAACTCCTCCCAGATCCTTCCAAAACAGAGAACTGTTCAAAATGCAATATTTTGCAGATTTAAGCTTCAAAGATCTACCTTTGCTCTTAGACATGCCTGGAGGAGGCGACAGATGCTGAAGAACATACACAATATCTGAATACCAAGGGGACTGCAGAAAAATATCTGAAATGGGAACCAGCAAACCTTCATCTTCCTCTTCCGACATTGCTGAAATGAGGTTTATATCTAAAGCACGCAGATTTGATTGAGCCATCAATTTCGCCAAGCCTTGGCCTTTGATCAACTTAGTAGGTTTGATCTCCAGATCGTACTCCAACATAGCTGCTATCCATTTTCCTCTTCGACCTTCTGGATCAGTTTGCATGAGCACATCCTTGACTGCTGCGTTAGGGACATATGCTGTAGTGTGTGAATGTAGAATATAGACCCTGAAATATTTCAATGCCTTGACAAGAGCCAATGCCTGCTTTTCAATAATATTATATCTTAAAGCAGCGTCTCTAATAGTCCTACTGAAAAAGGCGATTGGCTTTTCTACTTCATCTCTCTTTTGCATTAAAACAACAGCCATAGTATGCTCGGATGCAAACGAAAATATAATAAAATCTTGAGTATAGTCGGGACTAATCAGAACTAGGGCATTAGACAAAGCTAACTTTTCCAGATTGAATGATTTGATAGCTTCCTCACTCCACTTAACAGTGCTGTCTTTCTTCAACATATTGGTCATTTCTCTCAAATGCTCAGCTAGATTAGGTATAAATTTGAGTAAAAAATTCATCTTACCATTAAAGGCCTGAATCTCTTTCTTGTTTCGTGGAAGATCTATGAGCTGGATTGCCTCCACTCTAGCTCGATCTATGCGGATGCCATCTTTAGAGATGATGTGCCCAAAAATTTGCCCTCATCCATGGCAAAAAGGCTCTTTTTGGGATTGAGTGAAATCCCAAACTTTCTGCAACGCTGAAAAACCACTTTTAGATGGTGCAAATGCTCATCATATGAACTTGAAAACACTGTCAGATCATCCAAATAAACAACAAGAAAAACATCTTTTTCATTTGCAAAGGCAATGTCCATTGCACGCTGGAAGGTGGCTCCAGCATTTTTCAGTCCAAAGGGCATCTTGGCATACCGGAAGGTTCCCTAGGGTGTTGTGAAGGGAGTTTTATCTTGGTCTTTCTCATGCACCAAGATCTGGTTATACCCTGAGTAGCCATCAAGCAGTGAGATCCTAGATGCTCCAACTACTCTCTACAGAATATGGTCCATTTTCGGAAGTGGGTAATTATCCTTTAAGGATGCCTTATTCAAGTTCTGAAAGTCAATACACAGTCTTATTTCTCCAGTATTTTTACGCATCGGGACCAAATTCGAAATCCAATCAGAAAATCTAATAGGAACTATGATTCCTGCTTTGTACAACCTATTTACCTCCTTTTCAATTGAAGGCAGTAGTTTTGGATTGATTCTTCTCAGCTTTTGTCTGAAAGGCTTTTGATCCGTCTTGATAGGAATTGTATGCTGAATTATGTTCTTATCATACACTTTCAAATCTGAATAATCCCACGCAAATACATCAGAAAATTCAGAAAGTAGTTTAACATACTTCTCCTTTACCTCAGGTGATAATGGCTTTGATAATTTGACAAACTTGTGCTGATCAACTGTTCCAATATTCACATCCTCAACTCCTTTCTCTGTGGGCACCAAGCTTGGTTTCTTTGCAACATCATCCTGATCAAAAAGCTCCTCTAGAGGTATGAGACCTCTAGGAATCACATTATCTTTTAAATGCAATATGTCCATCTGATTTTTTTCCAACTCCTGATCATCAACCTCATACTCACCCTCTATGGGAGTATTTTTGAATTTTCCATCACCCTGCAAAAATGCGTTGATCTCATTATCATCCCAAAACACTTGCCAGTACCTTAAGTTGTCTGGAATAGCAGGCCTGTGTTTGACATGAATCTCAAACTTGTTGCTGGAGTTCATTGGAACCTTCAAGTTACTTGCAGTAGTGGCAAGAGAATCATCAATCAGGTTCTGCATCCTGGGCACTGCTATCAAAGTATACTCTGGGAATGTCTTCAAAGTGTCCAGGACTGCATTTCTATATGCCTCAATCTTGGATGTTTTGCTTGATATTCTCCCTTCACCTGTTTGATTATCAGTTCAGAGTCACCATACACAGAAATCCTTTTTGCATTCAACTTCTTCAAAATTTTGAGGCCTGCAATCAAAGCCTCATATTCTTCTTCATTGTTAGAGCAATAAAAAGATAACTTATAGGCACAAACTCTAACATTACTCGGAGCCTTCTCATGTTGAAAAATAGGACTCCTAATCCATATTCCAATGCCAACTCCATCCTTACCAACAGCTCCATCAAAATCCATTCTCCACAGACCTTCTTCTTCTTCTTGAAGGTGCTGGAAATTTGTTTCTTTATCTTCTTTATCTTGGCTAATTTCTAGTTGTTCATTGTCTCTTTGCTGCTGGCAGGCAGGAGTTTCAGAAGTGTTTGCTGCTTTGTCCTTTTCCCTTTTGAGGACCTATGTGAAATTCTCTGAAATCTCAGGTATGTCATCCACTTCTACCAATTGAACATTCTCATCATTTAAACCACCATCAGAATACAAGACAAAAGACTCTAAGTCTGTATGGACAACGTTAATGGGATGATTTACAGGATTGTCTTTGCTGGTAATCATATACTTCATTTTCTTTTCCCTATACAACTTCCTCAACTGGCCAAATACAGGGATAGTGGCATAGGAGAAGTCAATCTGTATGGTTCCCTTAAGTTTTGCACGCCAAGACCTAGATAGGAGCATTCCAAACCTTGGTGGGACATCAGCAATGACTACATCCATCAAGACATTCTTTGCTGGAATCTAATCTAAAGACATTACCAAATCTTTGATTAAACCAATACAGTGGACCCTACTTGAGTCAAAGGAATACAAGTCATGATATTTTCGAGTGATGTCAAGGCCTAGCTTCTCCATGACAGCTTTTGGCATCAAATTATGTGAGGCCCCGGAGTCCAACATAGCATTATGCAGGATAAACTCATGTACTCTAAGACTCAAGTAAAAAGGAGGGACTTCATTTTCTCTGGATTCTTCTGTGGCTGGACTGAAAATAAGTTCAGGGTAGTCGTCTTCTACGTTGACCGTATTAGAGATAGAATCGATTTGCAAGACTTTGGACACCTGAGTTTTATACACACTATTCTTCACCAACTCTGTGAGGGGTATAGACACCTTTAACTTAGAGATCTCATTTTCTAGATTAAAGGAGGGAGATTTCTCTACCTCTTTAATGGGTGGGTATTTCTTCTCTGTTGGCTCCTTTACTGTGTTCTGCTGGTTCTTTTCGTTTTCTGTATTAGCAACTGCGGGCGCTATGCTAGAAGAAGGATCAGCCGGCTCCTTAGCTTTCTTCTGTGCATCGTTCTTCATTTGAAGTTCCTTTCTCTTTTGAATGGGACTGAGTGTAACCTCTCTGTTCCTTAAAGAGTACTGCCTTTGCTGAGCTAATAGAGCATTCATATACCCTCTCTGATAGTCATCAAACTCTTCTTCCAATACTGTATCATTGGCCAAAATGAAATTTTAGTATTTTTGAATGTCTGGAGTCGCCACTGTGTATTCTTCATCTTCTGTAAGGAAAATGGGCGTGCCATCAGCCGTGAAAAAGTGATTAGCCTCAGTCACATCATCATCTGAATCTGTCCCTTACACATAGTTCTGCTGCAAAGGAGTTTTAATCTGCTGCTGTGGTGGCGCAGCTTGATCCTGCATTCTCGGCTCTCTCTGTTTAATTCTAAATTGCGGCTGCTGCCCTCTGAAATTTGGATTTCTTATTTGAGGCTGAGGTCTATCTGCGATGGTTAACCTATCAACCATTTTTTCCACCGTTCTGATCATAGTGTCCATTTTACTGTCTGAGGTAGAGGCTTCCTCTTTTATTGTGACTCTTTTCTTAGCTCTGGCTCGTGCTCTTTTAGCCAGCAAATTTGCTTCAACATTAACTGGTATCTTCTTCATGTCTTCAAGTGAAGACGGATCTCTTTCTCGCAGCTGATATGCCATGTCGGTATCAAATCCATCGGGAAATTTTAACAATGCTAGTCCCTCAGGAGGATTAAAATTAGCTGGAATAGCATTATATGTAGCATTGAATCTCAAACAATAATCCTGCACAGTTTCACCCACATTCCTTTTAATGTTATTATATTCAGACAGAATTTGGAGTGGGTTCTTTTTTACCTCCCACCAGTCCAGGAACTGAGTATGCAACTCCTGCAAAGTGCGAATTGTGCCCGGCAGTAGGGCTCTGAACCAATTTCTGACTTCGCCTCCGAAACTTTGAACAAACAGCCTCAATGTCACATTCTCCACTTCTACCTCATGCAAATCAAAAAATTCATTCATTTTGTCAACATATTGCTGAGTTGTGATGCTCTGGGTGGCATCAAAAATAGGAATTTTACTCTTATAGTTAGCAGGCATATCATTGAGGACCTGGGGTAAGACCAGAGGTGCATACCTGGCAGCCATAACTCTGGGTGGATTTACAACAGGATTTGAGGGGGGTGTTAATGGAGGAGATGATAATTGGGAGTTGACTGATGGGAATGCTGATGAATTGGGAGGGGGAAATGTTGTTCTTGATGATTCTGAAGACTTAGGGATATTAGTTACAGTGATGGACTGAGGAGAATTCAAAATATAATCGTCAATGGAGGTATTTTCTCTTTGGACTTCAATATCTACAAGGAAATTAGGATCTAAAATTGTATCTTTAATGTCATTTTCAGACTTATTCCTAAATAAAGAAAGCTCAAAATTCTCATCAAAGGAAAGATCTTCTACAAAAAACTATTCACTGGGCCAAGTATAGGATCTGAAGACGGGTCTGGGTCTTAGTGATCCTTCTTGTCTTCTAACAATTCTTGGTATAAGATTTGGATTTTCAAAAACAGGGGGAGGATTTGGATCTGGATTAGCCCTGGTGTATCTTCTTGAAGCCAGTGTGGTGAAATGTCTATTTGACAAAAATCTTATTTGCAGCCTAGCAAAAAAGTCTAAACATCATCTTTCAAGAGTTTGGAGTTATTTGATGTACTGGGGCAAATATTTACAAGTCAGATGTTATTGTCTATAAAACTAGATCGGAGATTGACTGAAGCAACATTTATCTACTTATGCACTTGCAAAGCAATGTGCATTTCGAAGGCTACCTGGCATAACTTCAGACTCCGTCTGTAGTTTATAAAATAAATAACACTAACAAACAACAATCTTGAACAGTCCCCAGTGGAGTCACCAGAGAATGTTAGCACCTGAATTGGACCTCAAGCTGCAAAGGCAAAATAGGGTAACAAACTAAACCACGCTCAGCCTTGTAGCTAGCCCTACAAGGACAGGAGAGGGCTCTCTCCGTAAAAGAATATTCAATGGAACACAATAAATGGAATGATATTAGGCTAGATAAAATGATGGAAAAGGTTTAATAGAATGAATGAATAAATTTTCAGGGATGCGTAGGATATAAAGGGACAGTTGAAACGTGGAATTAAATCAGGACACAGGGTATTTCATGGGGCAAGATAGGAAGGAAACTTAGCAATTTAAAATTTGATAAGGATGGGATGGAAAGACTGGTGAGGAGCTGAAAAGGGCACAACAAATGGATCCTTTTCAAACAGAAGAAAAATACAGAGTATGAATAATTTCCCAAGGCAGAGCATACAAAATGGATTCTACCTTTCTATCTTGAAAGAATTCAAAGGAAATGTTTATGGATGAATGGAACACATAAAAATTCACATATGAAACAAAGGAGAGAACAAATGCTAAATCTCATACCACATGGATCCCATGAATCAGAGCTACATCTCTTTTTAATTCCTGTCAAACTATACAATGTAGCGCAGAGATGTTTCTTCCACTCTATTCCCCTACTTTCTCAGACTATTCAAAAAACTCGTTTACAAATGATTTACAATACAATAAATAAGCTGAAATGTGGGAACACAGACCCACATAAGTGGGAGATGTTCTAACAGCTGAAGAACTGAAATACAATCATAGTAAAGAAATACAACAATCTTCCCCTGAAAATAAAGGACAACATTACATTTGACTACTTTGAATATTTGCTGTTAGGCTGTATGAACGAAAATAGGCAATCCGATGAACAGATTCCCTATTTTTTGCTGTTGTAGATATCTTCATTTTATTTTAAGCTCTCGACCCTTGGAATGTTCTTTTCTTTCCTTTATTTCTTCATTCTATGACTTTTTTAATAAAATGTCGTGGAAATAGAACCGAATGAAATTATATGCTATGTGAAGGGAAAAATTTATTTTAGATGGGAAAAGGAAGGGAGATGGCGGCAGGATATCATTTTAAAACATAGTGCAATTGCAATCGGAATCGAGGGTAGAGCGGGGTAGTACATTACAAATATTGTGATGCGATGGGGAGAAAGCCTTTGTAATAAACAAAGCGGCGGAAATTTCACCTTTACAAAGGAGAAATGGGTTTTATGATGAATGGCGGAGGATTTTAATGGTGGGACTAGGGTATAATCGCAATCGCAAATTGGGCTCGGGAGTGGAGCGGAATGACATATATAGAAGTTCCGATGCGATTGGGAAGGGGAATGGGGAAAACCTTTATAAAAACGAAATTAATACAAATTCCGAGTTTACAAAGGGGAGAACCCTTTATATTATAAACGGACGGAGTATCGTACGGTGGGTCCCAAGGGTTGATCGCAATCACAATATCGGAGGGCAGCGGGGGTAATCGCATCGGGAGGACAGAATTTGCGATGCGATAGGGAGTTTCGATGGAAATACTTGTGATCGGAGGAGGGCGCGATCAATGGCATCGAAGGGATTAGATCGGGGGTGCAATCGGGTCACATATATAACATTTACGATGTGATCGGATCGGGAAAAGTTGCGATTGGGCGGATCGGAGTTAAGTTGCGATGCAATGATCGGGGTTTTTTGTGATCGGCAGATCGCATCGGAGATATTTTCGATTGGCTCATCAGGGCATAAAAAAGAACTTTGCGATCGGAGGTCGACGCGATCAATCACATCGCAAGTTTTTGCGATGGACCGATCGGAACGTACCATATAAAAGTTGCGATTGCGATTTGAAAACCTTATATTATAAAGTTTATTATATGATTGGCGGGGAAGGAAAAAAAGAAAAGGATGTGTTTAAAGGGGCGGGGGCTTTATAATATGGAACTTTTTACTATAAAGTCCAATGGGTTATGGAGGAGAAGTGGTTTAATAATAAAATCGCATATATATTTTTAAAAAGTAATTTATAATGAGATTTTATAATAAAAAGAGGGGGGGGAAAGGGATTTATAGAGGAATATTAGAATTTAATAACACAAAGTTTAAAGGGAAAAATGGGGAAATAGAGGGTAGGGCTTAGGGAATAGAGGGCTTTTACTTCACTTAAGCATAAGATTCAATTCAGAAGTCAGTTTTGAGGGTGTAGTATACCATTGGAAAGCTCTCTCCGGACTCTTTCTAATGGATCTACTTTGAAGATGATCTGGCACTGAACATACTGCGGAAAACTTCTCTGAAGGCAGGAACATTACTTTTTTGGAGATGATAGCTTTCTAAATTGTGACTTATTACATACGATGATATAAAATTACATAACAAATGATAATAAAGGTAAACTATCATGTTTTCACCTCAAAACATGGTTTTGAGGTGAAAATTACATCAAACTGAATAAAATTTCTCTTTGATTCTTCCTGGTGTTATGACATTGGGCTTATTTGGCTTCCTCATGACCTTGCTGATATTATTGATATTTGACTCATTAATTTGACCATGGTGAGACCCTAGAGACTAATGAGACCCATCCTATGACCTACTGATATGATTTAAAGAATAAGAGTGACTAATGACTAAAGACCATAGAAAGGAAGATCAAAAAGTATCTCATGAGGGAAAACTGATAAAACAATACTACCATAAAAAGAATCCATGACCTAGCGGAATGGTGAAATTTATTCGGTATGAGACACCTATTATGAAAATGCAAAAGAGCAGTTTTGATCACTGATGGAAGTATGACTAGACTGACACTAACAGATTGAACAACATTAACCTCAAAGGTTTTATGAGGATTCTTCAAATTGTTTGAAGGAGTGGAGGGTGCAGTGGCAGAAGTAGACGTAGACTTTGAAGAATCCTTCGGTGTAATGTTATCAGTATGAGCCAATTTCCCAATGATGCTATCAATAAAAGGCATAAAAGTAGACGTGGATGGTTTTGGGTCGGTTGAAGGTCTTGGTGCATTAGGTAACAACTCATATAAAATTCCAAATTGGGAATAGAACAAATCTAGATACTGAGCACGGACAATGAATTCCTCTTCCGTCACACAACCACCCATAGCGAGATGTTTGGATATTTTAGGAACAAAATATTTTGTGAACCACTTAGTCAACAATTTATCAGGGATATCGAATTTAATAAGGAGGCGCCTGTGCATCCATTCATGAATGTGGTACGAGATATGAGTAGCAGTTGTCTGCTTCAAATATGTCAAGAGATGGGTGCTAATCTCATACCAGATAGGAAACTGGAAATGGGTGAGGAATCCCATGGCCAAGATATTTAAATCGTAGAATATACGACGAGGAAGTTCAATGTACCACTTGGCAACAACACCCATCAAAGTGCGCTGAAAAAGACGCAGACGAATCGAATCGTCAACCTAAGAATTGGAAAAGTAGCATAAATGGTATGTCCTAACATTAGGGGAATTTTGAGGTCTAAAATGTGCCTCTTAAGGAAATTATAAAATAATAGTGGAAATAATAATATAATATTTGATTACTTCGTCAAATTCTATAGAGAAAACAGAAAAAACTACTTTTTTAACTCATATTTTCAACTTATCTCCCAAAGTTTTTACTCAAATTTCGAGCGAGAGTACTCGTTGGATGAAAAATTTAATTCCACATCCAAGGATTACCCATGTTGCATACTTTCGATGGGTCCTACTACAAGAAGAATGAGAAATATAAGAAAAATGTGATTGCAATCACATTTTTTAATGTATTTATCATTTTTCGTGTATGAGGGTCCATCGAAAGTATGCAACATGGGTACTCATTGGATGAGGAATTAAATTTTGGATCCAAGGAGTACTCCTCAAAATTTGAGTAAAAATTTGGGAGATAAGTTGAAAATACGAGTTGAAAAAGTATTTTTATCATTTTATTATTTTTTAATCTTTTTACCCTTTTACTTAAAAAATGGTGAATCATCCCCCATGGTTAACATCATCATATTCAATCCTATTGGTTCTTATAAATTTTATTTTTGTTGTACATTTTTCTTAGGAGGCCCATTTTAGACCTCAAATTCCCCTAATGTATGGGCTTGGGGGTCTTCCCCAAATTTTCCTTCAAACTTGGGACAATCTCTGGGAATTTTAGTTAGAACCGGAGGCCAATGAAACATGTGTTGGATAGGATCATTTATCAATTTGGACACATCCGACAGTTCCAACGTAGCTTGAAATGACAAAGGAGGGTGATGAGGGGTGAATGGTCTTTGGAAGTTACCCATTTGTGGGTTCCAACCTTGCTAGGACAGTTCTGGCCCCATTAGGGTTGATTTTGACCATACTTCCCAAATTTTCCCCACTGTTGTTGATAAGGTATATATGGTTGATAGGGACCTTGTTGTGGTTGGGGTTGCTGATAGGTACCTTGTTGTGGCGGTTGCTAAACATAGGGTCCTTTTTGGGGCTATTGATACAACCCCTACTAAACATAAGCACCCTGTTGGGGCTATTGGTAAGGTCCCTGCTAGATATAAGCTCCTTGTTGGGGTTGTTGGAACTAACCTTGAGGTATTTGATGGTATTGGATACCTGGTTGATTAGGGTAAGTTCCAATTTGACCTAGGGGAAGGTTCAAACTAGTTTGGATTTGAGGACCAAATGGAGGATTAATTTGAATGACACCTAATAGATTTTGGGGCAACTGGATATATGGTTTTGAGATGTTGTGTCGCTGAACTTACTGATATTGTACATTTGGTTGTTGAACATACTAATATTGTATGTTTGGTTGTTGAACATGGGGTACTGAACGTGGGGATGTTGATAAACAAGATGAGCCAAGGCAGAATGAGAGGTTCCTACAATTGAACTTTTCGGCTATGAAAGAAAATTTCCACTAAGAATAGCTATGTGCTATCCTGCCCTCGATACAGTTCCAAAGTTTAGATTTCCTCCACCTGAAAGGGGAGGTATGTATAATGGATGCGATTTTCCCCCAGGCATGAAAAAAATTGTAGATGATCCACAACAAAATAAAAGGAACAACAATGATCGTCGATAGCAACACGGGAGTAGATGATCTGAGTGAAATGGTTATTCGACCTACAAAAACTGCACGTTGAGCAGCAAGTTGCGAAATGGCAGCCACATCTGATATAAATGGGCCAGAAGATGGAGAAATGCTCACTGACAAAACAGGATTTTGAAACAGAGATGTGGCCCTAGAAGCCCCCGAGACAAGGTTTCCGAGAGAACTATACCCAAGTGGAAGCATAAACATGACTTGAATAGAGTGCTTACTCGTCCCTCTTCCTATATCATGAGGAGTGGAAACATATGGAAAACCTTCCGGAGGGAACAAAGACTCAATGTCAACTTCTGGGATATGGGTCACAGAAGTTTCCGGAGGAATAATCTAAGGAGTACTCATGAATTGAGTATTGTCATAATTTGATGCCATGGGTGGTGGAAACAACTAACGAGTGACAATACGAGATGCTAGGGACCCTATTATTCGTTGCGTGGACCCCACCATGGTTATGTGCATGGGTTTGCACATGGTTTTGGGGCATGATGGTTTTCGACCCTTGGTATTTTATAGACCCGGTCAAGGGAAATATGGTTATGTTCTAATACAGGGTTAATGGATTGGGGTTTATGAATGCTTTAGCATGTATATATATGTGTTGTAACACTAAAAGGAATATAATGAAAAATCAAGCTGGTAGTCCCGATTTGGGATCTAGGGGAAAATCTCTGTGTATATCTATTTTATATTTTATTCTCTTGCTATTGTGTATTTTTTGTTTTTAAGATTCATTTGTAGATAATTTATGTATAGGGTTAAAACCTACATATGGTATCAAAGCTGTTTTGGCTTCAAGGGGATGCCTTTGTTGCTGAGGAGTTTTTTTCTTGGGCTTGTGGTAGACCCTGTTCGGTGGGAGATCTGCGGGATCGACTCTTGCAGTGAAAGAAGATGGCGAGCAATGGAAAGATAGAGGTAGAGAAATTTAATGGTTAGAGTTTTGAGTTGTGGAAGCTCAAGATGGAGGATCTACTGGTGGATAAAGATTAGTGGATCGCGGTAGATCCGGGTTCTAAACCAATGACAATGTCAGATGAAGACTGGAAGAAGTTAGATCGGAAGGCAAAGAGCATAATACGGTTGTGTGTCTCAGATTCAGTATTTTTGATTGTATCTGGGGAAACTACGAAGAATAATTTGTGGGAAAACCTAGGGACTTTGTACCAATCTAAGTCTCTGGTGAATAAATTGTTCCTGCAAAAATTTTTTTATAACCTGAGGATGAAGGATGGAAACTTGGTGACAGAGCATCTGAACGCCTTCAATACTGTGGTAAGTCAGTTGTTATTTTTTAATATTAAAATCTCAGATGAAGATAAGTGCATTAGTTTTTTGTGTTATTGCAATAGGTAGCAATACAACTACCTTGAATTTTGATGACATAGTCTCAACCTTGCTGTCAAAGGAAATGAGATAGAGAAATATGGAGGGCCAGAATGGAGATGCCTTATCTGTACAAGGAAGGTCCCATAACAGAAACAAGAATAAGGTTTCTAGTGGGGGATCTAAATCTAGAGGAAGATATAAATCTCTAGGAAATTTAGTAAAGGTGTGCTGGAAATGCAGAAAGGAAGGGCACTACAAAAAGGATTGCAGGTCTAAATCTCTTGAGAAAGGAAAGGGATCAGATGATGCTCCTTCTGCAGAGGAAAAAACCACCTCAGATGAAGGTGGGGATGTGTATTTGGCTTCTTCTTCAAATACACATGTAGATCATGAGGCATGGTTGATTGACTCAGGTGCATCCTTTCACTTCACTCCCCATAGGAAGTGGTTTTGTGAGTATGAGAAGTATGATGATGGTGATGTATTCTTAGGGGATGATAGGAAGGCCAAAATCATCGGACATGGAAAATTCAAGCTGAGGCTGCAAAGTGGAAGGATTAGAACACTTCCTAGTGTTCTGCATATTCTTGCATTGGCCAGAAATCTGATTTATGTAAGCAAGATGGATGATGCAGGTGTAAAAACAATGTCCGAGAAAGATACCTGCAAGATGTTTCAGGGAGAACTGGTATTAATGAGGGGAGTTCGGATTGGAATTCTATACAAGCTTCAGGGTAGCAATGTTATTGATGGGTGCAACAGTTCTGTGGTTCCTGAAAGTGGAGCGAAAAGCCTAGCAGTCTCTGGAGAAAAGACCATGTTATTCCATGAAAGGCTTCGACATATTGGAGAGAAGGGCCTTTGGATACTGCATGGAAATGGTATGGTAGAAGGTATGTCTAATTTATCTCTATATTTCGATTTCTATGAACATTGTGTATATGGGAAGCAAAGTCGGGTGAGTTTTCCTTTTTGTGCTAAGAGGGCGAACAAGATATTATAGCTTGTGCACAGTGATGTGCTTGGACCTGTGCCGGTTCCATCACTAGGAAAATATGTCTACAATGTCTCATTCATAGATGACTTCTCAAGGAATACATGGATATATTTCTTGAGGAATAAATCTTAATTTTTTGACAGATTTAAAGAATTTAAGGCTCTGGTGGAAAACTAGGCAAAGAAGAAGATAAAGGTGCTGAGGACAGATAATGTTGGAGAGTTTTGCAAGAAGGAATTTGAAGAATTCTGTAAGGAATGTGGTATAGCACGAAAAAAGAATAATCCATTCACATCTCAGCAAAACGGAGTTGCAGAAAGAATGAATATAATTCTTATGGAAAATGAAAGAATCCTTCTCAGTGGTACCGGGTTAGGACAAGAATTCTGGGCAGAATAAGTGGAGACTACATGTTACCTAGTTAACAGATCACCTTCATCAGCGTTGGAGGATAAGATTCCACATGAGGTATGGACTGGTAACAAACCCTATTTTTCACATTTGAGGGTATTTGGATGTGATGCATATGTACATGTTCCAAAGGAGAAAAGGAGTAAGTTGGATAACAAATCTTAAAGGTGCATCTTTATTGGGTATAAGGATGGTTGTCTACAACCAAGATGTGGTGTTTAGAGAGGTGAAATATGTTGTTAAACATGAAGTCCTACCAAAGGAACCTGAGAAGATATAGTTTGAGCTAAAGGAGGATGAATCAGACTCTACAACAGAAGAAGACTCAAAAGAGGAAGAGCCACAAACTCCAGTTGTGAGAATATCAGTTCGGGAAAGAAGACAATGAGAAAGATATAGTCCATCTACTCTCTATTCAAATTTTGATTTATCTATCACTCATGATCCTAGAACTATCCGGGAGGCAGTGGATTCAGAGGTTGGAAAACTTTGGAAGGAGGCCATGGTTGATGAAATTTCATCCTTGCAAAAAAATGAGGCATGGGATTTGGTGGAGTTGTCGGCTGGAAGGAAGCCCATTGGGAGAAAATAGGTGTTTAAGAAGAAGATGAATGTAGAAGGAAAGGTGGAGAAATATAAAGCTTGATTGGTGGAAAAAGGTTATTCCCAGGTGCCAGGAATTGATTTTGGTGATATTTTTTCTCCTATTGCCAAGGTTACTTCTATTAGATTACTTTTATCTGTTTCTATTGCATTTTATTTTGAGGTAGAACAGATGAATGTGAAGACATCGTTTCTTCACAGGGATCTAGAAGAGGAGATCTACATGAAGCAACCTGAAGGATTTATGGTGAAGGGTAAGAAAAAACTTATATGCAGGTTAAAAAGGTCTTTTATGAGTCAAAACAACCACCAAGGATGTGGTATCATAAATTTGATACCTATATACGGGGACTTGGCTTCACCAGGAGAAAAGAGGATCACTGTGTGTATTTAAAATTAATTGGTGACCATGTTATTTATTTGGTCTTGTATGCAAATGATATGTTGTTGATTATAAATGACAAAGAAATTATCCAGGCTTTGAAGACCAAATTTTTCTCCAAATTCGACATGAAGGATATTGGTGCTGCAAATTATATTTTGGGCATGGAAATTAGGAGAGAACGGCCAAAGAGGGAGCTCTGGTTAAACCAGAGGAAGTATGTTGATACAATATTATAGAGGTTCAATATGCAAGATAGTAAACCGATGAAGGTTCCTATTCATATAGGTGTAAAGATATCTGCTGAACAGTGTCCCAAGACATGAGAAGAAGAGGAGGATATGTCCCATGTTCCATATGCAAGTGTAGTGGGTAGCCTGATGTATGGAATGGTCTGTACTAGACTAGACATTGCACATGCAGTGGGAGTATTGAACAGGTATATTTCAAAACCAAGGAAGGAGCATTGGACAATAGTGAAGCGGGTTTTCAGATACTTGCATGGCACTAGTGATTATGGTTTGTGCTACTAGGGAAGACTAGGATTGGACTGAGTGTTGTACATCTATGGTTTTGTTGATGTAGACATGGCTGGAAATCTGAACCAAAGAAGATCTACAAGTGGGTATGTGTTTAGCTTATTTGTAGGTGTAGTTAGTTGGATGAGTAAAAGATAGTCTGTAGTGGCTCTTTCAACTATAGAGGTAGAATACATGGCAACCACTCATGCAATTGAGGAAGCAGTTTGGATGCAAAGTTTGTGTTGAAGTATGGGGTTGATGCAACGAGCTATAAGGATAGACTATGATAGCCAAAGTGCAATTTTCTTGGCTAAGAACCCTACTTATCATTCAAATACAAAGCACATTGGTGTTCAATATCACTTTGTGAGAGATATGGTTGAGGATAAAAGGGTGTTGCTAGTAAAGTGGACACTTTAAAGAATCTTGCAGATGCATTGATGAAGTCTGTGAGAACTTAGAAGTTCTCTTGGTGTTGTAGAGCTAGACTAATGACTAAGCTCTCTTGTGGTCCCATGCGGAAATAAAACAACAAGTGAAAGAATGTTTGGTATGTGTTATATTCTTTCCACGATTAGTCGCGTGCGGGGGGGGGGGAACCCTCCTTGTTCGGGGTTAGGGGCAAGGCCCCAGGAAAATTTTTTTGGACCCTATTTTTCAGTGGGCAGACCCATGCATGGCTTTGTGCTTGGGTTTGCACATGGTTTTGGGGCATGATGGTTTTTGGCCCCTGGTATTTTGTAGATCTGGTCAAGGGAATGACAATTATGCTCTAATACAGGGTTAATGGATTGGGGTTTATGAATGCTTCAGCATGTATATATATGTGTTGTAACACTAAAAGGAATATAATGAAAAATCAAGTTGGAAGTCTTGATTTGGGATCTAGGGGAAAATATCTATCTATATCTGTTTTATATTTTATTCTCTCGCTATTGTTTATTTTCTGTTTTGAAGATTCGTTTGCAGATAATTTCTGTACAGGGTTAAAACCTACAAAAATTCCTTTCACTTTCTCTTTTTCGAATTCAAAATAAAATAAACACACACTCAAACTTGCAAATCAAACAATTGTGATCTATGTTCGACAATTAATCGAAAGGTGATTTCGAAGTGAAATAATGATTTAGTACAAATGAAAATAACTTTGCAAATGCAAGCCAAAAAGTAATATGGAACAATGTTTGGAACGATTACATCAAAGCTCTTAGACAGAGAAAACTAATCTCTTAATGACACACACAAGTGACAAGTGAAGGACAAATTGACCTAGAAACCCTAGAAGCTGATCAAGCTTCACTCAAACATAAAAAGGGTCAAAGAGACAAATTTAACACTCTAGCAAGGAAATCAAGCTAAACACAGCGGTACTAGATCATATCAGACCAAAAAGACACATCAGAGGCCAAGACACACTTGAAATTGAGGGAAACCCTAATTGTTTCAATATTTTGGATCAACACGCCCATGAAATGCAAAATCGTGCTAAAAGGAAGATCAACGCGACTTTTTTATTATATAAAATAGCACTGTTGGCACTTCTGTAAGGACATAAAATGTGCTGGGTGAGAAATAAAAAAATAATAATAATAATTTCAACAATCAAACCAGACTTGACACCCCAAAGAAAAAATCAATCACTCTGCAAACCTATAGATACCTAAACAGAATCAGATATTGACGATCGGTCAAACTGATCAAAAACCAAATTGGAAAAGGAGAGACAAAGTGGCTATAGCTCCCCAAATGAAGAAAATCCCCTTTGTGGATAGAGGCGATTTCTCTAGCCCTAGAGTGGGCCTAGCAATACATAAGAATATCTAATGAAACCTTCCCTAACTTGTATTCAAAGTGGATGAAAGAGAAGAAGAACCTACCTCTTCCTGATGATATTGTCCAACAGGCTTTGGTGAAGACCTTGATTCTACAATCCTTCAAGCTTGCTCTTCGCTGCTTGTGGTGTTCGAATACTTGTAAGAGATCAAGAGATGACAATAAGAAACATGACAAGATACATAGAATACATTGAACATAAACTACCTAATAGATCAAGTAGCATTATGCTACTTGCATAGATATCTAGACAAATATGGAAAGTGAAAAATTAGATGTATTATTAATTATAGAAAGAGGAAGCATACAACTGTGGCCTTACTGTTGGATACCTCAATTTGGTGATGTCCAAGTCCAAACTGAGGTTCTTCAAGTAATCCTTCTCCCAAGTGGAAAATCAGGCATAATCACATCATAGGGATGCAAAGGATTAATTATTAAATAAGACCAATCAGTAGTGGAAGGCTTTGATTCAATTTATAGGTAGGGAGAAGGAGTTAGGGATCCATAATATAAGGATGAAGGCCCACTTCTCAAGGGAAAATTCCCTAATGATAAGATAAAGAGCTCCAGATGAGAGAGCACGAGTATATCTGCATTGAACCATATCCATCTCGCCATTCTAGAAGCTTCTAGTGCACGAAGCTTGTTATACGGAATTGTGATCTACGAATAAACCAAATTACCTAAGTGTGGTGTTTATCACTTAGAACAACAGAGGAAAGAATAATTATCAATTTCTCTAAAACAAGCAGATATACAGAATGGGAAAGGAGAATACTTGTGATTCTTTCGCTTCTCCTTCTCCTTCTGTAATTGTTTCCGTCGCTCTCAATCCAACTCAAGTTGCTAGATTGATTCTTGAAAAAACAAACAGAGAATAGAAAACAACATACAATATACATATAACTACTTATCTTACTCAAATCAAATCGATAATATTTGAAATACATACATCATTCAAGAATACATTGCACAATAAATAGAGACATATGTATGGGAAAATGAACAAAAATATTTATTAAAGAGTAGAAGGGGAAGATTACAAAAAATGAATTGATTTGTTGTCAACCTTCTCCAGCTTCATTCCAGCCTCATCACATCCAACATTATCCCAACACCATATCAGTACTTTCACTCTCTTATCAAATGAGAATCCAAAAACATAACTTTACCAAATTTATTCCCTCCCTAGCACTAGGATGAGTGCTCAATTTATAGGGAAACTGATGGTACTTTCTCAATGAATGAATTTCTAATAATATGCAAGACATGTTTCCAAGTTTAGAGGTGTTATATGGACACTTGGATTCAAATTTTGACACATATGGACTCTTCTAGAAGGAACTGTCCATGTGGAGATTCCCAAAACAATGAGAATTTTGCTCCTAGATGACCAATGCACCCTTGAGTATCGAGAAGTGCACTACAATGCACCCTTGCATGGAGGATTCGGCACTGCAACATAGTTAGTCCCTTGCAGGTGTGCATTGGTGAGTTAGTAGGTCATATAACATATATTTCAAACCTTGGAAATCTCACAATATAAGCCATGAATGAAATGTTCTTCACTTAGGGCATATAACAGCTGAAATAAGAGGGAATGATAGACCCTATTTCATTGGTCCTAGGGATGATGTCTAGTTTGATTAGGTCATGGGAAATGATGACCAAATTGACCTATAACAACTAATCCCTAAAGCATGAAGTCAAAATAATAATATTATTTGGATGAGATGCCTTACGATGTGATGAGCCGGAACTGAAGTGGACGGTTACCTGCATCAATCTTACAATACATTACATCAAGATATATTTCTTCTTGATCATGAATTGTTGAGGGAGGCATTCTCATGCTCAACACATAAAATATCTAATAACATGTATACAGTTCAAAAAGTCGTCTACATTGGAATGTTGCCCAATATAGACATGCCTACAGATATATGTCCATGTTTGGATGATGATTTTTATGTAAAGTCATCGTACAAATGATGTGTACAACAATATTGAAATCATAGCCTGAATGGATGAAACTAAATCTGAGGTCTTCTTATCTCATTCACTCGATCATTCAGGTACAAGTATAACCATGCGAATATATGATTTGAAGTCTAACATGGTAAGACATCGTTTGATTACTAGCCAATGATGTGAGTTGTTAACAAGCGCAAGAGAAACACCATTGATGTTAATGGATCTCAAGGTACCGCTGTACAATTTTCAAGGTGTGAATAGATGATTTGATGTCAAATGGCCAAAAAAATATTTTGGTCAAAGGTCTGGAAGTGAGAAACTTGTTGATGATGTAACAAGCCTCAGGGTACTCCTAGATGATGAGTTGATGTCGACAGGAAGCAACTTTATTGCGAAATGGGAGTTAATGATTTCATAGACAAAATGTGACTTGATATAGCAATGTTCATTAATGACTTTCATGAAAATGAAGGTTTGTGAGTATGAGTATGAGGATGAAGGTTTATGAGGATGAGGATTCACTAGATGACTTCTCATGAACATATCGGCGACACTGAGATGAGTTGGCAGCATTGACCGAAAACCGAAGTGAAGGTATGATAAACCATAGGTATGAATGAACCATCCAAAAGATTACCCAACCCAAAAGTAATGATGGTGGAGTGTAAGTGTCATATTCAAGAGCGACCTGCTAGCATAAAGTGTTTTGTTCTTTTTCCCAAATTTTCCCCATTCATTTGTCAACCAATACCACTTTATTTTTTAACAAGCTTGATGAGGGTAATAGATTCTTGATCTATAATTCAACCCTTCGAGTGAATGCATCACTATTTAATAATTTAATGAGTCTAGCGATAAATGAAACTCGATTCTTGCCATGATCAACAAGTCCATCGCTATTTTATGGTTTAATGAGCCTAATGATAGTGACAACCCAGTCCTTTTCATATTTAGAGAGTTTGAAAAGAGGAAAAAAGAAAACTACATGAGTCCTTTTTCGTAAATTTGTCGCTCAGGTTTGAAAAAGTGTAAAATGATACCTATGAGAACCTTTTAGCCATGCTTGACTAAGGTTTTCATTTTTTGTAAATAATCTAACTCAGTCTGGAAAAGGGTTAAAATTATAGTCAGTAGATGTCGTTTCATTTACTTTTACGAGCTCGAAAAGACAAGTGCTCGACATTATTTTCACATTATGAGAGTCTGAAAAGAGTTAAAAGAAGAATCGAGGGGTTCCTTTTTCGCTGTTATCGAGGCTCGAAAAAGAGATAAAAGTGCGGTTTAAGTCCTTTTTCATTTTTATCAAAGCTAGAAAAAGAAGGATAAAAGTACGCTTTTTCCGACTTTCAATTTAATTTACGAGTAGGAAAAGATGGAAAGAGCTCGACATTTTCATGTGTTTTACGAGGATGAAAGATAACAAAATAAGCTTGGGATTTTCATGAGTTTAACGAGTCTTGAAAATAATAACCTTAATGGACTCAAGATAGTTTTGAATTCCCCCTGCAAGAGCACATGTCCCCCAAGATTCATTTCATTCACCTAAGTAGACTACTGGTTACTAATAGCTAGATGGAATGAAGCTTCATTTACGAGATAAAATGGAAGACTCATCTTAATTAGGAGAGGATTTGTTTCATTTTTTAACGAGCTTTACATAGGAAAAGAACTATGCTGATGGAACCTTGTTTCATTTAATGAGCTTGACACAAGAAAATGAACTATGCTTAAGAATTTGTTTCATTTATCGAGGTTGACACAGTAAAGGAACTATCCTTAAGGGAACTTGTTTCATTTATCAAGGCTGACAAAGGAAAAGAAATATCCTCATCACCTGATTAATTTTTTAACAAGGTTGACACAGTAAATGAACCATATTCATCACCTAATTCATTTTTTAATGAGGTTAACATAGTAAAAGAACCATCCTCATAGTGCAGTCAGAGTAGGGAGCGTACGGTGGAAAATATGTAGTAGAACAGAGTCATTATTTAAGGATTTAGATGAACACCAAAAATAATAAGTCATAACATGCATCAACGGGTCTTCTCCAAGGATTACATTCAACTTAGGATCCGAGGGTAATTTATGTGGTATTACTGGCCACCAAGGAGCATAGCTGATTAGATCGTTGGTAAACCAGTTTAAATTAGGTAATTATAAAGTTGCAACAAAGGAAAATTGTTGATTTAAGTCAGGTTGAGCATAACTAGGGTATTATGGAATTTTTATGGGAAACAGAGGCTTTAAGCACCAGCATAAGGAATCTATTGCTGGTAACCCAGATAGGGGTTGTTTTGATAAGAAAACGCTTGAGGATTTTGTTGACAAAAACCTGGGTATGCTACTTGTTGTTGGAATGATTGTTGTGGAATTTGTGCTTGTGGCTGCCAATGTGTCTGTCCACCAATATTATAGCCTAAAATAGAATAGCTTGGACTCGGTTGTGAATAGGTAAGACCTAGTTGTGGCTGTGACATCCCATAATAAGGTAATACAGTTTTTGAATAAATGATTCCAGATACAGGTGGTTGTTGTAAACCAGCTAAAGGAGTTGGAGTCTGAGGGCCGATTACTTGAGGGTATTTGGTGGAAGGACCCACTTGAGATGATTGAGGTACAACACTTTAAGCCTGTAGCAGGAGTAAAGATGTATTAACAATCAGAGTATATGTGGGTGCAACAGGTTGAACCGATTGATATGAATGCATAAACCTTTGTGGTTCAACAGGAAGAATAGGCTACCATTGACAAATAATCATTCCAGCATTAGGATGACCATATAACGACGGAGTACTATAAAAATGGGTGACCATAGGTTGCCCCCAAGCATGAGGAGTATAATAAGATGGAATATATTTTCTCCAAATGTTTGGAGTCCAGTTGAAATTGTACTGGATTGAATATACCCAGATGGAACAACTTGATATTGCACTGAAGATGTATATAAAGGATCAAGCTGTTCAGTACTCATTAGAGATGTACCAGATAAAATACTAGATGATGACATTGGTGAATTCCATAGGTTTGAGGATGCACTATAGAAGGTTCCAGATAAATATTGGTAACCCATGAGATAGAAGGGACACCATATCGATGCGACTCTAGTGATGTGGTGAACATTGACGGGATAGCAATAGTAGACGTTATCACAACTATAATAGATGGTACAACCGAAGATGTTGACTTAGCCATGCTCATACGACCCAATGTATACCCTATAGGATCTATGAGAACTCGTATTGACACAAGATTAAAGAAAGCAATGTGAGGTGATTGAGGAAAAGACTCGTAAAGATAAAGCTGCCCCCAAAATGAGTTGGAGTTGAAGGTGTTTCGTCTTCTGGTATTTCTTCAATCGAAATCAAACCAGGTGGAAGGATTTCACTGTCAGGCCCAAGATATATTTTAGGTAGTTGACTTCACGATATGGGAGACTCAATGGCTACAATTGACTATGTATCGATCGATACAGGAACAAATTTTGGTTGTTCGACTTCAAGATCTAGATGTTTTGGAAAAAGAACGATGGGATCTAGATCAAATTCTAGTTGAACAACATGGGGTTCAGAAGGTATGGTGTCACTGTTTGGATGGATCGTGACCACGGGTAGCTGTGAGGACTCTGCCTCGACAACAGTAGATGAACCAAGTTTTGTAGAAAAAACTCTAGACGACTCTGTTATATGTGAGGATGATGTCGCACTAGAGGTAGTGATGGTACTGGTTTCGGTAGAACGATGTCATCTTCGCCGACTAGAAATGGCTTATGATGGCAAGGGGAGTTTAAGTGATATTATACATGAACGACGGGGAAATGGATGTTCTTCTTCCACGATGACTAATTTATTTTATCACAAAAAAAAATAAAAAAAATAAAAGGGTTATTCTAGGCAAAAGGTTTACCAAGTAATTTTGAACTGTAGAATACCTCCCGGTGAACCAAGAAGTACAGGCAGAAAATCTCCCCGAATGTTGTGTTCGGTGTATCAAAAATTACAAGGCAATTGACTTGGTTACCTATGGATGGATAGAAACCTAAAATTTCCCTCCCAAATATACCAAAAGGTACGTGGAGGCCCAAGTCCATATTAGCGCTATCTAATGCGAAACCGCACAGTGAGAGCACCCCCTTATAATTTTCATACTATAACACTGCCCTATATACCCAAAGGTATGTGTAATATCTCCAATATACTTACGTACATGGAGTGAGGTATCACACTTGAAATGTATCGCAGACAAGTTAGCGATAGCTGCTGTGTTTAATGACGCCGGAACACGTCTCTAGCCTAGACCTTCTAAATGTTATTGTTAAGGTTCCAATGATTTATTAGGTAAATTCAGATAAATTTAATGTTGATCTTGTTTAAAAGTTTGTCTTTGAGGTTCACCGCGTGACGTAATGGAAATTCCTAAAAATGAAAACTAAATGATAAGAAAACTTTTCAATTTAGTTTTTTCAATGAAAATCCTAGCTACTAAGCGAAAGAGCAATCAATTTTTGAGAAAAGAACAAAGAGCACAAAGTAAATGCAACTCTCCTAATTTGTTCCTATGCAACACAAACGATTCACTATATGCATATGCATGTTTTTATTTTCATCTCGCTTTAATTTGAATGAAAGAAAAGAAAATATATGCATAAATCAATCAAATAAGTGTTTTCTTATGAGAAACGAGGAATGAAACAAAAATTTCCTTTTCAAAAATAGAATTGATCTAATGCAGAAATGAAATACTTTGAATTTAATTTTCCAATGATAAAGAAAAACACTAATAAATCATTGAACAAATTTACTTTTCAAAGGAGGAAGAACATGAGAGTTACTGGTCTCTAAGAGGTATCAGACATATGAGAATAGAGAAAAAAAGTGGCTGAAACTGAAAGCAATGAAAAATTTTGATGGAATTTGGTTGGCTAAGGGGGAAAAGCAATCTCTAAGGGGATACATTGCGTTGCAGAGCACTCCCTAGTGGGAGACAGTGCACTGTAGTGCACTGTGTCTTGACCAATAGCGCGTTGGGCGCAACTAGATTCAAAATCAAGCAGCTTGACACACTTCTAATGCAATTTGTTCATTCAAATGAATGATAACAGAAAGTGGATGCTACCGATGAAGATAAATAGAGGTAAAAACACCAGGAATGATACGATACTCCCCATTGGAGTTACCAATTTGTTATAAGGATAAACCAAATTCCCTAAGTGTGGTGTTTATCACTTTGAACAAAACAAGAAAGAATAACTATCACTTTCTCTAGAAAAAACAGATATACAGAATGAGAAAGGAGCCTAATTGTGATTCTTTCGCTTCTCCTTCTCCTTCTGTCGTTGTTTCCGTCACTCTCAATCCAAATCAAGCCGCTAGATCGATTCCTGCAAACACAAATAGAGAACAACAAACAACATACAATATACATATATCTACTTATCTTACTCAAATCAAATCAATTAGATCTAAAATACCTACATCACTCAAGAATACATTGCACAAGAAATATAGACATATGTATGGGAAAATGAACAACAATCTTTATTAAAGAGTAGAAGGGGAATATTACAATTAATGGATTGATTTGTTGTCAACCTGCTCCAGCTTCATTCCAGCGTCATCACATCCATCATTATCCTAGAATCATATTAGTACTTTCACTCTCTTATCAAATGAGAATCCAAAAACATAACTTTACCAAATTTCTTCCCTCCCTAGCACTAGGATGAGTTCTCAATTTATAGGGAAACTGATGGCAATTTCTCAATGAATGACTTTCTAATCATAGGAAAGAGATGTTTCCAAGTTCAAAGGTGTTAGATGGACACTTGGATTCAAATTTTGACACATATGGAATCTTCTAGAAGGCACTGGCCATGTTGAGATTCCTAGAACAATGAGAATTCTGCTCCCAGATGACCAACACACCCTTGAGTGTCAGGAAGTTCACTATAGTGCACCCTTGCATGGAGGATTTGGCACTGCAACTTAGTTAGTCCCATGCAGGTGAGCATTGGTGAGTCAGTAGGTCATATAACATATACTTCAAACCTTGGAAATCTCACTATAGAAGCATTGAAAGAAATTTTATTCACTTAGGGCATACAGAAACTGAAATATAAGGGGATGATAGACCCTATTTCATTGGTCCTAGGGATGATGTCCAGTTGTGACTAAGTCTTGGGGGAAGTTGCCAAAATTGACCTATATCATTGAAATATTCTTCTCCATTTGAAGAACCATTACTAGAAATGGATACGGTTTTTCCCATTAAAAGCGAACTGGCGGAAGTAGGTAAAAGTGTTTCAACCTGCCATCAGCATGGGCATACAACTAGAAAATAGGGATAACCAAGAAATTTAGGTTTTGAGCTGAGCTTCTCGAGAAAATATTCAAGGAAGATTTTTTTTGTCTTTAGGCGATATCTTGATGTATTTTTCATGGTGGATATACTGTACAATTTTCATCTTAGGGCATTTCAGGATTAGGGACAGGAAGTGAGCAGGGTGAAAAATTACTGTGTAACATACCCATATTTATTTCTTTGTCCCCAATCCTTTTTAGTAATTCTTCATTCTCTTGTTCTGTGATTACCCAAGGTAGTTCCTCCAAAATTATTTTGTTTTATCTTCAACCTCTTCCTCAAATTCTTTCTAAATGTTTCTTAAATGGATTTCAACCTCAAGTTGCACCTAATCCCGACCTTCCCATTTGTCTAATATTCCCAATTATCTTTCAGCTAGTTGGAATATTCAATTTTGTTTTTGCTACTTAGATAGAATAATAAGAGGGTAGGGGTACCCATAAATCTCCTTTGTAGGAATAAAATCACTCCTAGTGTGAATAAGGAGTGTCAAAGTTGCTGGATAAAGCACCCTTAGGTGTGAATAAGGGATGAAGAATGTGGATGGGGTCAAGTTTGACCAAATCAACAACACTGGTATGGAGGGAGTGGATAATCGATGAGATACATCCAGTTTTGGAGGAGGAATATTTGCATGCAAGAAGCATCTTTAATGAGTTGGGCTAGGGGTGAGGAAGCTTACCAAGCATATAAGGAAGGGGATGGAAGCCATGGAAGGCATGTTGAGTATTATTATTTTTATGGTCTATATGAATTTTTTCTCTTTTCAGCTTTTTATTAGAGACTGTTGTGCTGTTTAGCACAATGGTGTTCCTGAGCGGGAATCCCACCCTCATCCTTAGGGGACTTCGAGTGCCCACTCAAGGGAGGTGATTGAGCTTCATTTCCACATTCCAGCATCAGTCCAAGCTTCATCTTCATTCTACAACACATTTTCTGCCAGGGTTGTGCTGTGTTGCAGGGTACAAGTAGTGGAGGGTTTGCAAGGCCATTTTCTGAGCTTGTTTTCAGTGGAGGAAGAATTATTTCCATTGGGACTCCAGCAAGGAAGGTCCTTGGGCATCATTTCACTGTTTGGCACTAGTCCAAGCTACTACCATCCCCTACAATGTAGTTTCAGTCATGGATTGCATTATTTCATAGGGCAGTTGCAGGGCTAGTTTCAATGCATCATTTGGGGAGTTAGATCTTCAGTGGAGGGATCAACCTTTTAATTGGAGAGTCCGTTGGAGGAGTGCCATGCATTTCTACATCAGCTTCAACCATATCTTCCCAACTATTCTGTTGCAGTAAATCTTTAGCCCTAGCACTGTGGTTCACCATTTGTATTTTGTGTATTTCCAGAAACCATTTTTGGGTTGTCTTGGAAAAGTGTATGAGGGCCTAGATATCCATTCTCGGCACCTCTTGAGCATTGTATTATTAGATCCATGTATTTAAATTTTCCAGCTGCAGTTACATTCACTGGGACTGCACTATATTAGTTCTCCGACATTTTGTGCAACAGCTTCATTTCATGTTTTGGTGCTTTTTGGCATTGGAGGTTTCTCTTGCCTAGCTTGAGGGACTTGATATCCAAGATATTGTACTCATTTGTTTCTGTTGTACTTAATACCATGGATCTATGTTTGGATCATATTTGTTGTATTGCTATTCACTGCTATTTCCCATTATTGTGTTGAATATTACTGCTTTTCCTATTTTGGAATATTACAACTCGTGCTTGTCACTTCCTTTGATTTTTGTAAATATTTTTACCATATCCCTTACTTTGGCTTGTTTATTTAAGTAAATTTTGTTTTGGTACCCTGCTTTGATCCATAGAGCTTTGAAATTCGCTCTCCAATATTCTTCCTCCTCTCAACAAACTTTAAATATATTGGTCATAATTTTTTCTTTTGTTTTCAAGCTCTCTTATGTTACCTTTGTTGTTCCAAATTTTCCCCTTTTCCTCAATTTGACTCAAAATTTTTTCCTTGTGTGACATCCCCTAAGGGTTAATTCCCTTTGCAAAAATTTAAAAAAAAATCTTTTTTATTATGTAACTATAAAATTTTAAATGGTTGAGAGAGGGGCATATATTTCATTGCTTGAGGAAGGATATTCCTTGAGGAGATGGTTGTTTTAAATATCAGCCATGGGTTGACTAAGTGGTTTAATGTAGTTGAATTTGTTATTAAATTAAACTAGAATAATGAAGGATAGGACCACGTGTCTTTTGGCAATAAAAACAAGCAATAAAGGGACAAAAAATTAATGAGGAAGATGGGCCATGATGATAAAGGCAATTAGTCCATGTAGACCACAAAAGGCAGATGATTTTATCTGTGGAAAAGAAGATGAGGTGGAGACGCTTCCTGAGGGAGTTGCCATGACCACGAGAAGAGGAGGTTGGGAGGATCTTTTTGGGAAGAGATCAAAAGGTATGTGGAAAAATTCCCATGAATCATATGTACAGACAAAGAGAAGGGAACGAGAAAAAAAAAAAGAGGCCAAGAGGCTCGTGAAGAGTAACATGATTTGTAGAGAGTGCATGAGGATATATTAGATTGAGAAAATTCATGGAGAGGAGAAACTCAAATGATATTCCAACAGAGGAAGCCAAAGGGCTTGTTGACTGATAATCATTGAGTAGTGCTTGTGCCTTAGAGGGCAAATAGATCCATGAGAGACTACTGGTTGGTAGCTTTTGAGAGGTGGAGGCACATAGGGATAGTGAGCTAATAAAAACTAAAGGTTGTTCCATTGGATTGGGCTGAGAACATGGGTGGAGGTTTCACTAAGGTACTAGAGTGTACACTCTTATTCCTTGAGATGTAATTTATCTCATAATACCTCCTTATCATTAATTTGATCTCTCTCTCCACATTTGAATTTAGACTCTCTATGTATAAATTTGTAGAGTTGTTGGGATGTTGTCGTATAAGTGCCTCTGTACAAAAGAAAATGTTCCTTTCCTGATGTGAAAATGTTTAATAGATAGTAAATGAAGGAAGGGTAGCCTTGAGACACCCTGTTTCAGTTGATGATATTGGTTTAATCCCTTGAGTGGATGATCGTTGTATGTGAGAGAAGTATTTAATTGTGGTTATCTAATTTTGATTGGCATTATGTGGAGGTGAGGAATCCTCGAGACACCCTTTTTTAGCTGATAATATTGGTTTAAAACTCTTGTGAAGCACTCTACCTCAAGCTTTAGAATCTAGCTCAGGAGTGATAGTTGCAAGAAAGACTTGGTTGCAGCTTTTCTATGGTTGGGTGGAGAGTCAAAGTCTCAATCTTAGATTCTTTTTCATTTGGTTGTATAATATAAGTTTTTACTTATGTTTCTTATATTTGAATGATATTTATAGATTATTATACTTGTTGTATGCTTATGTTGTTAATGGGGAATGTGGATTCTTATGTGGAAGTGGCATGTTGATTCCTTGGATATATTTATGAGAAATGGCTGAATTCTTGTATATATTAGAGATATTGACTCTTAATTACTTTCAGGAATGAGGAGATGATAAAATTTAGAGTTTATTTCCTATCTTAATGAATGTGTTTAATAGCATGTGTTAGCCACCTATACAATTTTGGCATAGCAAATAGGTGGCTAAATGGTTTCCAAGTCTTCAAGAGGAACATTTTCCTTGAGAACCTATCACTCTTGAAGCCTTCATGTGTTTTTTCCTTTGAAGCAATCCTCAATGCCGTGTCCATTAAAAAGCCTCACTGTTTGTGAAAGAAAAAGATTCCAAAAGGCCTCCATTTTCCCTATTTCATCCCCTCCAAATCCCTCATTTCACATCCTCATTCCCTCATAAAATCCCTCAAAATGTCCCCATTTGACCTTCTAACCCTCTCAGAACCCTATTTAAACCCCATATTATGCTTGGTCTGGTTTAAAAATCCCCTTTTCCCCCTACCAGAACCCTTCTTTTAGCCTTGGAAAGCACTAAATTTGGCCTAAAATACCCTATTTTACACCATAATAGTCTTTTAGCCCCCGGGTGCTTATGTGGCTTAGCCCTATTCCTCATATAACCCGCAGCCTGCAATCGGGCGCTAAAAAGACCAAAAATCCTTTAAAAAGGCCGTAAACCCTTTAAAAATCATAAAAACACTTCTCTGCTCATTTTAAAGAGTTAAGCCCCCAAGGGCTTATCCTATTTAGCCCCCTCCCATGAGACCTAAAGCCCAGTGGTCAGGCGCTTAAAAGGCAAAACGAACCCAATTAAAACTTTGTTTCCCTTGTTTTATTCATCCCCGATGGACAATGTTTTGGGTTAATGAGGACTATCGATCTCCACAGATCGATGGCCCACACATAATCGGGCGCCTTTCCTTTTCATATTCCCCCTCGTTTTCATTTCTGATAACCCGCCTCTTCCACAGATCCCAACCGTCCATACTATAGATCCAATGGCAAGGATTTGTTTCTGCAAACCATATAACATTTTCCCCCTCCACCTGACAGCGAATCATAGCCATCCATTGTACATGATCTGATGGCCATAATGAACTCGATGATTTAACCCTGCCCCGTGCATCTCTCCCCATCGGGTTTTCTCTGCACCGTCCGATAAAAACCATCAGATTGACGCCTAAGAATGAGTTTCGCACAAAATAAGTGTCCGAACGATAATGATTTGAAATTGCGTGATATAAGTGGTTTTGTATCGCCATGTGGCGTGCGATGAGTAGAATCACACAACTTTTGTTAAAACCACTTACTGCTCCCAACGCCGTGCAAATACCACCAGCTGTTTTCTGCCTTACCGCTCATCTTCCACAAAGCATTGCTCGTTCAATCACCGCCGTTGAATGTCTTGATCTAACGACTCAAATCTAATTTCACGCCACCCTTTCTCCATTCACTTATTCCCCCAAGCAATTCCCTCCACCAATCTCTGCCGTTCATCATGGAAATCTGACAGCCTAGATTGGATCTAAAACCCACTCGTCCTCCATTCGCCTATACCCCCGAACAACTACATCCTTTGATCTCCGCTGTCTATCATTTCAATCCAATGGCCCTCATATAATCTCATCTCCCATTCATCCACCCTCCAAATGATTTCATTAATTAATCTCGACTTTAGATCACCGGGGATTATTCTAATTCGACGGTCCAGAATGCCCGATGCACCAAAACTTCGCCAGACCAGTTTTTCACCTCCGACACCGTTTTTCACCATTTTGGCATGGTTTTCATAGTTTTTCCTCGCTGCAGCCACCGTTCTCATCGCCGCGCCACCATCTCCATGGTCCACCAGAGCAGTCCTCCTCCACTCCATTGATTTCCTTAACATGTTTGTTGGGTTTTTCAGGGTTATAGACAGTGGAAGATTATTTTTTTCTACATAGTCTCTGTCATGATAATACAGAGTGCATAATGTCATGTTTCAGAGCCAAAGATTGTAGGGAAGAAACCTAAGAAGGTTTTAAACATGTGTTTTATTAAAAATATCAGTGTGAGACCCTCTCATGAACCCTCCAATGCCATTTAACCTACACAGGCACCAGAAACAGTTAGATAAGAAGCGGTAAAGAGTATCAGTGATAGTTTCAAGGGATTAAAAGCATGTTATTGAAGATTAATGACATAATCTAGTGATTAAAGAAAAAAAGGATAGTATGAAGACCTAAAGACAAAGAGTAAGCCTAATCAGACCTAAACCACAGAGCTAAAGTAAATTAAAGGTGTTTTAGGGAAAGACAAATAAATCCATCAGTCCGAGAAGCCTCCACCGCCACATCAGAGGCCAATTCAACCCTCACCAGCACCAAAAGCCAACCCTCTCCAGCTACCAAAAGACATCTGCAGCCTCACAGAAATCAAAGAAGGCCTATTTATTGCAAGAACAGGAGATATTTGCCTAAATACAGCTGAACAATTAATACAAATCAAAAGAAATTATTATTAATTGTCAGCAAAGTTATTTTAAAGATAAAAAATAGCTTTAAAGTCAATATTTTCTTCCATTAAGCCTCGAAAAGTAGAAATAGAGTTATGAAGTAGAGTTATAGGTTGAATGCATTACTACTTTATGCCTTGCATGGTTTTCAAGGCCAGGAATTGCATTGATTATGGAATTAATGATACTTGACCCCTAGAAACTCTCCCACTTCTTGATTTTCTTATAAATTCTCCTTGAGGAGCACATTTTAAGGGTTGGTCTATGGATATCTGATTGCATGTTAATAGTTTTCTGAAGCTACTGAAGCCCTATTTGCAATTGAAGATACATAAGCTAAAATGAGAAGTTTGAAGTTGTAGAGACCCACCGGGCTTGATGATTGTAACTGGTTTGAACATCAAATACAAGATGATTTGTGGGATCCTAGTCTATGTCAATGGTGATGTGTCTTCTTACTATTAATTGTTATTTTTCTTTGTGTTTTCATTCTGTCCACTTTCTCTGATAAAGAACAGCAAATACAGAGTTAGGATTTACTCTTAACAGTACCCTACTCTCACTGATAAACTTTATTTCTATGTTTTCCTCCTTTGAAAGTTTCCCTTTCCCATAGAATATGCTAAAAGAAGGATAGGTTCAAAGTCCTTACTTGATCTTAAGATATTCTAAGAGTTTTAAATGTTTTCTATTGAAAGTACATCAATGCAGGCTAGTTTCAAAGTGCTTACCCGATCTTAGATTACTTTTATGTTTTTTCCTTAAGTGCATGCCAAAGCAGGATAGTTTCAAAGTACTTACTTGATCTCAGGCTACTCTTTGTTCTGAATTTTTTTGTTCTCCATTCCCTATTTGTTTCATTCCATAAAATCAACTTAAAGAGATCCTTTGACATATATGACTTGCCCCATGGACCACTCTTGAACCTTGTTGTCCAATTAAATCTTATTATGACTCCATAGCCCAATGGATTTAAGTTGATTTTTTCCTATCTTATCAACTGAATCATCCCTTCACTTGCATAAACCTTCGCCTTTCATTTAAACTGCCTTCAATTTCATCATGTTTGTGCCCAACATAAACAAAAAACCAAACAAAACCCATGCTCTTCATAACTAGCCTAATATCACATTTCAAGCCTTAAAGATCATATCCTTAAACACACTTATAGAGAGATCCCTATCTGGATTCAGGAGGGATAGATCCTAGAATCCCAAAGTGGTTCATATGTAGGCTTTGCAGTTTGTATTTTCCAAACTTGCAAATTATAGAGGCCTAACATTTTGGCGACTCCACTGGGGAAAATACCATTTTAGCCTAAGTTTGGTAGTAAATCACTGTGGTGGACAGTAAACCTCCTTCAAGACACTTTAAACCTTCCACCTAAAAACTCCACAGTTCTTGAATGACCAAAAGACTCCACTGGTGATCAGTAGGCCTGCTGATTATTTTTTTTTTCACAAGACTCCACTAGGAGACTAGTTTCATTACAACATCATCCATTTCAAAGGAAACACATAGGATTAAGCTTCTTTGTTTGAAGATATTTTGCCTCTTAAAGACTGTCATATCTGGCCAACCTTCTTCGTTGAGATTTTTATACATACTGGCTTCAAGAAAAATCCATACCAGAGCTTATCCTAATCCAAACCCCCCTGCAATAGTGGAAAACCTTGAGAGTATTCTTAGGAAGCCTTCCTCATATAGGGACCCAACTATTGTCAGACACATTCATAGAGCTAATTCAATACCTGAAAAACTTATAGCTCTATCAGAAACTTAGTTTGATTTAGACTTACCAAGCAATTCACCAAGAACTAAGTCATTCAGTAGTTTAGATCAGATAAAATTTGAGCTTCCAAACTCACCTCCTCATAGTGATCAGCATATTGGTAGCAGAGAAACCCCTCTATCCACACCTCCTAATATACATTTCATTCATAACTTGGGTCTCTCTCACCCTAGATCTACTCAACAATTTGCTTCTGGTCCTAGCATTTCTGGCATTCATATACCTACTACTCAAGCCTATCCTTTACCTCCACAAAGCATCATCATGGCTACATGGTATGCTCCCTTGGTGTTACCACAACCTTTAGCTCCTTTACCCAATGAATATCAGTCTAAAATTCCTCATTTCATTGGGAAAGAATCTACTACAGCTCAACACCACGTAGTTAGGATGGAATATGCCTTTCACTACATGGAAATATAGGATGAGACAATTAAGATGAGGACCTTCGCTCAGAGTTTAGGAGGAGAAGTGAAGAAGTGGTTCAAAGGCTTACCTCCTAATAGCATCAATGATCTCCCCTCCTTGCTAAAAATTTTTATAAACAAATGGGAAGTCAGAAGCAACCCTCTCCAAATCTTAGAAAAATATAAGAATCTTAAAAGAAATCCAGGAGAGAGTCTCCAGGACTACTCTACTAGATTTAACAGTGTCTACAATGCTCTTCCACCACACATGAAACCTCCACAAGGGATGGCCTTAGTGAAATACCCTGAAGGCTTTGATGCTGATATGGCCTACCAGCTTAGGGAAATAGATTATAACACATTGGAAGACATGCATAAAGGAGCAGTGAGTGTTGAGGAAAACTTGATTGAAAAAAGAGCTAGGATGAGGGCTAAGAAAAAGGTAACCTATAGGGATGACAACACAGCTTCTTCATGTTGGAAATGTTGTCATTGATGGCAAAGGAGATGGAAAAGGAAGAACACCTGAGGCAGCAACAAGGCAAAGGAGATGGCAAAGGAAGAACACCTGAGGCAGCAACAAGGCAAAGGAGATGGCAAAGGAAGAACACCTGAGGCAGCAAAAGGAGAATTAAGGAGTAGCATCAGTCAAGGAGCAGATGAAACAAAGAGAGCATAAGACAAGTAGCTGAGGAATGAGACAGAGTGATGAGGAAGAACACCTGAGGCAACAAAAGGAGAATTAAGGAGTAGCATCAGTCAAGGAGCAGATGAAACAAAGAGAGCATAAGACAAGTAGCTGAGGAATGAGACAGAGTGATGAGGAACAATTATTCTAGTGGAAAGACTGTGAAGCACTGTTGGGGAGAATACATCAATTCATTCTGCAGAATTAAATCAAGATGAGGAACAGAGCTCTGGTAACGTAGCGGAGTTCGAAGTTGAGGAAAAGAACTGTTGAATTGAAGGCATAGAAGATCGGAGCCTCATAGGATTTGCTACAAGTATAACAGGTGGAGTGGATTCTATAGATGCAACAGAGGAAGGAGCACAAAGAAACTAAGACAGCAGATATAGCAGAAAGGAAGAGACAAAGAAGTAACATAGGCAGCAAAGGAGGCAGCACTCAGGCAAAGAAGGCAGCGCTGAATCACAGACAGGCAAAGGAGGCAGCGCTGAAACAAAGACAGAAAAAGGAAGCAGTGAATACAATGGAGGCAGCAAATGAAGGCAGAGGAAGCGAATATAACAGACGCAAAGTTGTTATCACTGTAGCAGAGGCAGAGGCAGAGGCAAAGCGACAGGAGCAGCAGAGACAGAGGCAGAGGTAGAGCTGTTATAATTTCGAGAATCGCCCAACCCGGAGGACAGATATAAAATTCCGAGAATCGCCCAAGCCGGCAGATACAGTCGTATGTATAATTCCGAGAATCATTACCCGATGGGCGTTACATATAACATATAAACCATATTCCGGGAATCACTTAACCCTTTGGCAAAGTATACATATATGTCTGTTATATTATGGAGCGCACAAAACGAAGTTTTAGATGGTGGGACCTCTCCCCAATCGCAATCGGAGATCGTAAGGGCAGTGGAACATCGCAACAGAAAGTTGCGATTGCGATTGAAATGCCGGACCCGATCGAGTTATGTACCACAGTTAATTGCAAATCGCATCCGAGTTCCCAATCTCATGTCTTTTGTAAAACGCTGCGATTGAAATGCTGTACCCGATCGAGTTATATACCACAGTTAATTGCTAATCGCATCCGAGTTCCCAATCGCATGTCTTTTGTAAAACGCTGCGATTGAAATGGCGGACCCGATCCTGTTATAAGCAGGAGTTAATAGATGCAAATCGCATCCGTGTTCTGATCGTAATCGGAACTTTTCTATTATGCGCCCCGATTGCATTTGTTTGAAGTTCCGGACCCGATGGGTGTATAAACGGTGGTTAATACATATTTGAGTTACGGTCAAATCGCATCGGCACTGGTCAATCGGAACATATGTTAAAGACTTGCGATTGTGATTGAAGCCCGGACCCGATGGGCTTATAAATTATGACTAACAAATGTTTCAGTTCCATGGTCAATCGCATCGGAGGTAAAGTGGAGTATCGGAACATCACAACAGAAAGTTGCGATTGCGATTGAGAATCGGACTCGATGGACTGATAAATTGTGACTTGATAGGTTTGAGTTCCGGAACATGTTAACAAAGATTTGCGATTGCGATTGAAAGGCCGGACCCGATGGGTTTATAAGCCAAGACTGATATATGTTTGAAGTTTCGCCATAACAGTGAATAATCGCAATCGGAAGAGGCTAAGGAGTGATACATCGCATCAGAAAATATCGGCGAGTGAGCCCGAAAGGAGTTCTTATTTGTTTAAAGAGTTTTTATTATATAATGCCGAGAATTGATTTAAGTCTTTTTAAAAGGAAGTTTGTATGTATGCCGAGTGTTGAAATTACTTATATATATATGAAAAGGCGTTGTTATATATATATAACGCTGTTGCGATAAGCCATGTGGTCTGTAGACCCATGGGCCTCAGCCTAACGGGAGGGCGATTCTTAATATACAATGACTGTGATATATATCCGTTCCGCTTGCGGAAAGTTCCACATCAACAAGACACTTGCTGCAAGTCAGCAGTCACGTATCTTTCTAAGAGGCACTGATATAAAAGAACTGTTACACGTATTCAGCAATTACACGATAGCAGAGGACAAAAAAGCATACAGAGCAGAAAAGAGTCAAAACACAGTCACAGAAAATACAAATGCGCAGCAAGCCAAGAGACAAAACGAGTGAGCTGGAGTTCTCATTTAAATTTGAATGTAAATGTTTTATTTAAATTTATATTGTTGTGATGCATTGGCAAGTCTCCGAAAGAGAGAAAATATCCCACTGTAATATTAAAATAAGCACCTACAGTTACATTTTTCTGAGTGAGATGAAAAGAGATGAGAAGGCAGAAGGCAAAGAGACATGGCTGTCCATTTCGAATTCCCAGTGGAATACAAACAGCCATGAAGCTATTTTTGTATAAAACAGGGTAATATCCAAGGGGAGAGTGTTGACGAAAAAGGGGCTGAGCAGAGATGATGCAGGTCGATGGAAGTTGATGAACGAGCGAGAGAAAAAGAAAGGTACAAAACGAAGTGATATCTGGTGTCAGCAAGTGTTTTCTTTTGAAAGAGTAAGAAAGTTGGAGCTTCCTATCAAGTTGTAGCTTGATAGATGTGATTCTTGGTAAGGAGTAGGAAACCTCATGTAGGTTAATTGCTACTTGAAGGAAAATAGATGGGAGTTGGTGCTTCCACATCAAGTTGCGGCTTCATGATAAAATATCGATTGTAAATTTGGTGAGGTTGGAACTCCTAGTTTGAAAATTTTGCCAGAAAATTGATGGGAGTTGAAGCTTCCTTGCAAGTTGTAGCTTGCGGGGTGAAAATGAAACCTCCTTTTTGTAGGTTGAGGTACTGCGAGTCGGTGGTGAAGAGGGAGTTGGAGCTTGCCTTTGCATCACAACAATAATAAGATGTAGTTTCTTTCCTTTGCTGGGTTTCCACTTATATCTAGTGTCTCTGTGCATGATGTTTATGTGTTGATGTGATTTATCTCATCTACTTAATACTTGCTGCTCTCATATTCAATCCGCTATTACATTAACAAATCTGTTTGATAGTAATACTTGTTGCTCACATATTAAGTTGACCATGAAATGAAGGTGTAAATAAGATTTAAAAGAAAAGTTTTAAAAGTCCATGTATGTGTTAAACTGATTCGCCCCCCCCCGCTCGGTTTAACTAAAGGTTCAACAATTGGTATTAGAGCCGGTTCCTTTGGTGCAAGCCTAATAGCTTGAAGGAGATCTAGTTAAGTCATGGACTATCAAAATGTACCTGTGTTAAGTACGACAAACTTTCTTCAATGGAGATATAGGGTTAAAACATGATTATTGACTTATGAACCTGAGGTATGGAAGCTTGTTTGTCATGGTTACTGCACAGACTCCCCCATGGTGAAAGAACAACAGAGGAATGCCAAGGAGAAATGTGTGATATATAACATTCTTCATAACAAGGACCTTGATTTGATAATGGACTTAACCTCTGAAAAAGGAATCTGGGATAGATTGCACTTCATGCATGGAGTAAACACTAAGGACTGCACTGACAAGAAGGATAAGAGAATTAAGAAGAAGAAAAATTCATGTCAACGGGAAAATATTCAATCAAATGAAGTACCTACTAGTGTGAATGGAGATAAGAACCATGAAGAAATTACAGCTGAAGAAAAAGCCAAGCTTGACACTACTTTGACTGAAATAGAAAAATAGAAAAATGAAAACAAAGACCTTAAGACAGTGGTGCAAATATGTGATGAGAGAGAATCTGAAGATAAGAAAGAAATTGTTGTCATGAAGACACACCTTGAAGAAGCAAGGAAAATAGAAGACACTCTACTGCAACAAATGAGAGAGAAAAGTAAGGAATGTGAAAGGTTGGAAGAAGAAGTAGTGAGCCTAAGAAAGAACTTAGAAACGGCCCAAAGAGATTTATTAATGAATACTCCTCAAATGAAAAGCTCTGAATAGTTGGACCAGATTCTAAATGCACAAAGGTCACCTCTCATAAAGACTGGGATAGGATATGAAGGTGAAACCAGTAATTCCAAGGTTGAAGATAACAAGAATGTCATTTTTGTGAAAGGCGTAAGAGCGTAGCTTGACTCAACAAATTCTACGACGAAGCGAAACCGGCGAGACCTTGGTTTAAGCAAGAAACAAACAAAAACAAGCAGCAACATGAGAGGACAAAGAATGAATGGATGAAACAGTCAGCAGAAAACGGCTCATACACTCATGAGGATGAACTAAATAAATTTGGAAGATGTCAAAGAAGGTTCTTTCCTCCTATGAGAAGTATCACTTGTTTCTCCTCCCACAAACTAGGACATACTGCAACATATTGTAAGACAAAGAAAACCCAGTCCTACCAAAAAAGGATGCAACAAAAGAGTAGAACCCCTCAAGCAAGAAAATGGAAAATACAATCCTTCACCAGGTACACAAATCATTTCTATAAATTTAACAACATGCATGAAATAATTTGGACATAAATATGTTGATTGTAAATTATGTTCAAGGAATGAAACATGCCATAAGCTCAAATGCACAGCAGGTCGAATAAGATGTTATGTATGCCTCAAGCGTGGTCACAAAGCTAAAGACTATAATCTGCCATATACATTGAAGAACTCTAGACAGATGATGGGATCAAAGCAAATCAAACAAAACTATGAATTTAAAGGAAGTGTAGACATTATGAAGAACCTCAATAAAGTTTGGAAGGAAAAGAGAAAGGGGGAGCCTACTATCTCCATAACATAATGAATCTAGCATAGTCTCAGGGGGAGCTGCTCTACGAAACAAAGCAAATATCTAACCAGTTATAGATATGAAGCAACATCCCAGGGGGAGAGCAGTTCATATATAGACCCCATGAAAGTAGTCTAAGAAGAGCTCCTTGGAATGATAACAGCTATGAGATCAGTAAGGGAAAGGAAGTTCCTCTAATAGAGATATATGGAGGAAGAAGACCATATAAAACTCACAATAGCCAGCAAAATTGTTAGAAGGAGAACAAAGGCAGCAAAGGCATTTGACTAGTTAAATCCTGTGTGAACACATGAGTTCTTGATGAATGATCCTATGTAATTGAGCCGAGTCCAATAAGCAGGTGTTACACAGTAATTTGTCACCGTCCCTACTATTCCCCGTCCCGCACAATGGAGGACCCATAATGTGACCTGTGAACACTGTCATGCACTGAAAACATCATCATTGCATTCCTCTGAGTATGAGCTTCATTTCCCCTTGAGACATCTCCTTGCAAAATCCATGAAAAACAACTCTTTTTGCATTGGCGCGGGTAGACAGTTCAGTACTCGCGCCACTCAGGGAAATCCTGTAAAGAGGTCGCGCCACTTGGCGCTCTGTCATAGAGCAGCAATCGCGCCACCCATTTTAAGGACTGTTTTTTATATATGGATGGCGGAAGTTGAGTTCAAACAAACTCACAACCACTGCCTATCTTGAGTTGGGAGGTTTGGCTACGGGAGTTCTATGGAAGGGAAGTAGTTTTGCCACCTTCTATGGAACCTTCCTTGTTGATAGGGCCAATCCCATAATAATAGGGATCCCAACTCCCTCCTTCCCCATCTATAAAAGCTTGCTGAGATCCATGGCAAGCTAGTCTTGAAGTGCTGAAGCTTTGCATCTCCCTATTCCCAAGTGCCTTTGTGCTGTAAAGAATCCCTTCTTTCCCTTAAGGCCCATTAAGCAAGGAGATCATTGTTACGAGACTCTAGAGAGGTTTCCCTTTCCTTGGCGAGCTTTGCGAGACGTGGACAACCAGGGACCCGTTCGAAGGAGGCTGCGACGTCAGAACTCGGTTGTAACTTCTATTCGTTTATCACTTTAATAGATGACTATGATTATGGTTCCACTCCTTTTGCAATCATGTTAATGAGTATGCTCTTTAATGGAGTATTTAGTTACGTATCTTTGATTTATATGCATCTGTCTGTTTCGTTGCACACGTATTGTGCGGTGTTCGTCCACGGAGATCGTGGAAGGATTGTGTCACTTGGTGAAGGAGACAGGGAGAGGCATCATCTTCCTTAGGATCGCCGTTGGAATCCGAGGTAGGCTCTTATCCCAAGTCTTTCATTTCGTAACTGGAGCTTGCGTCATAGCATTGTTTGTTTGTTGCTAGACCCTGTGAGTAGTAGGGATCGCCTCACGTAGCGGAGAGTTGCACTCCTCAACAAATTGGCGACTCCACGAGATCGTCTAGGATCGTCCGGTTTTCCTTGACTCGTTTATGATTGTTTCGCTTTGATCGTTTCTCCTTGCTTGATGAACCTTCTGGGTTGGGTTCTTTTTGTGTTTTGGCTTTTGGTTCAGCCCCCAGAGGATCAGATCTGACCTCTGCTTTTCCGAATTTTCACCTTTTCATACTTGGCTTGATTGGCGCGAGTTTAGCACTGACAGTCGCGCCAGTTGGCGCAGGTTGCCAGTTTACCACTCGCGCCATCCCCTGTCTGGCGCGGATTACAGCCAGACAGTCGCGCCATTTCCTGTAGGTGGTAGGGTTATCCTTGTTCGGAAGTTTCTTTTGGTCAGTATTTTGCTTCTGGGTTTGTTTTAGATTTAGCTTGAAGTGGGAAGTCTGGTTTTGGTTGGGAGAAATTCTTTGTTTTTTCATTTTCAGGCAGTGGCGCTTGTTGTCAGTTAGCAACCCGCGCCACTTGGCCATTGGCGCTAGTTTTCAAGTAAAAGTCGCGCCAAGTGGCGCTAGTTGTCAATGTACAAGTCGGGCCACTTTCAGGGTGTATGAAAATTGAGTTTTTCCCTTAATCCTTCAACAGTGTGTCTTTCCCTTCGGGTCTTTCCTCTGTATGAGCATAGATTACATTGCTCATTATTTGGGATGTCTTCTTTCTATGATTGTTTGATGTAAAAGGGATGAATGCCTTGTTTTGATCTCTTGCTTTGGAAATCCTTTTTGTGTTTGACCGCATATGTCTTGTCAACTTTTGAGGGATTTTGTCACAAAGTATTTTGAAACAACGGTTGCATTCTTAGTGTTTATTTGCACCCCTTTTGCTTTCATCCTTCATTAAGGGGATTTGCGTTTATTTAGTTTTCGTCTCAAAGTGTTCTTTTTCGTTAAAATGCATTAGATCACATTGCATTGAAAAGTATTTTTTGAGATTTATCATTGAACTTAGATTACATTGTTTAATGATTGAAAACTAGAAATCGCTTTGAGTGCATTCTCTTTTATTGAAAGTATGCATTAAGTAGATTCTCATTTCATCGAAAAATGCATTGAGTGCATTCGTATTATTTGAAAAGAAAAGGAAATTGTGCATGGATTACAATTGCATAGTTTTTGGAAAAAGGATTTTGCATAGATTACATTGCATAATTCGCTTCGTTGAATGTTTAGAATACTTTTGGATAGTGAAAGTCATCTAGTTTGGAAAAGTTTCGTTTTCAGTTTTGCTGTTTGTTGCATCATTGTTTGAAGCTCTTCCCTTAAATAGATAGCATTCATCGAATTGAAAGTTTTCTTTTCTCATATAGTTTTGCATTTAGGAGTCTTTTGAGACACTACATACGATAGGGCCTGGAAATTGAAACTTAATTGAAGATCAACTGTAAAATTCATTCAATTAACCTAAGGCAACATTGGAACTTAACGAAACACATTTAGAAGGTCTAGGCTAGAGACGTGTTCCAGCGTCGTTAAACCTAGCAGCTGTCGTTCGCCTGTTGGCTTTAGACAGTGCTAGTACGGACTTGCGCTCCCCGTACCGTCGCGTATATAAAGGGAGACCCCTCTAGGTTTTCAATCCTTTATCCACAGGAAGCCGAGTCTGCCGCCCTATACCCGTGATACACCGAACACAGCATTCGGGGAGACTAACTGCACGTACGGAAAGTCCTTGGTCGATTTCTGTTTCATTATTGAAACCAAGGTGTATATTGCAGTTCACGGATATTTGGTACACCCTTTGTGCCTAGTTTTCCTGAGCAGTCATTTGGTCTTTTCTGACTCCCTAAATTTGAAAAGACCGTCAAGCGCTTGTCCTTTCACGCTTGTGTCAAATCTGAAAGAGATAGAGTCATCTTTTTATCGTTTCTCGACTCTTAAAACATGAAACGGTAGAATTTGTTTATTTTCTAATGTGGTAAAATCAATCTCCCACGATTACACACCCGTTTAGACGTTGCTTGTGACTGTTTCATCGTGTGTCTTAACTCTTTTTCAACCCGTGTGTGGTTTTGATTTTGATGGCAACCTTTTCAGAGTTTACCAACCAAGGAATCCCCTCAGAAGGGAATCCTGGTCATTTTCCTCCTTTTGGAAATGTTGGTGCTCCTTACATGGCGACGTTGTCCCTTCCTGGGTTAACTGTTGGGTTGCCTGTTTGGTTGTTCTCAACCTTTGTTGTCCCGAATGTCTCCACTACTGTTCAATCAGTTCCTCCACCTGAACAACCTCATATTGATTCCAAGGTGGACCTCTCCCCTTCTTCGCCTGTTTCTGCGTCCTCCTCTTCTACTTCGCCTGGTGAAAGTCTGGATTCAAGTAACCGGGTGGCTAAGAAGAAGAAGAAGAAGACAAAGAAGAAGAAGTCTGATAAGCGAGAGGCTAAATGTACGGCTACTGTCTCCGAGATATCTCCTCTTGATAAACCTTCCAACCCTCCACGGAAAGTCAAGTTCCCTTGCCTGTTGTGCACGGGAGACCATCTTCTTCGAGACTGCCCTGGCATTCCCAAGGTGCTCGAAGTATGGTCCAACGGCCACCCACCATTGCCTTTGGCTTCCGGGAGTCAAGTTGGGGGCACGTCCTTAGCTGCTGTTGATAAGAACTCTAAGAAGCAGGGTAAGATCACCAATCCCTGTAAGTTGTGTGAAGGGCACCATGCCATTCACCTTTGTCCTTATATGGATGAAGCCAAAAGAGTTTTGGACAACCCAACCGGTTCTACACCACACCTTCCACCTGGTTATAATCGGCTTTCTTTGAGTCCTCTGCCAGCTGATCCTATGATTGGTCAAGAGTCATCCTTGGTCGATCCCACTCCCCCAGAAATTCAGATTCAGGAATCCGTTCCCGACCAACCATTGGTCGTGGGATCAGTTGAACTGGCCCCATCTACGGTGCACCAGGTCTTTTCTGTTGAGAGTGGACCCCATAACCCTCATGTTCTTCTGGTTTCTTCAGATTCTTTAGACTTGGAGAGAGATTCTCCTGTCCCTGTACTTCAAGAAGTTTCTCCTCCGCCTCCCAAGATGGAGGCTACGGAGGATTTTCCTCCCGCCTTCGAGATGGAGGTCATGGAAGAGGCTTCTACTTTCGTAACATCAGGGGAAGACCTTCGCATTTCGATGGTAGCCCCTCCGAGTAGTTTGGTCGCTTCCTTTGACTGGAATCGATTTGCAGGATTTCGCCTTTCGTCTTATGTGCCTTTCGAGATCACAGTACAGGCTCTTGGTCTGGTTGTACCCAGCACCATTATAGACGAAGGTGCGTCTGTTAGTATTCTGTCTTCAACTACCTGGCAAGCTTTCGGTTCGCCACCGCTTGCGCCTGTTACGCAGAATCTGTTGACATTCAATAGAAGAATGAGTCAACCGTTGGGGATCCTTCCAAGGTTACCTGTTACTTTGGGAGGTAAAACCGTCCATATGGACGTGATGGTCGTTCCAGGCCCCTTGGATTTCAATCTGTTGTTGGGGCGCGATTACACTTATGCCATGGGAGCACTTGTCTCCTCCCTCTTTCGCGTGATGTGCTTTCCACATGAAGGACGGATCGTGACCATTGATCAGCTGTCATTCTTTGGTCCTAATATGGCAACTAGTCCGCCATCACCCCCTCCTGGCTTTTATCCACCCGTTGTATCTGCCCCACCGCAGGTCAACTATGTGGCTACTTACCCCGTGCCTGTGCTCAGTGATGATGCCGTTGTGCATAATGTGCTGGGGGCATTGGGTCCTGACTTCCAGGGTGTTTTCCTTCCATCAAGAGTGGAACTCTTGGAAGCACCGCCTTCTTGTTCATTTTGATGTAAGTCGGTTAGAGCATAGTTCCCTCCCTGTGTCAAGCTCTTTAAAAAATGAAACCAGGTTGTCGGAGCAAAGTTCCTTGTCTTGTGTCAAGCTCCTTAAAAAATGAAACAAGGTTGTCGGAGCAGAGTTCCTTGTCTTGTGTCAAGCTCCTTAAAAAATGAAACAAGGTCGTCGGAGCATAGTTCCTTGTCTTGTGTCAAGCTCTTTAAAAAATGAAACAAGGTCATCGGAGCATAGTTCCTTGTCTTGTGTCAAGCTCCTTAAAAAATGAAACAAGGATGTCTGAGGATAGTTCTTTTAATGTGTCAACCTCGTTAAAACAATGAAACACGTTCCCGTTCAATTCGAGTCTTTGATAAGATCTCGTAAAATCCCAGTCGAGTCTTTTCTTTTGATCTTGTAAATTGAACCTTCACTCCATCTGTCTTTCATATGGACTGAAGCTTGGGGGGCATGTACCTCGAATTGAGTCACCATGCTGGGGGCATGCTTACTTTTTCAAGCATAGTTTATTTCCGTTTCAAGCTTGTGTAAAAATGAAACCGGTTTCAAGCGTAGTTTATCTTTGTTTCAAGCTTGTGTAAAAATGAAACCAACTTCAAGCAGAGTTTCCTGATTTCAAGCTTGTGTAAAAATGAAACCTTCCCCATTTTACCTCTTGTGATTGTCATTTTTATCAGCCTGTTTTTGCCAGATGAGCCTTGGTTTTCTCACTCCATCGTCATTATCTGCTTGGCCGATCATATGCCTTCACTTGGTTGTTTTACCCGTTCCTGAGGAACCGCTGCGATGAGTGGTCTTGTTAGCCAGCCTCTTAACCTTTACTTGTTTTGAGAAGTTCCACCATTACCGGAAGCCGATCATATGCCTTCACTTGGTTGTTTTACCCGTTCCTGAGGAACCGCTGCGATGAGTGGTCTTGTTAGCCAGCCTCTTAACCTTTACTTGTTTTGAGAAGTTCCACCATTACCGGAACCAGTAGCTACCCTTTATACCACTCGTTCCTCCAGGAGGAGTCATCTTTCAGCTCTTTTCTGACTCTCTAAATATGAAAAGATCGCCGAGGCCCTTGTCGTTTCGATCTCGTTAAAATGGACACGAATCGACATTCACCCAGTATAAGTTTAACCCTTTTTCGGGCTGGGCTGGATCGATTACGAAAAGGAATACCCTTAGCCTATCGCGACTAGGAGGTTTTCCCGGATATTGTTTTCTACCTTTTCGGATCTGGGAAACTATTTACGAAAAGGGACCTGTGGAGTTTTCTTTTCCGCTGTCTTTTCAAACTCTCTAAACATGAAAAGACGCCGAGTTCTTCCTTTGTCGGACTCGTTAAACCCTGATGACATTGGATTCCGTCGAAATGACGTTCTCCGAGTTTCTCCTTCCTAGGACTCGTTAAATGCACTAGGATGGATTCGCCCAAAGGGCGGACTTATATCACAAGCATATGCTATCCCCTTCAAGCTTGTTATCAAAAATAATTGGGGTACTCGCCAGAAATGGTGGGGGAAAATGGAACCATCGTCGTTGTCGTCGGCAGTATGTCGCTCTTGAACATGGCACTTGTATGCATTCGTGTCGGGTTGGGGACATCTCATCTCGTTGTTTCACTTTGCTTCCATGGGTTTGGGTAATCTCTTTTGACCTCTCATCTGTTCACTGCCTCGTCGCCATGACCTTTGATATGTTGATGTCAAATACTGCCAAGTCCATTGTCGTGCCGTTTATATGTTCAAGAGAAGTTGGCCTCTGCAAATATCAACCTTCCTCTGTTTCTCATATGATCCTGATTCACAACAAAACATCATGTTTCTCTGTCTCGTGTCGATGATGTGGGAATCATTATGGCCCACCTTCGATCAAGGTCACTTCCTGTCGACTTCAACTCATTATCCAGGAAGTTGGTCTAGAGACTCCTGATGGTACCTTGGAGCCTGCATGCCTTAATGGCAGGTTCGTCGCATTCGACGAGAGGTTTTCGTTATTGGCCTCCGATCGGATGGTTCTGCGGGTGTTCGACGTCAGCTCATTTATTCACACGCCGTGGATTGTACCTGTAGTACCTTGAGAACCATCGTCATTATTGGTGGTTTCTCCCGCGTCTGTTAACGGCTTTCATCATTGGCTGGTAATCAGACGATGTTCTTGCATGTTCGACATCAGCTCACACATTCGCATGCTAGAACTTGTACTTGTTTGGGTCGAGATGGAGCGCAAGACCCTGGATTGTGTTTGTTGTAATCCAGGCTGCGATTGTGGATTATTGTCATTATGTACATGACTCGATGATTGGATGGTTGTGACCATACCTGAGTCTATTTGTTTGATCTTAGTTGGATGGCTGCGCCCATACCCTAGATCCGGATTATAGCATACTCTATTCGGATGGCTGCGTCCATACCATATATATACACCATGTACTTGAGATATCGGTTGTATCTTTCTGTGCAGGTTTTCCGACGGCGGGCCTTCAGTTGGACATGTCCTCGTAAAGCATTTCACCCCTCTCTCTCTCGGGCCTCATGCTTTAGGGGGCATCTGTTACACAGTAATTTGTCACCGTTCCTACCATTCCCCGTCCCGCACAATGGAGGACCCATAACGTGACCTGTGAACACTGTCATGCACTGAAAACATCATCATTGCATCCCTCTGAGTATGAGCTTCATTTCCCCTTGAGACATCTCCTTGCAAAATCCATGAAAAGCAGCTCTTTTTGCATTGGCGCGGGTAGACAGTTCAGTAATCGCGCCACTCAGGGAAATCCTGTAAAGAGGTCGCGCCACTTGGCGCTCTGTCATAGAGCAGCAATCGCGCCACCCATTTTAGGGACTGTTTTTTATATATGGATGGCGGAAGTTGATTTCAAACAAACTCACAACCACTGCCTATCTTGAGTTGGGAGGTTTGGCTACGGGAGTTCTATGGAAGGGAAGTAGTTTTGCCACCTTCTATGGAACCTTCCTTGTTGATAGGGCCAATCCCATAATAATAGGGATCCAAACTCCCTCCTTCCCCATCTATAAAAGCTTGCTCAGATCCATGGCAAGCTAGTCTTGAAGTGCTGAAGCTTTGCATCTGCCTATTCCCAAGCGCCTTTGTGCTGTAAAGAATCCCTTCTTTCCCTTAAGGCCCATTCAAGCGAGGAGACCATTGTTACGAGACTCTGGAGAGGGTTCCCTTTCCTTGGCGAGCTTTGCGAGACGTGGACAACCGGAGACCCGTTCGAAGGAAGCTGCGACGTCAGAACTTGGTTGTAACTTCTATTCGTTTATCACTTTAATAGATGACTATGATTATGGTTCCACTCCTTTTTCTATCATGTTAATGCGAGTAATATCCTTTCTGACCGATGTTTAGTTACGTATGCTGGTTCCTATGCATGTATCTGTTCGTTTCTTCTGCGTGCAGGTGTTCATCCACGGAGATCGTGGAAGGATTGTGATCTGCCAGGGCTGAAGGACGGGGCATCTTCTTCTTCAGATCTAGCGTTGGAATCCAGGTAGGCTCTTATCCCAAGTCTTTCATTTCGTAACTAGGAGCTTGCGTCATAGCATTGTTTGTTTGTTGCTAGACCCCTGCTAGGCTAGTAGGGATCGCCTCTGTCCGCAGAGGGGATTTCCCTCCTCAACAAATTGGCGACTCCACTGGGGACCCGTTCGAAGGAAGCTGCGACGTCAGAACTTGGTTGTAACTTCTATTCGTTTATCACTTTAATAGATGACTATGATTATGGTTCCACTCCTTTTGCAATCATGTTAATGCGAGTAATATCTTTTCTGACCGATGTTTAGTTACGTATGCTGGTTCCTATGCATGTATCTGTTCGTTTCTTCTGTGTGCAGGTGTTCATCCACGGAGATCGTGGAAGGATTGTGATCTGCCAGGGCTGAAGGACGGGGACATCTTCTTCTTCAGATCTAGCGTTGGAATCCAGGTAGGCTCTTATCCCAAGTCTTTCATTTCGTAACTAGAAGCTTGCGTCATAGCATTGTTTGTTTGTTGCTAGACCCCTGCTGGGCTAGTAGGGATCGCCTCTGTCCGCAGAGGGGATTTACCTCCTCAACAAATTGGCGACTCTAGTAGGGATCTCATCTGTTCACTGCCTCGTCGCCATGACCTTTGATCTGTTGATGTCAAATACTGCCAAGTCCATTGTCGTGCCGTTTATATGTTCAAGAGAAGTTGGCCTTTGCGAATATCAACCTTCCTCTGTTTCTCATATGATCCTGATTCACAACAAAACATTATGTTCCTCTGTCTCGTGTCGATGATGTGGGAATCATTATGGCCCACCTTCGATCAAGGTCACTTCCTGTCGACTTCAACTCATTATCCAGGAAGTTGGTCTAGAGACTCCTGATGGTACCTTGGAGCCTGCATGCCTCAATGGCAGGTTCGTCGCATTCGACGTGAAGTTTACATCATTGACTTCCGATCGATGATTCTGCAGGTGTTCGACGTCAGCTCATTTATTCACACGCCGTAGATTGTACCTGTAGTACCTTGAGAACCATCGTCATTATTGGTGGTTTCTCTCGCGTCTGTTAACGGCTTTCATCATTGGCTGGTAATCAGACGATGTTCTTGCATGTTCGACATCAGCTCACACATTCGCATGTTAGAACTTGTACTTGTTTGGGTCGAGATGGAGCGCAAGACCCTGGATTGTGTCTGTTGTAATCCAGGCTGCGATTGTGGATTATTATCATTATGTACATGACTCACTGATTGGATGGCTGCGACCATACCTGAGTCTAGTTGTTTGATCTTAGTTGGATGGCTGCGCCCATACCCTGGATTCGGATTATAGCATACTCTGTTCGGATGGCTGCGTCCATACCATATACATCATGTACTTGAGATATCAGTTGTATCTTTCTGCGCAGGTTTTCCGACGGCGGGCCTTCGGTTGGACATGTTCTCGTAAAGCATTTCACCCCTCTCTCTCTCGGGCCTCATGCTTTAGGGGGCATCTGTTACACAGTAATTTGTCACCGTCCCTACCATTCCCCGTCCCGCACAATGGAGGACCCATAATGTGACCTGTGAACACTGTCATGCATTGAAAACATCATCATTGCATCCCTCTGAGTATGAGCTTCATTTCCCCTTGAGACATCTCCTTGCAAAATCCATGAAAAACAGCTCTTTTTGCATTGGCGCGGGTAGACGGTTCAGTACTCGCGCCACTCAGGGAAATCCTGTAAAGAGGTCGCGCCACTTGGCGCTCTGTCATAGAGCAGCAATCGCGCCACCCATTTTAGGGACTGTTTTTTTATATATGGATGGCGGAAGTTGAGTTCAAACAAACTCACAACCACTGCCTATCTTGAGTTGGGAGGTTTGGCTACGGGAGTTCTATGGAAGGAAAGTAGTTTTGCCACCTTCTATGGAACCTTCCTTGTTGATAGGGCCAATCCCATAATAATAGGGATCCCAACTCCCTCCTTCCCCATCTATAAAAGCTTGCCCAGATCCATGGCAAGCTAGTCTTGAAGTGCTGAAGCTTTGCATCTCCCTATTCCCAAGTGCCTTTGTGCTGTAAAGAATCCCTTCTTTCCCTTAAGGCCCATTCAAGCAAGGAGACCATTGTTACGAGACTCTGGAGAGGTTTCCTTTCCTTGGCGAGCTTTGCGAGACGTGGACAACCGGAGACCCGTTCGAAGGAAGCTGCGACGTCAGAACTTGGTTGTAACTTCTATTCGTTTATCACTTTAAGAGATGACTATGATTATGGTTCCACTCCTTTTTCTATCATGTTAATGCGAGTAATATCTTTTCTGACCGATGTTTAGTTACGTATGCTGGTTCCTATGCATGTATTTGTTCGTTTCTTCTGTGTGCAGGTGTTCATCCACGGAGATCGTGGAAGGATTGTGATCTGCCAGGGCTGAAGGACGGGGACATCTCTTCTTCAGATCTAGCGTTGGAGTCCAGGTAGGCTCTTATCCCAAGTCTTTCATTCGTAACTAGGAGCTTGCGTCATAGCATTGTTTGTTTGTTGCTAGACCCCTGCTGGGCTAGTAGGGATCGCCTCTGTCCGCAGAGGGGATTTACCTCCTCAACAGCAGGGTATGGAAATTAGAGTGATTGTGTGGCAATTCTGTGGTGAAGAACCTTGTAGCATCGGTTTGTGCGAATTTCCTGTTCCACTCAGAAGACTAATGAACCATACTCTCTGTGAATGAGTGTCTGTGTGTGCACTCTGCAGAAGAAACAGAAGAATTGAAGAAGAATAGGTTTATTCATGAATTAGGGGTGTAATGCAGTTTATAGATGAATTATTGAGCAATTATTCATTAATTGAGTGGCATAAGCTTTGATTGAAGACTAAAACCCTGTGAAGTCGAACCCAGTAAATAAAGCTAAGAATCTTCCTGTATATTCAGAAAGAAGAATGTTTGATAATGTGGAACTCTGCAAAGATTATGTAAGGTGCAAAGGTTGTGAATGGTGGAGCGGAACCATAGTCAAATGCGCAATTTCAATAGTGGAGCGAAACCATTCATGAGCGGGTTCGAATCATTATAATATACTGAAAAAAGACTATTTAATAAAGAAGACCGAAACCTTGGTGAAACACTGTAGCAAAACCACTTATGGTTTCTAGATTATTTCGCACCACTTTTGGTATGGAGGCGGTATTATCTAGAGGGCTAGCGATTCCATAAGATTGTTGACACGTGGCATAGGTGGTATTGGAAGCCACCGTTTAACCTGCGATTTCGCAAGTTAACGTTAGTACCGGGACACTGAGCGGAATTTCTCAGGACCGTTGATTTGAAAAGGGGACATCCGACGGTGACTATTCGATGAAGATACGCGAAGTTTAATAAAAGTGCGCGGAAGACAGAGGAGGTACGGTGCAGAGGTGGGCCAGTCCGAAAGTCTTATTATAAAGTTTGTTTTTCAAAGCATGGAGTATTAATACAAGGTCGGGCGGCGAACTATAAAGCGAGCGGTATATTCAAATCTTCAAAGGTTTGTTATGAGGTCTGATTGCAATTATTAAAAAGGCATCAAGAAGCCATGATAACAGTTGAATTGGCATATAAAGCAGTGTATAAAGCAGTAGTGATTCTGGAACTGTCATAGAAAATAAAATGCAGTGACATTCTTTCAAATTAGGATGACAAAATAAGTAGCAGGTTAATGATGCCAAGATCAGATTTAGTATATTGATGATTGTTGGTGTGAACAGTGGGAAGATCAATAGTGGAAACTATGGGTTCATGTGCAAGCTAAAATGAAATCTCTACATGGTTTATCAAGGTAATATCAATTGGTACTAGGTACAGGTCGCATATCTATCAATAGAATATCAAGAGTTATCATGGAACAGCAATATGATACAGGTCCTCAAGATCAAAAAACTATGGCAAAAGAACCTCAAGCACAAAGGATTTGCAGGGGTTGTTTTGGAAGAGTGTGTAAGCAGTGAAAGTCATTAGTCTCTTATATTGAAAGATATTGCCTATCCTCACAATAAGCTGTAAGCTCTGGTGTGATTCATTTATTTAGAATAACAACAAGGACCTTTCAGTCTTTAAGTGTATTATCCCTGTCAGCAGTTTAGCACAGATTACCAACAATAGGCAGTACAGGTGAACCACAACAATAGAAGATATATTGGCATCATCACAACGGAATATATTTTGACTACAGATGTCTATTGCAGAAGAAGACATATTCCATCTGCAATCTTCCTCAACAGAAATATATTGGCACACTACATCAGATATAAACCAAAGTATAGTTGAAGCAAGCCTGATATGTCACTCGGAGCATTCACAATCTTTAAGTCTTGATCCAATGATGCATCTCTTATTATACAAGTCTAATTATAGTTGTCATTACTTTGGAATGATATCGACTTAATGTGTATATACAAGTTAAAATATTCTCAAAAGTGTTCTCTCAACAAATATTGTACACCAGTATAGAGCAGCATGGTACAAAGTCGGAAGAAGAATGCCTAAACACATCTCAGAGAGAGAAAATGAAAAGATAGAATCTACACTAAGAAATGTGCAACCCTTTGCCATTGATGTCAAAGGGGGAGGAAAAGCAGGTAATAGAAGAAAGGGTCTTCTAAAAGAAGCTAGATAGAGGAAGACTTGGAGGAAGCATTGGATTATTGGTGGATGTGTTGCCATCAATGCCAAAGGGGGAGACTGTTGGAAATGTTGTCATTGATGGCAAAGGAGATGGCAAAGGAAGAACACCTAAGGCAGCAACAAGGCAAAGGAGAGGGCAAAGGAAGAACACCTGAGGCAGCAACAAGGCAAAGGAGAGGGCAAAGGAAGAACACCTGAGGCAACAACAAGGCAAAGGAGATGGCAAAGGAAGAACACCTGAGGCAGCAAAAGGAGAATTAAGGAGTAGCATCAGTCAAGGAGCAGATGAAACAAAGAGAGCATAAGACAAGTAGCTGAGGAATGAGACAGAGTGATGAGGAACAATTATTCTAGTGGGAAGACTGTGAAGCACTGTTGGGGAGAAAACATCAATTCATTCTGCAGAATTAAATCAAGATGAGGAACAGAACTCTGGTAACGTAGCGGAGTTCGAAGTTGAGGAAAAGAACTGTTGAATTGAAGGCATAGAAGATCAGAGCCTCATAGGATTTGCTACAAGTATAACAGGTGGAGTGGATTCTATAGATGCAACAGAGGAAGGAGCACAAAGAAACTAAGACAGCAGATATAGCAGAAAGGAAGAGACAAAGAAGTAACAGAGGCAGCAAAGGAGGCAGCACTCAGGCAAAGAAGGCAGCGTTGAATCACAGACAGGCAAAGGAGGCAGCGCTGAAACAAAGACAGAAAAAGGAAGCAGTGAATACAATGGAGGCAGCAAATGAAGGCAGAGGAAGCGAATATAACAGAGGCAGATTCGTTAGCCGCCCGGCGAGAGGCGGGGCGAGAGCGAAGCGACGGGGAGCGGCGAGAGACGGGCGAGAGAGTGGGCGGTATAATTCCGAGAATCGCCCAACACGGAGGACAGATATAAAATTCTGAGAATCGCCCAAGCCGGCAGATACAGTCGTATGTATAATTCCGAGAATCATTACCCGATGGGCGTTACATATAACATATAAACCATATTCCACGAATCGCTTAACCCTTTGGCAAAGTATACGTATATGTCTGTTATATTATGGAGCGCACAAAACGAATTTTTAGATGGTGGGACCTCTCCCCAATCGCAATCGGAGATCGCAAGGGCAGCGGAACATCGCAACAGAAATTTGTGATTGCGATTGAAATGCCGGACCCGATCGAGTTATGTACCACAGTTAATTGCTAATCGCATCTGAGTTCCCAATCGCATGTCTTTTGTAAAACGCTGCGATTGAAATGCCGGACCCGATCGAGTTATATACCACAGTTAATTGCTAATCGCATCCGAGTTCCCAATGTATGTCCTTTTGTAAAACACTACGATTGAAATGGCGAGGACTAGATTGTTATAAGCAGGAGTTAATAGATGAAAATCGCATCAGTGTTCTGATCGCAATCAAAACTTTTCTATTATGCGCCCCGATTGCATTTGTTTGAAGTTCCGGACCCGATGGGTGTATAAACGGTGGTTAATACATATTTGAGTTACGGTAAAATCGCATCGGCACTGGTCAATCAGATCATATGTTAAAGACTTGCGATTGTGATTGAAGCTCGGACCCGATGGGCTTATAAATTATGACTAACAAATGTTTCAGTTCCATGGTCAATCGCATCGGAGGTAAAGTGGAGCATCGGAACATCACAACAGAAAGTTGCGATTACGATTGAGAATCGGATCCGATGGACTGATAAATTGTGACTTGATAGGTTTGAGTTCCGGAACATGTTAACAAAGATTTGCAATTGCGATTGAAAGGCCGGACCCGGTGGGTTTATAAGCCAAGACTGATATATGTTTGAAGTTTCGCCATAACAGTGAATTATCGCAATCGGAAGAGGCTGAGGAGTGATACATCACATCAGAAAAGATCGGCGAGTGAGCCCGAAAGGAGTTCTTATTTGTTTAAAGATTTTTTATTATATAATGCCGAGAATTGATTTAAGTCTTTTTAAAAGGAAGTTTGTATGTATGCAGAGTGTTGAAATTACTTATATATATATGAAAAGGCGCTGTTATATATATATATAACGCTGTTGCGATAAGTCATGTGGTCTGTAGACCCACGGGCCTCAGCTTAACGGGAGGGCGATTCTTAATATACAATGACTGTGATATATGTCCGTTCCGCTTGCGGAAAGTTCCACATCAACAAGACACTTGCTGCAAGTCAGCAGTCACGTATCTTTCTAAGAGGCACTGATATAAAAGCATTGTTACACGTATGCAGCAATTACACCACAGCAGAGGACAGAAAAGCATACAGAGCAGAAAAGAGTCAAAACACAGTCACAGAAAATACAAATGCGCAACAAGCCAAGAGACAAAACGAGTGAGCTGGAGTTCTCATTTAAATCTGAATGTAAATGTTTTATTTAAATTTATATTGTTGTGATGCATTGGCAAGTCTCCAGAAGAGAGAAAATATCCCACTGTAATATTAAAATAAGCACCTACAGTTACATTTTTCTGAGTGGGCTGAAAAGAGATGAGAAGGCAGAAGGCAAAGAGACATGGCTGTCCATTTCGAATTCCCAGTGGAATACAAACAGTCATGAAACTATGTTTGTATAAAACAGGGTAATATCCAAGGGGAGAGTGTTGACGAAAAAGGGGCTGAGCAGAGATGATGCAGGTCTGATATAAGAGTTGATGAACAGCAGAGAAGAAGGTACAAAACAGAGCTGATATCCAAGGTAAATCAGCAAGTGTTTTTCTTTTGAAAGAGTAAGGAAGTTGGAGCTTCCCTATCAAGTTGTAGCTTGATAGATGTCAGTTGTAGCTGACTGAGGTAGGAGCCTCCTGTAGGTTGGTGCCTGCAGAAAATAGATGGGAGTTGGTTCTTCCACATCAAGTTGTAGCTTGATAAAATGTCAGTTGTAGCTGACTGAGGTTGGAGCCTCCTATAGGTTGGTGCCTGCAGAAAATTGATGGGAGTTGAAGCTTCCTTGCAAGTTGTAGCTTGCAGAATTGAGGATAGAGCCTCCTGTAGGTTGGTGCCTGCAGAAAACAATGGTGAGAGGGAGTTGGAGCTTGCCTTTGCATCACAACAATAATAAGATGTGGTTTTCTCCCTTTATGGGTTTCCACTTATATTTGGTGTCTCGGTGCATGATGTTTATGTGTTGATGTGATTTATGTCATCTGCTTAATACTTGTTGCTCTCATATTCAGTCTGCTATTACATTAACAAATCTGTTTGATAGTAATACTTGTTGCTCACATATTAAGTTGACCATGAAATGAAGGTGTAAATAAGATTTAAAAGAAAAGTTTTAAAAGTCCATGTATGTGTTAAACTGATTCACCCCCCCCTCTCAGTTTAACTAAGGGTTCAACACTTCATCTGATTCCAAATATGATAGTCTAGCCAAAAACATGGAGAGCATGGAAAGAATGATGGAGAAAATGTCATCCAAGTCAATAATCAGAAAAGAAACCAAAACCAAAAACAGAACCAAAACTTTAGGAGAAACAATCCCCCAAATAGACAAAGAGAATCTGATCAACAAGTCATACCTCCATTCCAAGAGAATTTCCTTGATGAGGATGAAGGGATAATAGAAAAAATAGAGGGAACTATCATAAACACGGTGGAGGTAGATGAACAAGATCGCACCTTTTCCACAGAAGATAACCATACCTCATACTCACATTGGAACGAGGAAGGGTTGGAAACTGAGGACTATAGGTTAGGATTCGAGAATGCCATCATGCAGGTCCAAGAACAATACGACCTCAGAAGAAAAAATAACATAGATAATCCCCAATCAAAAGCCTCTGAAATCACTATTAAGAATAGACCCCAAAAAACTCCTAAAGTGACTACTGAAAGCAGTCAATCAGCAGCTGAGAATTATGGTAAAAACAAAGATAAAGACACCCGAACCAGTGACAAATCAAGTCAATAATCTAACAGCACTAGCATTGCAGCTAATGCCCCTAATAAAACAACTTCAAACATTGTATATACTGAAAATCAACAAGCTGATCTTGCTAATAGAACGGTTCCCAACAAGACAGAATTGAACCTCTCAAAGAGTCAGTCTCCTTTCAGTTTGGAGAGTGAAATAGCCAAAATTAAAATTTCTATCCCTCTCACTGAGTTGGCCACCCAAGATGTATATAAGAGTCAAATTTTGAAAGCTTTAAACTTAGGAGAAAACAGTGACACTGTCAATTTAAATGATGATCAACCAACTCTCTTGTCTGGCCCAAAAATTGAAGGGAAATTTCAGGAAGGGGTAGTGCCTCCTTTCTATGTCAGCCTTAATATCCATGAAAAAATCTTGCATAATGCTATGCATGGCTCTAGATCTTCACACAACCTTATGCCAAAAGTGATAATGGAAAAGCTAGGCTTAGAGATAACCAGACCTTACAAGGATTTATATTCTTTTGACTCTAGCAGAGTGAAGTGCCTTGGTCTAATCAAAGATATTTGTGTGAATTTGACTCAAATCCCAGCCAAGTGCATGGTCATGGATGTTGTGGTGGCTGATGTACCTCCTAAGTATGGCAGGTTGTTGTCAAGATCATGGGGTGCTAAACTCCAAGGAACAATGCAAATGGATATGACTTATGCCACAATCCCTGTCTTTAGCCAGCTTAGAAGACTATATAGGGAGACACACATGAAGTTTATGGTTAGCAGCCCAGAAAAACTTGAAAATTCCCTTCTATACTCTGTCCATATTGACTTGGATTCTTTTATCCTTTACAATGATGAATTCACAGATGAGCTAGAGATGGAAGACATAAATTCAAACAATAGAGTAGAGCCTACAGATCTTAACGTAATGGAAGCTCTAGATATAGAGGAAGATGAGAGAGAAACCTTTGAACAATGTGCTGAAACAAAAAACCAGGGTGAACAAAGCCAAGACTGTAAACAAAATATTACCCATCACTCTGAACTCCATGAAAATACTGAAGAACAAGACACAACACAACATGGCACAGACCTTAGAATGAAACATAATGGTGAACATGGAATTAGGGAGGAAAATGATGACAATCCTACAAATAATCCCTTATGGTGCATGAAATTTTATGGGTCTTGCACTAAAAAGAATGCAGGAGATGGGATATGGTTGCGCAATGCTGAAAACAATCATACTGAGAGCCATGCCTTCAAGCTAGACTTTAAGTGCACAAACAACATTGCAGAGTACGAGGCTCTCATCTTAGGATTGCATCTATTGAAAAAAATAGGGGCCAAGAAGATAGTTGTCCAGGGGGACTTAGAATTAGTCATCAAATAGCTAAATGGAGAGTATATTGCAAAACATCCTAGATTAAGGGCATACAAAAATAATGCCATGGATTTTCTGAAAACATTTGTAGAGTATGAGCTTGTGTTTGTTCCTAGGAATCAAAACATAATTGCAAATGGTTTGGCCTGCACTGCTATTTCATATCAGAAATCACCTAGTGACAAACAAATCATTATTCAAACAAAATACAGACCTGTAGTGCCAGATAACGAAAAATATTGGCAGGTCTTTGAGGGTGACAAATAGATAGAAGATTTATTGCTCTGCATGAATGAATTTGAATTACCTGATTTAGACTCTAAATCTGATGAAATCTATTTATATGAAGAGCCTCCTGATGAAGAAAAACCATCCCCCAATGCAGAAATAAACATGTTGACCAAAAAATTTGAAAAACAAACTGAAGAATACATGAAAACAGATAAAGAAGACATTGAGGTGTTGCAGTCCAAAGACAAAAGCATACCTAGAGGATTAGCACCCTTAGAGGACCTTTTTGATTTTAATGATGTGGCAAAGAAACCCACTATAGAACACACTAAATCAGATATTGAAGAATGCAATATAGGCAGCAAGGATAAGCCTAAAATGATTAAATTATCTAAGTCTTTTCCTGCCCATATCAAACCAAAATACATTGATCTATTCAAAGATTTTGTTGATGTGTTTGCTTGGAGTTATGAGGACTTAAAAGCCTATGACACAAAGATTTTCTAGCATAAAATCCCCTTGAAACAAAACCAGAAACCCTTTAGGCAAAAACTGCGCAGAATCAACCCAGTACAACTGCCCCTAGTGGAAAAGAAAATCAAGAAAACGTATGAGGCAAGAATCATAGTCCCTGTTAGGTTTTCTAATTGGGTATCCAACCTAGTAGCTTTGAGGAAAAAGACAGGAGAAATCAGATTGTGCATTGATTTTAGAAATTTAAACAGAGCTTCCTTAAAAGACAATTACCCTTTACCCAAAATGGAACACATCCTACAAAAGGTAGTTGGCTCAAAAATGATTTCTTTGTTATATGGCTTTTCAGGGTATAACCAAGTCTTAATACTCCCAGAAGATCAGCTTAAGACAGCCTTCACAACTCCTTGGGGCACTTTCATGTATGTGAAAATGCCTTTTGGACTAATGAATGCTGGAGCCACTTTTCAGAGGGCCATGGACATTGCATTTTCATAGGAAATAGGGCTCTTCATTGTAATTTACTTTGATGACATAACAGTTTATTCCAAAACCGATGAAGAGCACCTCAAACATTTGAGAAAAGTCTTTGAGAAATGCAGAAGTTATGGGCTATATTTAAATCCAAAAAAGACAGTGTTTGGCCTACAAGAAGGTAAACTTCTTGGCCATATTATATTAGAAAAAGGGATTAAAATTGATCCAAAAAGAGTTGAGGGAATACTATAGATTAGCCACCCAAGGAACATAAAAAAATTGTAGTCCTTCATTGGGAATATTAACTTCTTAAGGAGGTTTATTCCCAACTTAGCAGAGCTCCTTAGAAACATGACTAATATGCTTAAGAAAGAAGTGGGAGTTAAGTGGACTGCAGAAGTCAAAAGGTCCTTTGAATTGGTAAAACATGCACTCAACCAAGCACATATTGCACAAAATATTAGCCCAGATTGCACAAAATATTTCCTCATTTTCTCCTTTGCATCAGAGCATACTATGGCTGCTATCCTATTGCAGAAAAATCCAGAGAAACAAAACAACCAATAGCATTTTTTAGCAAGGCACTAAGAGATGCACCCTTGAAATACAATATCATGGAAAAACAAGCCTATGCCTTGGTAAAGGCCTTAAAAGACTTCAAGGTGTATATTCTGCATTCTCACATCATTGCTTATGTGCCTAGCATAGTGGTAAAGGATATCTTGTCACAAGATCCAGATGGAAAAAGAGGTAAATGGATTGCAGTAATACTAGAGTATGATTTGGAAATCAAACCCACAAAACTCATTAAAGGTTAGGGCTTAGCTCAATTAATTGCTGAATCTAACCTACAAGCCCTTGACATTAACATGGTAGATGCCCTGGATGAACATGAAGGATTTCCTACTCCCACTGTTGAAGAGCAGCTCCAAAATTCACCTTGGTATGCTGACATCTTGTATGTGCTTACAAATATTAATGCTCCTCCTGATTTATCAAAGACTAAGGCAAGGTTTTTAAAGTTGAAATCTAGGAATTATTTCATTTTAAATGAATTTTTATATTGGAAAAATGCCAATGGTTTATTGCTTAAATGTTTTCCTGAAGTTGATACAGAGAGGATCAAGCATGAATTCCATGAAGGAGAGTGTGGAGGTCATCTCTACTGGAAAACCACAGCCAATAAGATCCTTAGAGATGGATATTATTGGCCCACCCTCTTCCAAGATGTCCATAAAATGATAGTTGTCTGTCACTGTTGAAGCTCCTTTTCAATAGTGGGGCCTAGATTTCATAGGGGAAATCCATCTTACTTCATCTACCCAACACAAATGGATTCTCACAGCCACTGACTATTTCACAAAATGGATAGAGGCCATCCCTTGTAGGAATGCCACAGATTCTGTTATCATAAAATTCCATGAAGACCATATCCTATCTAGATTTGGCTGCCCTAGGAAGATTATTACTGATAATGCTGCTGCTTTTGGCTCCAAAAAGATGACTGATTTTTGTCACAGGTATCAGATTGCTCTTGGTCATTCTACTGCTTATTACCCTCAGGGTAATGGGCTAGTAGAATCATCAAAAAAATTTTTGGTGACCATCATCAAGAAGCTTCTTGAAGAGAATAAAAAATCATGGCATAACAAGTTGGTGCATGCTCTATGGGTTGACAGATTAACAACAAAGAAATCCATTGGAATGTCCCCATATCAGTTAGTTAATGGAGCAGATGCAATGTTTCCTACCAGCCTAGGGGTACCAGCGATAAAATTAGTCCAAGAAATACAGTTAGAAGAGGAAAACATGGTAAGGAGGATCAATCAATCAATACATCTCCAACAGACAAGGGAAGAGGTCTACAACCAAGCTCAAAAAGTGCAGGAGAACATTAAAAAGTTGTTTGACAAAAGAACAAAAGCTTGTGACTTCAAAATTGGAGACAAGGTACTCAAGTGGGACTCTAGAAGAAAGGATAAGGGTAGGCATGGAAAATTTGATAGTTTGTGGCAAGCTCCTTACATTATTCAGTCCACCATTGGTCCAAATGCATCTTCCTGCAAGAGTTAGATGGTACAAATCTGTTTGGGGGTCCTGTCAATGGCAGGATGCTCAAACATTATTACTGCTAAAATTCAGAGTTTAAAGTTTTCACTTCCATTGTAAATACCATTGCATTGTTTAGTTTCAAGAAAAAATAAAAAAGATGAAAGAAAGGTTCAGACCATCTCAAAACTTGAACCTCTGAAATTCCAAAGAATGGCTGAAATCAGCCCAAAACCTGAGCCAAAGAAAGGGAAAGTTGGTTCTAATATGCTCAAAAACTGAACCATCAAATAAAGAAGAAGAATCAGCTCTAAAAAACTCAAAACTAGAGCTGGAAATCAAGAAGAGAAGTGACTCTAACAAACTAAAAATCTGAGTCACAAAAGAAAGAAGATGGATTAGCTCTAACAAGCTCAAAATCTGAGTCACAAGAGAAAGAAGGATGCTCTAAAGTTTCACAATTTCAAGCCTCCATAATTTTGGTTTCAATTTCCTGCAAATTTTAGTTCATGTGCAACTGTCTTTATGCCATGGACCCACAACAAACCAGACAGTCTAATCCTGGTTTGACTGTTTTTAAATTTTTGTTTTAGAATGTAGAGAAAGAAATATGCTAGACAGTTTAATCCTAACAGATATTAGTGTAGGTAGAGAACCTATAAGGCCAACTGTCTAATCTGGTCTCATGGACGAATAAGGGTAGAATTAGATTAGTGTTTTCTGCTTTCAATAAAAAAAATGATGAAGAAGGTCTGCAAGTCTAAATGCACCTTGAAGAAAAAATGTTAGGACAGTAGGATGGGTAGCAAGGAAAATTTTAAGGATGGAAAATTATCTTGAAGTTTAAAAAATTGGCGAATCTCACTAGTCGCTAATATGCAAAATATAAAATGTTTATTGACGTATTTGTAAAATTATTGAAATTTATAATGATATTATATATACTATCTATGTAATGTTGGCGATTTTTAACATAAAATAATTTTATATTGTAAAATTTGGGCGAATCATTTTTATAAGAAAATGGAAATTGGCGAATATTTTTTTTGGAAAAACCATGGAAAATTAGCCCACCTATGAATATTAGCCCCTAAAATTTTCCATGATGGGTAGGTAGATTGTTTGGGAGAATATTACTGCTGATATGATATTTTCACGATTTGTAGCAGTTGATCAAAGAAGAAAAGGATGGTCAAGGATCAGGCATCTGGCCTACTTCCAAAGAGTTAAATCTGCAGTTCTTGACATCTTCAGGAAGATGCCATCTCCATGTGGAGCCACTGTTAGCCACCTATAAAATTTTGGCATAGCAAACAGGTGGCTAAATGGTTTCCAAGTCTTCAAGAGGAACATTTTCCTTGAGAACCTATCACTCCTGAAGCCTTCATGTGTTTTTTCCTTTGAAGCAATCCTCAATGCTGTGTCCATTAAAAAGCCTCACTGTTTGTGAAAGAAAAAGCTTCAAAAAGGCCTCCATTTTCCCTATTTCATCCCCTCCAAATCCCTCAAAATCTCCCCATTTGACCTTCTAATCCTCTCAGAACCCTATTTAAACCCCATATTATGCTTGTTCTGATTTAAAAATCCCCTTTTCCCCCTACCAGAACCCTTCTTTTAGCCTTGGAAAGCACTAAATTTGGCCTAAAATACCCTATTTTACACCATAACAGTCTTATAGCCCCCGGGTGCTTATGTGGCTTAGCCCTGTTCCTCATATAACCCCTAGCCTGCAACCGGGCGCTAAAAAGACAAAAAATCCTTTAAAAAGGCCAAAAACCCTTTAAAAAGCATAAAAACACTTCTCTGCTCATTTTAAAGAGTTAAGCCCCCTATTTAGCCCCCTCCCATGAGACCTAAAGCCCAGTGGTCAGGCGCTTAAAAGGCCAAAAGAACCCAATTAAAATGTTGTTTCCCTTGTTTTATTCATCCCCGACGGATAATGTTTTGGGTTAACGAGGACCATCGATCTCCATAGATCAACGGCCCACACAAAATCCGACGCCTTCCCTTTTCATATTCCCCCTCGTTTTCATTTCCGATAACCCACCTCTTCCATAGATCCCAACTGTCCATACTATAGATCTGATGGCTAGGATCTGTTTTTGCCAACCATATAACATTTTCCCCCTTCGCCTGACAGTGAATCACATCCATCCATTGTACATGATCTGATGGCCATAATGAACCCGATGATTTAACCCCACCCTGTGCATCTCTCCCCATCAGGTTTTCTCCGCATCGTCCGATTAAAACCATCAGATCCAACTGCTGAGAATGAGTTTCATGCAAAATAAGTGTCCGAATGATAATGATTTGAAATTGGAAAATATAAATCATTTTGTATCGCCATGTGGCGCGTGATGATTGGAATCACACAAAGTTTGTTAAAACCACTTACTGCTCCCAACGTCGCGCGAATACGACCAGCTGTTTTCCGCCTTACCGCTCATCTTCCACAGTGCATTGCTCGTTCAATCACCGCCATTGAATGTCTTGATCTAATGGCTTAGATCTAATTTCACTCCGCCCTTTCTCCATTCACTTATGCCCCCAAGCGATTCCCTCCACCAATCTTCATCGTTCATCGTGGAAATCCGACGGCCCAAATTGGATCTAAACCCCGCTCGTCCTCCATTCACCTATACCCTCGAACAACTACATCCTTTATTCTCCGCGGTTTATCATTTCAATCCAATGGCCCTCATATAATCTCATCTCCCATTCATCCACCCTCCAAATGATTTCATTAATTAATCTCAACCATAGATCGCCGGGGATTATTCTAATCCGACGGTCCAGAATGCCTGACACACCAAAACTTCGCCAGACCAATTTTTTGCCTCCGACACCGTTTTTCACCATTTTTCCATGGTTTTCATATTTTTTCCTCACTACAACCACCATTCTCATCGTCGCGCCACCATCTCCATGGTCCACCAGAGCAGTCCTCCTCCACTCCATTGATTTCCTTAACATGTTTGTTGGGTTTTGTAGGGTTACAGATGGTGGAAGATTTTTTTTTTTCTACATAGTCTTTGTCATGATAATACAGAGTGCAGAATGTCATGTTTCAGAGCCGAATATTGCAGGGAGGAAACCTGAGAAGGTTTTAAACGTGTGTTTTATTAAAAAGATCAGTGTGAGACCCTCTCATGAACCCTCCAACGCCATTTAACCTGCACAGGCACCAGAAATAGTCAGAAAAGAAGTGAAAAAGAGTATCAGTGACAGTTTCAAGGGATTAAAAGCATGTTATTGAAGATTAATGACATAATCCAGTGATTAAAGAACAAAAAGAGAGTATGAAGACCTGAAGACAAAGAGTAAGCTTAATCAGACCTAAAACACAGAGCTAAAGTAAATTAAAGGTGTTTTAGGGAAAGACAAAGAAATCCATCAGTCCGAGAAGCCTCCACCACCACATCAAAGGCCTATTGAACCCTCGCCAACACCAAAAGCCAACCCTCTCCAGCTACCAAAAGACACCTGCAGCCTCACAGAAATCAAATAAGGCCTAGTTATTGCAAGAACAGGAGATATTTTCCTAAAGACAGCTGAACAATTAATACAAATCAAAAGAACTTATTATTAATTGCCAGCAAAGTTATTTTAAAGATAAAAAACAACCTTAAAGTCAATCTTTTCGTCCATTAAGCCTCGAAAAGCGGAAACAGGGTTATGAAGCAGAGTTATAGGTTGAATGAATTCCTGCCTTATGCCTTGCATGGTTTTCAAGGCCAGGAATTGCATTGATTATGGAATTAATGATACTTGACCCCGAGAAACTCTCCCACTTCCTGATTTTCTTATAAATTCTCCTTGAGGAGCACATTATAAGGGTTGGTCTCTAGATATCTGATTGCATGCTAATAGTTTTCTGAATCTACTGAAGCCCTGTTTGCAATTGAAGATACATAAGCTGAAATAGATGTTTGAAGTTGTAGAGACCCATCGGGCTTGATTATTGTAACTAGTTTTAACATCAAATATAAGCTGATTTATGGGATCCTGGTCTATGTCAATGGTGATGTGTCTTCTTACTATTAATTTTTATTTTTCTTTGTGTTTTCATTCTGTCCACTTTCTCTGATAAAGAAAAACAAATACAGAGCTAGGATTTAATCTTAACAATACCCTACTCTCACTGATAAGCTTTATTTCTATGTTTTCCTCCTTTGAAAGTTTCCCTTTCCCATAGAATATGCTGAAAGTAGGATAGGTTCAAAGTCCTTACTTGATCTTAAACTATTCTAAGAGTTTTAAATGTTTTCTATTGAAAGTACATCAATGCAGGCTAGTTTCAAAGTGCTTAACTGATCTTAGATTAATTTTATGTTTTTTCCTTAAGTGCATACCAAAGTAGGATAGTTTCAAAGTACTTACTTGATCTTAGGCTGCTCTGTGTTCTTCATTTGTTTGTTCTCCATTTCCTATTTGTTTCATTCCATAAAATAAACTTAAAGAGATCCTTTGACATAGATGACTTGCCCCATGGACCACTCTTGAACCTTGATGTCTAATTAAATCCTATTATGACTCCATAGCCCAATGGATTGAAGCTGCTTTTTGCCTATCTTATCAGCTGAATCATCCCTTCACTTGCATAAAAATTTTCCCTTCATTTAAACTGCCTTCACTTTCATCATGTCTGTGCCCAACCAAAACAAAAAACCAAACAAAACCCATGCTCTTCATAACTAGCCTAATGTCACATTTCAAGCCTTAAAGATCATATCCTTAAACACACTTATAGAGAGATCCCTCTCTGGATTCAGGAGGGCTAGATCCTAGAATCCCAAAGTGGTTCATATGTAGGCTCTGCAGTTTGTATTTGCCAAACTTGCAAATTACAGAGGCCTAACAACATGTATTTCTATTGATTGCATTAAATGTTATGTGTATGTGAGTTGTATTGCATGGAAGAAATCCTTGATTATGTTGCGATTTGGAAACTGGATTGATTTACTTGTGTTTCTGAGAAGTGAAATTATATGCATGTTCTCTAAGTATATTTACCAAGAAATTTAATGGTCGATTTTATACTCATTCCAACGAATTTTTAGAGTAAAAATTATTTGTATTTCAGTGAAGTGCAATTGATGTTTATGAAATAATTTATTCATAGTCTCCATGGCCATGGTGCATTGAAAGAGAGATGAAGTATCTTGTATATTCATTTTCGAACTCATGAAGCTTAATTTTAATCAAGTTGACAAATTATTAAGGCCTTGGGTCTGGGTGATTTTACATGGAAATCAAAGATGTTTCTAAGTGTAAAATAATCTACAAAGACATGTTAAAGTCACATGTGGGACTTGTCGGGTCGGGGTTTTGAAAAGTAAATCAAAAAGGAAGAACTCAATATGAGTTTATGCCTGACCAAAGTTGTGCAAGCCGAGTAGTAGAGCAGGCCTGCTCGTTGGGAGTCCAACAAATTGGTGTACAATACTTAATCAACCCCAGAGGTATGATCGGGTGAGACCTCCTGTTTGGGGGTCGGGCTGGTCGTCCAAGTCGATGTCAAGGCCCTCGTTAGACAGAGTGATCTATAATTTATGGTTATCGTTTAATGTTGACCAAGGTATCTCAACTCGTTCTAGTAATATGTATGAATTCATCTAGTGAGTTAGTTCAAGTCTTCATCAAAGAAATAATGTGGTTACATGGTGTTCCTCTGAAGATTGTGTCAAAAAGAGATGCCAAGTGCACTTCCAAGTTTTGGAAAGAGTTTTTTTGCAGGTTTGGAGAAAGAAATGGTATTTAGTACAACTTATTATCCAAAAATAGATGGAAAAACAAATAAGGTGAACAAGATTTTTGAGGACATGTTGAGGATGTATGTCATGCATCAACAAAAAAACTAGAAAGAGTATCTTCCACTGGTGGAGTTTTCATATAACAATTGGTATCTATAATATTTGAATATGAGTCTGTTTGATGAAATTTATGGGTCGAGTTGTAATAATCCCATCATTTGGAGTGATCTAGCTAACAAGGTATTGATTGGATCAGACATGTTGGCAGAAATGGAACAAGAAATGCAGACTATCAAGAAGAATATAAAGGCAACACAAGACAGGTAGAAGAGTTATACATATCAACACAAGGTATTTAAGGAGTTTTAGGTTGAGGATCATGTGTGCTTGTGTATCAATCCCAAGAATAGCTCCTTGAAGATTGGATCATGTGCCAAGTTGGAACCTTTGTATTGCGGGGTTTTCGAGATCCTTGAGAGGATTGGACTGGTGGCCTGCAACCTTGCACTACCTATGAAAGTGAAAGTCCATGATTTTTTCCATGTGTCATTTCTTAAGAAGTATGTGAAATATGTTGATCATGTGATTGAATGGTATATATTACACGTGGAACCAGAAGGATAATTCCAGTTGAAACCTTAGTGCATGAATTTCTCATGCTCTGGAATTGAGTAAGTTAAAGTGCAGTGGACGCACTTTGGGCCCAATGAAGCTACATGGGAGATGGATTGATCAAATGAGGGATATGTATCCTTCTCTATTCGTTGGTTGAGCGGATGTGTCTATATATATATACACACATCCTCTCAACCAGCGAATAGAGAAGGATACATATCCCGCATTTGATATATATATATATATATATATATATATATATATATATATATATATGTATGTATGTATGTATGTATATATATATATATATAGTCTCCATCGAGTTGTGTTATAATTCTCAAATAAGTGGTATGGTGTTCATGATATGTTGGTGAAGTCTTAAATAGACAGATATGATGTAAATGTTGTATGGAGTTGTGTTATAAATATCCATTTGAATTTTTATTTTTTTTATTTTTTTATTTTATTTTTTTATTTTATTTTATTTTATTTTTTTATTTATTTATTTATTTCAGTTTATTTTTTTTCAGGTTTATAAGTGTCATTGAAGACCGAGGCGGGTGTTTCCCCAAGGGGGAGGGATTATAACAATCCCTGGTTTATTTCCGATGTAAATAAAAATAAAACCAAGGTCATGGGACACGTATTCCAAGCTTAATGTTTGGCAAAAAAACATAGTGATGCGGATCACTGATGATTAATTATTTTCTATGGAAATTGGTAAAGGAAAAGTGGCAATAATTAGTATTTTATTTATGAAATATAGGAAAATAGGAGAAAAGGGAGATGAAATGTCACATATTTGGATGTGAGGAAACTTAAAGGAAAAATGAAGGAAAATGAAGAAAATAGAGGTTGTAATGATAAAAATGCTTCTGAGGATCAGTTCACAAACTTTTGTCTATTTTAGATTGAAGCTCTCTTCTATTTTCTCTCTCACATAATCTTACACACTTATATTTTTCTTGGATCATTCTTGGAGAACTTGAGCATACATTAGATTTGGAGAAATAAGGCAAAGGAAAATAGGAAAGTGCAAGGGAACATGTGGATCAACGACTACATCTGGATTTCTGTGAAGGTAACAATTTTCATGTATGATTTCCTTGCTAATTTATGGATGCATGGTATATGCATATGAGGTTCTGGTTATGTGCTGTAATTGGGATGGAGGATTTTCTGGATTGGCAATGGTTTTACACTTTCCTTGCCATTTACTCGATAGACATGGTGTTGTGGGTCTTTCCATTTGATTGTTTTCTAGTTGGTGGTTATAATTCATTATGGCTTTGGGTTGGGACAAATGATCTGGAAGCCCTTGAAAATCTTGGGTCGAGTTACTTGTTAGCCACCTATACAAATTTTCATAGCAAACTAGTGGCTAAATTTGTGTTCAAGCCTTCAAGTGAACATTTCCTTTGAAAATCTATTATCCTTGAAGCCTTGTGATGTCTTTATCCTTCGAAATTGTGCCCCCTACTGTTCATAAGGAAAAGATGTTTTCAAATGTCTCCTTTTCCTGCATTTACCCCTCATTTCTTCCAAAAAACCCCCTTTGAACCTTTTAAATTCCCTTGTGAAGGTTTTAAATCCTCTTCATTTACCTATCGGAACCCCCAAAAATCCTTCTAAGACCTTCATTTCGGCCTAAAAACCCATTTTTCAGCATTAAGGCCTTAGGCCCCTTTCCGCCTTAGTCCTAGCCCCTTTCCACATGTGACCGAGCGCTGTGACCAAGCACTAAGCCCTGTCGGCTATCGCATTGCAGTTTCCATTTTCCTCTTAACTATTCTCTTATGCCTCTTTTTCATTGATGTGATTCCCTGTTTGAATCTAAACCGTCGATCTCTCCTGATCGGACGGCCCGCGCCGCATCGCTCCATTGCAATCGCAGTTTTCCTCGTTTCCCGTGTCATCCTTTATTTCCCCCCGCTGATGCGATAAGTGCCTTTCCCTCTAAACCTAGGTCACCTATTTCTCCCATAGAACCAGGCCTTAATGCTTATTTCGGCCCCCACCCATCGCATCACAATTTCTCTTTGCCATGGGTTACACCCACTCCCCTTACGATTTGCGATTGTGATATTCCTGGGTCCCACTTCCGCTCTGTCATTCTCTGCCTTCGATCTTCCTTTTCAAACGGACGGCCAGCGCAACATCGCACATCACAGCTCCAACGTCCAAGTTCCCCCCGTCCTTCGCTGCTCCCCCGATGCGATGAGTCCCGATTCGATCGCCACCATCCATTCATCCAGATCTAATGGTCCACATCATACTTCACTTTCCTTTCATTTGATCTCCCCCCCTTCCTAATAACTCCTCCGAAAGATCTCGACCATTGATCCTGCAAGATCCAACGGTCCTGGTTTCTTTGCCCGCCCAAAAAGTTTGAACTTGGTTTGTCCCTCCACCATGGTTTTCTTCCCGTTTTTCTACTACAATCACCATCCGCACTGCTCCTCGCCCCCCAACTAAGACTTCTGTAAGTAGTCTAGCCCAATTCGTGGGATTTACTAACATGTTTGCGCTATGTTGCAGGTTTAATGATGGTCCTTTTTAGCTTGCCCCACAGTCACAAAAAGTGACAGAAAAATTCAGGGTGACGACCCTGTGGCATAAGTAAATGCAAAAGGGGCCAACAAGGATTTGTTTCGTGTCTCAAACAGTGGATCATGACCTTTGTTTAGATGACCAAACCCCTAGACATCAAAACCGCCACTGCAGAAAATCAGAGTCAGAGATCAAAGGGATTAGCGCAGTACATTGAAGATTTGATGCCTAATCCACAGCTACAAATAGAGGTGCAGTTCACAGGCCTTAAAGAAGATCAAGGAAGCTTAATAAATCTTAAAATACAGGTTAAATGCAAATCATTGACTATAGTAGTGAAAAGGATATATCATCAGAACATTCCTTTTACTGAAGAAAGGACCAATTCCTACTACCCATTCTCTATTCTTCATCGAGCCCCATAACAGTTATTATTTTGACATAATTTCCTAAACTGTCAATACTTGGTTGCACAACAGGGAAGACCTGAAAGCCAAATTATTCACCTTACTTGTCACAGAGGATTAAACAGAGTACTACAACCAGAAAAGTATTTCACAGAACATACCCTAGGGGTTATTGTCAAGCTGACAAGGACTCCTAGTTCGTCTAAAGGGTATGCACAATTAATGTAAACCATTAAGCAGAGTGGGCATCCAAATACTTCTTCCCCCTCTGCATTAATGAATCATTTAAGTCCTATCTACCACTACCACCACTCATTCACCTATAAGAACTCATCGAAAATGCATTGTAAAGGGCTGGAAATTAGCTGATTGTAAGCGGTTTTTATTGAGTTAGAGTTTTCTGAGTAATAATTGTAAATAGGATGGGATATGATTTCTGGATTGTATCAAGCTATTGGACAGGAATGTATGTGACTAGTTTTGCTCTACTAGTATGAAAATCATGTTCAACGGATCCTGATCTAAGTCATTGGTGATGTGTCTCCTCTCTGTTATTGTTTTCCCTCTGTGTTGCATTATGTTTCATTTTCTCTGATAAGAAAAAATAATTTTAGCTTAGGATATACTGCTACAAGTACCCTAACACTTCCTGCACATTCTTATCTTTATGTTTTCTGCTACTTGTGTATCTTATAAAAAATTCAATATAATTTAACCAGTTAAAGAGTTGGTTTGCCCATACTTACTGATGTATGAATTTAGAGTTTGTTTCTTAGATTTTCTTGTTTGGTTTAGCTGAAAGAATAGGAGAATAGGGAGATTTAGTGATTAGCCCTGTCCCCTAAGTTCCCTTTCCAATAGTTAGCCTTTCTAAGATCCCTTTGAGTTGAACACCAAAAGGAGAGAAGGTTAAAAGTATTTCTCTGATCTTAGACTTCACTTTGTGTTTGAACTTAAGTGTTTTCTATTGCCTGAAAGTAGTTAAGAGGACTGCTGGATTGTTGTCTTTGAAGTTAGCCTCATTAATATTGATCATAGAGGTATAAGGTATGCCCTGTCCCTTGACTTATTTCGAAGTGGTCACCTTGGAAGGTTTTCCTTGTCATTCCCATTCACTTCCTTATTGTTTCATCTCATACTATCATCTAAAGAGATCCTCTGTTTTAGATGACTAGCCCTTTGAAAGCCTTGGATATTTGAATTAAAAGTAAACCCTTTTATGACCCCATTTCCCAATGGACTTGTATTCTCTTTGAATTATCTCCCCATTGCCAAAATCCTTCACTACTCATTTCCTTTGCCTTACACTAAACCCTTCTGTCAATGTTTTCCAACCAAACAAACAAAACAAAACCCTTGTGCTCTATAACTATCCTAATACCTTAAATTGAACTTCAAAGATATATTATTCTTTATCTTTATAGAGAGATCCCTCTCTATATCCAAGAGGGCTAGATCTTGAGATGCCAAAGCGGTTCTGATGTTGCCTTGTCATTTGGTATGCCAGTAGACTAAATCACTAGGACCACAACATAATGACGACTTTGCTGCTGACTGAGTGAATTTCATTCACGCTTAAACACTCCTCAGAAGACCTACTACCCTTAATTGATATTATCTGGTAATTTGTCCCATTGTAGTCGCCAACATAATGGCGACTCCACTGGGGAAGCTACTTTGAATAGACTGTTGTTTTAGACATCCTAAGAACTCAGAGAACCTACAAGCCTCACACTATTAGTTAATTACTGTGGTGGACAGTAAATATCCTTGAACATTTGAAATCATCCACCTGGCGACTCCACAACCCCTAAAATACCAAAAGACTCCACTGGTGATCAGTAGGCCTACTGATTACCCCAGGTTTTCACAAAGACTCCACTGGGGTAGCCCACACTACCATTAAACATCGTGCACACCCATGATTAGGAAAATCTGAGGATTAAGTTTTCCTTGTTAAAGACTATTTTGCCTCTAAAGATTGTCATATCTGGCTAACTTCTCTTTTCTGTCGGTCTAAAATCAACATAGTGGCCTCTCCACACCCCTACATAGCAAAGACCAAATCACTTCACTAATAGAAGACTCTGAAATTTTTTCAAAAATGCAGTCAAATTTCATAACAGAGTTGCGTTGTGAAATATCAAGTGAATTGGAAAAACTTGAATGTGAGGACCTTCCAAAGGTTGTCATTCTCAGCTCAAAATTCAATGCTAAACCTGAGCTTAAGAAATTTTTCCTAGACTTGGTGGTTGAAAGGTATAAAACTGAGATTGAAATATTGAATTCACAAGAACAATCATACCAATTCAGGGACCCTAGAGCATTTTTAGAAAGTCTCCCTCCCCTAAGAAAGAAGAAATTTCACTGCCTTTTGATGTGCAGGAAAAGGATGATTGTGCTTTCAAGAGCCACATTGAATATGTAGTGAACCAAGCTGTTTTGAAGACCCACATTTAAAGTACCCTATGGTTATCTCTGACAAGCAGTCATATTTTCCACTCTTTTTTGTTACTTCTTAACTGGTTGCACTGGCACTATTGTATCATATAAAACAACAAAGATTTCTAGGATAGATTAGGGTAGGTAGGAATGTCAATAAAGCTCAGTTGTGAGCATTTAGTTAGTTTTTTAGTTTTTGCTTTCAAAGAAAAAGAAAAAATACAAAACAATAAAAAAATAGAAAAGAGGGCAGAAATAAAACAAGAAAGGTATAGCCCCGCATCAAAAGGAAAGGAAAATATGAAAGTGTGCAAGCTCATATGCCACTAATTTAAGGAGCACTACTGTCCAATCATTCAGCCTAATCATGATTGGGAAGATTTCAATTTACTGCTAATAGGATAGTGAAGAAGATTTTCCAAACTGTTTAATATTGGCTTATCAGTAGAACAGATTAGGATAGAAGAAAGAAAGGTTCAAACATGCTGAAAATCTGAACCTAGAATCATAAGAAAATATGGATCTAATTCTCTCAAAACTTGAGCCAAAGAGAAGAATAGAACTGTTTGTAAAATGCTCAAGACTTGAACCATCCAAGAAGGAGAAAACAACTCTAACAAGATCAAAACCAGAGCTGAAATGAAAAAGAAAGGTGACTCTAAAAAGCTCAAAATCTGAGTCACAACAAGAAGGAAGATTTGAATTTCAGATCTTTAGCCTTCAAAATTTTGGTTTTTGAATTTCTGCAAGTTTCAGTTCATGTGCAGCTTGTATTTATGCCATGGACCCACATTAAATCAGACAGTCTAATCCTAGTTTGGCTATGTTTTCAATTTCTTTTTTAGAATATAGAGAATGAAAATCTGTCAGACAATTTAATCCTGGCAGATATTTGTTTAGGTAGAGAAGCTATTCAAGTCCAACTGTTTAATCTGGTGTCATGGAGGAATAAGATTAGATTTGTATTATTTTTTGCTTTCAATAAAAAATGATGATGTGAAAGGTCTGTAATTCAAATGCACCTTGAAGAAAAAATGTTAGGACAGTAGGATGGGTAGGTGGTTGTTTGGGAAAAATTATTTTGCTGATTTAACATGTTAGCCACCTATAAATTCTGATATACCAAATGGTGGCTAAGTTTGTTTTCAAGCCTTCAAGATATATATTGCCTCTGAAAATCTATCATCCTTGAAGTCTTGTGTTTGTTCCATCCTGGAGGTTCATCTTCATTGTTGTTTCCATCTTAAAGCCATGTTGTTTCGCCAAAGAAAGTTGTTCCAAAGGCCACTGAAACTGCCTGTTTTCACTTATTTCCCTTCATTTTCATGAAGCCTTCTTTTCATATTTTAACCCTCCATTCAGCCTCTAAAGGCCTTAAATCCCCTTCAAACCTTGTGAAATACCTTTATGAGGTTTAAAACCTCGTCTTTACCCCTATCAGAACCTCCATTTTCCTCAAAAAAACCCTTGAAAATCCTTGAAAATCCTCCTTTTTACACTAAGGCCTTAAGCCCTTTTTCGCATGTGACCCGCGCTATGACCAATCACTAAGGCCTAATCACAAATCATAATCAGAGCTTTCGTTTTGGCCTTTTCCGTTGTTCTTTACATTTTTCTGATGCAATGGGTTTTTTCTCTGCCGATTGCCAATCTAATCTGGACTGTTGATCTCTCCCGATCCAATGGCTAGGATCATAGTGCACTCCATCGCAAGCCTTCCATCATTCCCCCTTCGACTTAATCCTGACCGTTAATATTTACAGATCCGAAGGCCAGCGCTCAATCGAATTGCGCAAATCCAATTTTCCCCCGATGGTCGACTCCCCGATTTAATCCTGGCCGTTGAATCCACAAGAACCAATGGTCGGGATTCGATCGCGCTTTTTTTAACAGAGCCCATCACCGATCTCGCCGATTCAATCTAGACCATTGATCTCTCTCGATCCAATGACCAGGATTTAATTTCTCCCCATACATAGACCTCTGTCTATTCCCCTCTGAGTTAATCCAAACCGTTGATCTTTCTCGATCCAACGGCCAGCGCTTAATCGCACATCGCAAATCCAAAGGTCCCGCTCACTTACCTCCTCCGATGCCGATCATGTGATTTAATCTCAGCCGTTGAATCCAAAAGAACCAATAGCCAAGATTCAATCACACTTTTTTCGCCACCCCTGTCATCACATCCGCCGATTTGATCTGGATAGTTGAACCCACAAGAACCAACGGCCAAGATCTCATCGCGCTCCACTCATAATTCTTCACCATCCCGACCTCCGACTGAATCTCAGCCATTGATTGAATAGCAGTCTCAACACCAGGAAACAAATTCAAAAGGATGAAAACCAGAAGTTGAGGGTGTGTCAATCAACAGATCATACCCATGAACCATTAGGGACCCTCCAGCTCAGCGAAATCCTCCACTTGTACACAAAACACTAAGAAAATATAACGATCACATTTTCCGGTGGCAGGACACACAACGTAAGAAGACCAACGTCAGTACATAAGCATTTCGAGCAATCAGCCAAAGAAAAACACAAATAGAGCTAATACAGGTTTAAGTACAAAGAGACAGAGTAGTTAGTGATGCAAAACGATGACTGACACAGACATGACCTTTACCCATGCACACAAGTCTGCCAAGCAGTTATTGCACCAGGGAAATGACTACAAATTGTCAGAGGCATATATTTAGAAGTATGGGAGTCCTCATAGCCCATTCTTCACTTAACTCACACCGAGAGATAATAGTACCTCTCCAGATGATTTTCTTCTCAAGGACACCCTGTAGGTGATTTCTGTCATATCAAAATAGTCTCAAACGAGCTGCAAAGTTATTGATCCTGTCTAGAATTCAACGAAATATTTAAGGCACAGAATGGAGCATTCAAAATACCTTCTCCTATCTCTAATGTTCATTAAAACTATCCCCACCTACTTTTCTCATTTTCCCTATAAAGACTCTTCGAAGTCTCATTGTAAAGGGTTGGCATTTGTGATTTCTAAAGTAATACATATTGTTTCTTTGAAGAAGCCTTGGTGTTCTGAAAGAGTATGAAGATCTGTGTTTTTCTGTTGATGAAGGAGGCACGACCGTTGGATACCTGAGCCTGGTTTTAGTGAAGTAATTCTTATTGTTAATGTTATTTCCTATTTTTCCACTTTGTTCCGTCATGCTTTGCTTACAGTAGGATAAAAATTTTAGGCAAAGAAATGTATCTTAGAAGCACCTCTGACCTATTTATCCTTCACTGTTTATATGTTTTCTGCTACTGAATATGACAGGGTAGTCTAATAGCTCTCTTGAATATTCAGTTTGTTTTATTTCAGAAATGGTTAATTCGGTTGTGCTAAATAATGTTTAGGCATTCCATCTTTCTTTACCACTGAGTATTGCATCTGAAATCTCCCTTTAATTGTTAATGCTTGCAGTTTGATGGAAGAGCTTGTTTCAATCATACCCTCTATTTGTTATTGTGATTGTTGTGTTAAAGGTCCCTATAATTGCAGTCCTAGATGTGTAAGGCGTTCCCTCTTCTTTGAGTGCAATTGTATGTTTTTTGTGGATTGAGCCTTCAGTAGTAAATTGTAGGAGGAAATAGGGTGTTCCCCGAATCCTATAATTTTTTAAAGAGGGTTTACTATGCATTTCTCTTTCCTTTGAGTGTTTATATTGATTAAGTCCAAATTAGTGAGCTTATTAGAGGAAATATGGCATTTCCCAAATCTTTTAAGTCATTGTGAAAGGGTTTAGCTTGTTTTCACTCTTAGTCCTTAATGTTCATCCCATTTCACCTATATTATTCAATAGATCCTTGACCAAGTTATATTTTCCCTCTGGTTTCCCTTCCTTCTCAGTCAGAACTATTTGGACTTTCACATGACTCCATTGCCCAATGGCTTGTAGATTCCCATGTGTTGGGGTTCCTATGTTTTGGCAGGTTTGGCTCTAACAAAAGATAAGACAACATCAAAATCACTTTGGGACCTCAGGATCTAGCCCTCTTGGGTCCAAAGAGGGATCTCTCTATAAAGGCAAAGGTATATGTCTTTGAAGTTCAGTTTCAAGGTAGTAGGCTAGTTATAGGGCACAAGGTTTGTTGTTTGTTTGGTTGTTGGGAAACATGAAAGAAGGGTTCAATATAAGGCAAAGGTGAACAAATAAGGATTCTAGGCAAAGGAGAGATACTTCAGGGAACACTCGAGACCATTGGGCAATGGAGTCATAAAAGGGTTTACTTGCTATTCAATATCCAAGGCTTTCAATTGGGCTAGTCATCTAAAACAGAGGATCTTTAAAGATGATAGTGTGGTATGAAATGATAAGGAATGAAGGCGAATGACAAGGAAACCTTTGAGGTGACCACTTAGGAAGCAAATCTAGAGATAGGGCATGCCTTAAACACCTATGATCCAACCCCTAAAGGCTAACTCTTCAGAACAAGAAACACTTAAGATTTAAACACAAAGGTGAACTTAGAAAGGTTCAATTGATTGAAAAAGACCCTAGTGAGACAGAATCAACATTCTAAACTCCCAGTATCCCAATTATTTCAATTAAAACCAGACAAGAACATCTAAGAATAGATTCATAAATTCATACATTAGCTAGTAGTGAATAACAACTACTACACTGGTTAAATTATCTTGAATTAGTTCTGAGATAGCACAATCAGTAGAAAACATCAAAGATAAGAAGAGTAGGAGCATTATGGTACCATGCAAGGGTATATCCTAAGCCAGATTTCTGATTCTTATCGGAGAAATGAAATGTAATGAATTATAGAAAGGAAAACAGAGACAAAGGTAGAACACATCGCCGCTGCTTTAAATCAGGATCCAAAGAAATGTACTTGTCATATTAAAGAGCAACACCAGTCATATACAACATTGTCTGACATCTTGAAATTCAGTCTAAAATCATCTCCTCAGCCTATTTTACAACTTTACACACAGAACTATATCTCAAGAGAAACAACTTACAATTCACAGATATCCGATCAACAACCTTTTCAATATGTTTCCTCATGAGTTTTCTAGCTAAAGAGAGGCAGAGGAGGTAGATGGAACTTTAAATGAAAAATTAAAATAGAGGAAGAAGAAGAGGGCTCGAGGCCCATTCTTTCTTAATATCTATGGATTTATCTTTTGTACTCTTTGGATGAAAGAGTGGTCTTCGACAGGCTGATATTAACTTCAAGTATGTTCTTTGATGTACTTTTCGGTTGTAGTACTCTGTAGTACTCTGGTGATAAGAAAAAGGTAGATAAATGACTCCAGGTCTTCCATACTGCATAAAAAATGCTCTGGCAACATTTTAGGACTTTCTGTCAGGGTGTAGATCTTCTCCGGAGCTCGATGCAGAATAAAAATAGTATGGGAACTTGTCCTTTCACGGGAAAGAAACTTCTGCTGATGTGAGACACTGATAAGATTGTTTTATGTGCTTTAGGCCTCACTAGGCCTTCTATGTTAATCACAAGATCTTCAATTTGGTACACTCGCCCTTTAAACATTGAATTAAGGCTTAAAATCTTCAATAATGGGATTTAGACTTATTTAATTCTTCACTGATACTCTTTGCCACTTCTGTGAATGTCTCTATCTATGAAAATGTAATTTTAATGGCGCTGGAGGTTTTACATAGTTGAACATTGGTTCTTTAATGGAATGTTTCGTTCAAAAACCTTCCTAGGCATTCACTCTGCAATCTCTGGCTCGGAAAGTGGCCTTCTCTGCGCTCTATGTCACTATGACAGTGACTGTGAGAAAAAACGGTTTTCATCGTCTACAACCCTGCAAAACACACAAACATGTTAAGAAAAACCAGGCGGGAGTGGTGGTGGATGCAGTGGAGGATCATGGGAATGGCAGCGCAGCAATGGTGGATGAGGTGAATACAGTGGAAGATGGCTGAAAAATGCCGTGAAATGGTGGAAACGTGATATGATGAGGTCTGATGGAGGAATGGTTGTGGAAAGCTTCTGAACCGTCTGATTAGATCTGGTGGTGGAAATAGATGGTCAGATTTCACTCATGGGATTGCTTTGGAAGGTTGGGCGAAGAAATAAACTTTAATGTTATAACACCAAAGTTCTAATGTTGGGCAGAAGAAATGATTTTCAATGTAAATCATGAAAATTTAAACTTTGGTGAAATACAAAGGAAAGGTAGGGAAATGCAGTGAAATGGGGCTTTGAATGGTGGGTCCGGCATGGGTGGAGGGTGATTGATTATGAACCGTTGGATCTCAACGGCTGAGATGACCCGATGAAACTTTGTGAAGTCCGATGGAAAAACATGAACGAGGGACGCGATGGAATGGGGACCGTAGATCTATATAGATCGACAATCGAGATCTTCGGATGGATTTTTGGAGGTAAAAAGGGGAAAGGTGGTTTTATGGAGAAAACTACTGTTTTCACACAGCCAAAGCGTAGTTTTGAATTTTACCAAAAATCACGCGATATGGTCCGCCACCCGACACGTGGAAAAATGAAACCGCCAATATCGCGTGATTTAGAAACGATAAAGCCTAGATGAAGAAAAAATGTGATAAGGATGCTGTCCATTGGATCTGGGACTATGAGATCTGACAGTGGGAGGTGGAGCACGATATGGGAACGTGCACGGTCAATAAGGTGGGGACGAGTCAAAGGCAGTTTGAACGTGGGTTGTCCGATCAGCAGAATGAACGACTGAGATCGAAAGAAGAAAAGCGAAGGCAGAGGGGTAGGTTAATGGGTGGGAAGAATATGAGCCGTTAGATCTATGGGGACAGATGGCGGAGATTTAAAGATGAGGCAAAGTCCAAAGGGCTAAATGAATGAGCGGGAGAAAGGCGGACTGTCGGATCAAGCAGGATGGACGACTACGATCCAATAGGAGGGAGAGCGATGGAGGGAAAATGAGCGGAGAGAGATCAAATCCTGGCCATTGGTTCTTGTGGATTCAACAACCATGATTGCATCGAAGGATCGCAATCGGGGGAAACAGGAAGTGGCACATTGAAACTTGCCCGATTGGTGATGTTGCAATGTTATGATGGCCGTTAGATCTATACAGATCAACGGCTGACATTGCATCGGAGAGGTAATGCAAATGGCTGAAGTGCGTGATGCAATTTGTGCTAGACTGTTAGATCTTCACAGATCAACGGTGGATATTACATCCGCAGCCTGCAGAACGAATAACCATCGCATCGGAAGATTTTGATTAATCAAAGGAAAAGGCGCTCACAAAAACTTCTGATTCCAATAAGCGCTCAAGGGTTTAGTGCCTGCTCTTGGTGCCGGGTTTCATGGAGGGGAAGTGGTTAGGGGCTTAGCCGAAAGGGGCTAAAGCCTGTAATGAGAAAATAAGTGTTTTTAAAGCCAAAAAGAGGGTTTTTTAAGGCTAGAAAGAGGTTCCGGTAGGGGGAAAGAGGGGTTTTTCACCAAATGAAGGGATTTCACATGGTTTGCAAAGAGGAATTTGATGATTTAGAAGACTTAGGGAGGGATTTTGGTGGTTAAAGGGGAAACTTTGAGAAGGGAAACAAGAGGTTAAAATGGGGAATTTTGCAGGGACAAAGGGAGCAAATGTAGGCTTTTCTGAGCATAATTTTTTCACAGACAGTGAGGATTTCTTGATGGAAACAGCAGTGAAGATCTTATCCAAGGCAAAGGGCACACAAAGGCTTCAAGAATGATAGATTTTCAGGGGAAATGTATCTCTTGAAGTTTCAGAAAAATATTTAGCCACCTGTTTGCTTGACAAAAAATTTATAGGTGGCTAACAGTGGCTCCACATGGGGATGGCATCTTCTTGAAGATGTCAAGAACTTTAGAAATATTCTTTGGGAAGTAGGCCAGATGGGTGATCTTTGAACCATCTTCTCTTCTTTGATTCAGCTGCTACAAACATGATGGATATTAATTCAGCAGAAGACATTCCCCAAACAATCTACCTAACCATTCTACAGTCCTATCATATTTTCTTCAAGGTGCATTTGAATTTGCAGACCTTCTTCATCATTTTTATTGAAAGCATAAACAAATTAGTCTAATTCTACCCTTATCCCTCCATGAGACTAGATTAAATAGCTGGTCTCATATTTTCTCTACCTACACTAATATCTGCTAGGATTAAACTGTCTAGCAGATTTCTTCTCTACATTCTACAACAAAAATTTAAAAACAATCAAACTAGGATTACATAGTCTGGTTTGCTGTGGATCCATGACATAAAGATAGTTGCACATGAACTTAAATTGCAGAAACTTGAAAACAAAATTTGAAGGCTTGAAAATTTGAAACTTTGAAGCATCCTTCTTTTCTTTGTGACTCAAGTTTTGAGCTTGTTAGAGTCACTTTCTTCTTCACTTTAGCTCTGGTTTTGGGCTGGTTAGAGCTAATCTTCTTTGCTGGTTCAGATTTTGAGCATATTAGAACCATCTTCTTTACTTTCTTTGGATCAAGTTTTGATCATGTTAGAGCCAATCTTTTGTACTTCAGAGGTTCAAGTTTTGAGCATGTATGAACCTCTGTTTCTCTCTTTTTTGAAACATTTTCTCTTTTTCTTGAAAAAAAAATGCTGCAATGGTATTTACAATGGAAATGAAAACTGTAAACTGAAAATCAGCAGTAGTAATGCTTGAGCATCCTGCCATTGATAGGACCCCCAAACAGATCTTTACCATCTAGCTCTTGCAGAAAAAAAGGCATTTGGACCAACGGTGGATTGGATGATGTAAGGACCCTGCCACAAACTGTCAAATTTTCCATGATTTCCTTTGTCTTCTCTCCTAGAGTCCCATTTTAGAACCTTATCTCCAATTTTGAAGTCACAAGCCTTTGTTATTTTATCAAAAAACTTCTTTATGTTTTCTCGCACCTTTAGAGCTCTGTTGTAGACCTCCTCTCTTGTCTGTTGGAGATGAATTGTTTAATTTATCCTCCTTACCATGCTGTCCTATTCTGTCTAATTCTCTAGGACTAGTTTAATCACTAGTACCCCTAGGCTGGTAGGAAACACTGCCTCTATTCCATAAAAAAGCTGATATGGTGACATTCCAATGGATTTCTTTATTGTTAGCCTGTCAGCCCATAAATAATGCACTAACTTGTTATGCCATGATTTCTTATTCTCTTCAAGAAATTTTTTGATAATGGTCACCAAGCTCTTGTTTGATGATTCAGCTAACCCATTACCTTGTGGGTAATAAGCAGTTGAATGACCAAGTTCTATTTGATACCTGTGACAAAAATCAATCATTTTCTTGGATCCAAAAGTAACAACATTATCAGTGATTATCTTTCTAGGACAGCCAAACCTAGAGAGGATGTGGTCTTCTAGGAACTTAATGATGACAGAATCAGTGGCATTCCTAGAAGGGATGGCCTCTATCCATTTTTTGAAATAGTCCGTGGCTGTGAGAATCCATTTTTGTTGTGCAGAAGAGGCAAGGTGTATTTCTCCTATGAAATATAGGCCCCACCGTTGAAAGGGAGCTTCAACAGTTATAGGTTGTAATGGTAAAGGGAGGAGATTTATTTTTCCTTTGAATATCTGGAACTTATGGTAGGCAATTATCATTTTGTGGATGTCATTGAAAAGTGTAGGCCAGTAATAGCCAGCTCTGAGTATTTTGTTAGCAGTGGCTTTCTAGCTTAAATGGCCTCCACACTCTCCTGCATGAAACTCCTGTTTAATCCTCTCTGCTTCAGTTTCAGGCAGACATTTAAGCATCAAACCATTTGCATTTTTCTAGTATAAACATTCATTCAGTATGCAATAGTTTCTAACTATTAACTTTAGGAATCTAGCCTTAGTCTTTGATAAATCAGGAGGGGCATTGAGGTTTGTGAGTACATACAGGATATTAGAATGCCACAGAGAGTTTTGAAACTGTTCTTCAACTGTAGGATCGGGAAATTCTTCATGTTCATCCAAGGCATCCACCATGTTTATGTCAAGGGCTTGCAAGTTAGATTCAGCCATTATTTGAGATACGCCCTGACCTTTGATCAGTTTTGTGGGTTTTATTTCTAGGTCATACTCTAATATTACAGCAATCCATTTGCCCCTCTTTCCATTTGGATCTTGGGACAAGATGTCTTTTACCACTATGTTTGGCACGTAGGCAATGATGTCAGAATGCAGTATATACACCCTAAAGTATTTCAAGGCCTTTACCAAGGCATAGGCCTATTTTTCCATTGTGTTATATTTCAAGGGTGCATCCCTCAGCGCTTTGCTAAAGAAAGAAATGGGCTGCTTCTGCCCCTCTAGATTTTTCTGCAGCAGAACTGCAGCCACTGTATGCTTGGAGGCAAAGGAGAATATGAGGAAGTCTTTTGAAAAGTCAGGGCTGATTAAGACAGATGCCCGGGTGAGTGCAAGTTTAACTAATTCAAAATATTTTTTAGCCTCTACAGTCCACTTAACCCCTACACCTTTTTTCAGCATGTTTGTCATATCCCTGAGGTGCTTAGCTAAGTTGGGAATAAACCTCCTTAAGAAGTTAATTTTCCCAATAAAGGATTGCAACTCTTTAATGTTTCTCGGGTGGGTAATCTGCAGTATTCCCTCAACTCTTTGTGGGTCTATTTTAATTCCTTTATCTGATATAATATGGCCAAGAAGCTTACCTTCTTGAAGCTTGAATATAGTCTTCTTGGGATTTAAAGACAGACCAAACCTTCTACATTTTTCAAACACTCTTCTCAGATGTTTTAGGTGCTCCTCATTGGTATTGGAATAGACTGTTATGTCATCCAGATAGATGAAAATGAAGTGTCCTATTTCCTCTGAAAAGGCTATGTCCATTTCTCGTTGGAAGGTTGCACTAGTGTTCATCAGTCCAAAAGGCATTTTTACGTACATAAAAGTGCCTCATGGAGTAGTGAAAGCGGTCTTGAGTTGGTCTTCTAGGAGTACTAAAACTTGGTTATAGCCTAAAAAACTGTCTAACAGGGAGATCCTTTTTGAGCCAACTACCCTTTTTAGGATGCTCTCCATCTTTGGTAAGGGGAAATTGTCTTTAAGTGAAGCTCTGTTAAGGTTTCTGAAATCGATGCATAGTCTGATCTCTCCTATATTTTTCCTCACAGCTACAAGGTTAGAAACCCAATCAGAAAACCTCATAGGCACTATAATTCCTACCTCATACATCTTCTTGATTTCCTTTTCAACTAGAGGCAGTTGTTTCGGGTTAATTCTGTGAAGTTTCTGTCTGAAGGGATTTTGGTTTTCTTTCAAAGGGATCTTGTGCTGGATGATCTTTGTATCATAGGCCTTTAAGTCCTCATAGCTCCAAGCAAACAGATCGATGAACTCTTTAAATAAGTCAATATATTTCTTCTTCATGTCTGCAGGCAAGGACTTAGCCAGTTTAATCATCTTAGGCTTATCCTCGGTTCCTATGTTGCATTCCTCGACATCGGAATCTGAGTGTTCTATAGTGGGTTTCTTCGCTACGTCATTAAAATAAAAAAGGTCCTCTAAAGGCACCAGTGCTCTGGGTATATTCTTATCTTTGGACTGCAACACCTCTATTTCCTCCTTTTCTGCTTTCTTATACTCTTCGGTTTGAGTTCCAAGTTCTTTAGTTAACATGTTTATTTCTACGTTACGTGGTGATCTTTCTTCATCGGGAGGCTCTTCATTCAGGCAGCTTTCGTTGGATTTAGAGTCTGAATATGAGAATTCAAACCCATTTTTTCCAATCAGGAAATCCTTTATCTGCTTGTCGCCCTCAAAGACTTGCCAATATTTCTCATTATCAGGCACTGCAGGTCTATATTTTGTCTGAATGATGATTTTTTTGTCACTAGGTGATTTATGATATGAACTAGCAACACAGGCTAATCCATTCGCAATTATGTTCTGACTCCTACGAACAAACACAAGTTCATACTCTACAAAGGTTTTTAATAAATCCATAGCATCATTTCTGTATGCTCTCAATCTAGGGTGCTTCACCGTATATTCTCCATTCACTTGTTTTATGATTAACTCAGAGTCTTTGTGAACAGCTATCCTTTGGGCTCCTAGTTTTTTCAACAGATTCAAGCCTAGGATAACGGCCTCATACTCTGCGATATTATTTGTACATTTAAAGTCCAGTCTGAAGGCATGACTCTCAGCATAGTCACTCTCGGTATTATGTAACCACACTCCTGCTCCTGGATTCTTCCTAGTGTAAGACCCATTGAAATTCATTCTCCATAAGGGATCGTTTTTAGGTTTATCATCATTCTCCTCCCTAACATTGGTTTCACTATTATGTCGTAATATTGGGTTTACACTGTGGTGTGGAGTTTTTTGTTCTTCATGATGTGTATGGATTTCAGAGAGATGACTAGTCAACTGTTTGTAGTCTTGTTCTTGTTCACTCTGAGTTTCACATTCAGTGCACTGTCCAAAGGTTTTTTCTTCATTTTCTTCTACATCTAGAGTGGCCATTATGTTAAAATCTATGGGCTCTATTCTATTGTTTGCATCTCCATCTTCCAGCTTTGGCTCGTCTATGGATTCATCATTTCAAAGGATAAAGGAGTCCAGATCTGTGTGTACAAAGTACAGAGGTGAATTTTCAGGTTTTTCAGGGCTATTGACCATGAAATTCATTTGTGCCTCTCTATACAGTCTCCTAAGCCGGCTAAAGACAGAAATTGTGGCATATGACCCATCAATCTGCATTGTACCTTGCAGCTTGGATCCCCATGAACTGGAAAATAGCATGCCATACTTAGGTGGCACATTTGCCACCACAACATCCATAACCATACATTTGGCTGGCATCTGGGTCAGGTTCACACAAAGGTCTTTGATTAAGCCAAGGCACTTCACCCTGCTAGAGTCAAATGAGTATAAATTCTTATAGGGACGAGTTATCTCTAGGCCTAACCTCTCCATAACTACCTTAGGCATCAGGTTGTGTGATGCTTTAGAGTCATGCATTGCATTGTGAAGGATCTTGTCATGGATATTGAGGCTGATATAAAAAGGAGGTACTACCCCTTCCTGAAACTTCCCTTCTATCTTTGGACCAAACAGAAGGGTTGGTTGATCATCACTTAGATTGACGGTGTCACTATTTTCATCTAGATTTAAATCTTTCAAATTTTGGCCTTTATATACATCCTGAGTGGCCAGTTTAGAGAGTGGGACAAAGATTTTAATTTTAGCGATCTCACTCTCCAAATTGAAGGGACTTTGACTCTTTGTAAGACTCCACTTTGTTTTGTTAGCCACTACTTTAGTGGCAGAATCAGGGTGTTGATTCTCACTATGTACAATGTTTACAGCTGTTTTATCAGGAGCATTAGCGGTAGTGCTACTGCTGCTAGTTTGTTGACTTTGTTTATCATATTTTGGCTATTTTTTTCTTTGTTCATCCCAGAACTCTCAGCTGCTGATTTGTTGTTTTCAACAGTCACCTTAGGAGTTTTCTTAGGCCTTTTCTTAATGGTAATCTCATAAGCTTTTGGTTTGGAAGTGTCTAAGCTCTTCTTGCTTCTAAGTTCATACTGTTCTCTGACCTGCATGATGGAATTTTCAAATCCTAGCCTACAATCCTCAGATTCTAACCTTTCCTCATCCCAATGTGAGTGTGACGTCTGATTGTCTTATGTGGAATAGTTGTGGATTGAGTTGTCTATTTCCACCATGTTTATTGTGGTTCCCTCGGACTCTTCTATTATCCCCTCATCTCCATCAAGGAAATTCTCTTGAAATGGGGGTATGCCTTGTTGATTAGAGTCTCTCTGTCTGTTTGGGGGATTGTTTCTCCTAAAGTTCTGGTTCTGGTTTTGATTTTGGTTTCTGTTCTGATTACTGACTGTGACAACCATTTTCTCCATCATTTTCTCTAGCCTTTCCATGTTTTTGGCTAGACTGTCATACTTGGGATCGGATGAGGAAGCTGATGTGTCATCCCTATATGTTACCTTTTTCTCAAATCTCATTCTAGCTCACTTTTCAATCAGGTTCGCTTCCACACTCACTGCCCCTTTTTGCATATCTTCTAATGTGTTGTAATCACTCTCCCTAAGCTGGTAGGCCATGTCAGCATCAAAGCCTTCAGGATATTTCACTAAAGCCATTCCTTGGGGAGGTTTCATATGTGGAGGGAGAGCGTTGTAAACATTGTTAAACCTTGTAGAATAGTCATGGACACTCTCTCATACATTCCTTTTAAGATTCTTGTATTCTGCTAAGATTTGGAGAGGGTTGGTCTTGACTTCCCATTTTTTTATGAAGGATTGATATAAAGAGGGAAGATCATGGATACTATTAGGAGGTAGGCCTTTAAACCACTTCTTTACATCTCCTCCTAAACTCTAGGCGAAGATTCTCATCTTGACTGTCTCATCATCTATCTCCATATAGTGAAAGGAATCTTCCATCCTATCTACATGGTGTTGAGCCGTGGTAGACTCTTTGCAGTAAAATGTGGGATTTTTGAGTGATAATAATTAGGTAAAGGCACTAGAGGCTGTGGTAACACCAGAGGTTCATACCAGGCTGCCATGATGATGTTCTGAGGGGGTAAAGTATTTGCTTTAGCAGCAGGTATGTAGATGACAGGAATACTAGGACCAACAACATTATGTTGAGCTGATTTAGGGTGATAGAGCCCCAAGTTTTGAATGAAATGAATATCTGGAGGTGTAGATGGAGGGGCCTCTCTATCCTTAATATGTTGACCACTGTGAGATGGTGAACTTGGGAGCTCAAATTCTGCCTGGTCTAGAGCACTGAATGACCTAGTTCTAGGTAAACTTCTTGGTAAGTCTAGGTCAAAATGAGTGTTTGATAGAGCTGTAAAGTTTTCTAGTGTAGATTTAGCTCCATGGATGTGTCTGGAAATAGTTGGATTTCTAGGGGTGGGATATTTCCTAAGAATGTTCTATGAGTTGTTAACTATTTCAGGTGGGTTTGGGTTAGGATAAGCTCTTGTATAGACTGTTCTTGAATCCAGTATGTCTGTCTCTTAACAAAGAAGCTTAATCCTGCTTGTTTCTTCCAATATGTTTGATGTTGTAATGAAGGTTGGTCTCCCAATGGAATCTTATGGAAACCAAGATAATCAGTAGGCCTACTGATCACTAGTGGAGTCTTTAATCATTAAGGAACTATGGAGTCACCAAGTGGAAGGTTTAGAATGTTTCAAGAAGGTTACTTTCCACCACAGTGATTAACCACCAAACTCAGGCTACTATGGTCTTCTTTGAGTTCTTAGAAGTGTTTAAAGGTGTGTTTTACTCAAAGCTCCCCAGCATAGTTGCCATTATGTTGGGGTTCCTATGTTTTGGCAGGTTTGGCTCTACCAAAAGGTAAGACAACATCAAAACCACTTTGGGACCTTAGGATCTAGCCCTCCTGGGTCTAGAGAGGGATCTCTCTATAAATGCAAAGGTATATGTCTTTGAAGTTCAGTTTCAAGGTATTAGGCTAGTCATAGGGCACAAGGTTTTTTGTTTGTTTGTTTGCTTGGTTGTTGGGAAACATGAAAGAAGGGTTCAATATAAGACAAAGGTGAACAAAGAAGGATTCTAGACAAAGGAGAGATATTTCAGGGAACACTTGAGACCATTGGGCAATGGAGTCATAAAAGGGTTTACTTGCTATTCAATATCCAAAGCTTTCAATTGGGCTAGTCATCTAAAACAGAGGATCTTTAAACATGATAGTGTGGTATGAAATGATAAGGAATGAAGGTGAATGACAAGGAAACCTTCGAGGTGACCACTTAGGAAGAAAATCTAGGGACAGGGCATGCCTTAAAAACCTATGATCCAACCCTTAAAGGCTAACTCTTCAGACAACAAGAAACACTTAAGATTTAAACACAAAGGTGAAGCCTGAGATTAGAGAAAGGCTTTGAACTTTCAATGCTTCGACATTCAACTTAAGGGAACATAGAAAGGTTCAATTGATTGAAAAAGACCCTAGTGAGATAGAATTAGCATTCTAAACTCCCAGTACCCCAATTCTTTCAATTAAAACCAGACAAGAACATATAAGAACAGATTCATAAATTCATACATCAGTTAGCAGTGAATAACAACTACTACACTGGTTAAATTATCTTGAATTAGTTCTGAGATAGCACAATCAGTAGAAAACATCAAAGATAAGAAGAGCAAGAGCATTAGGGTACCATGAAAGGGTATATCCTAAGCCATATTTCTGATTCTTACTGGATAAACGAAATGTAATGAATTACAGAAAGGAAAATAGAGACAAAGGTAGAACACATCACCGCTGCTTTAAATCAGGATCCAAAGAAATGTGCTTGTCATATTAAAGAGCAACACCAGTCATATACAACATTTTCCGATAGCTTGACATTCAGTCTAAAATCATCTCCTCAGCCTATTTTACAACTTTACACAGAGAACTATATCTGAAAAGAAACAACTTACAATTGACAAATATCTGATCAACAACCTTTTCGATATGTTTCCTCATGATTTTTATAGCTAAAGAGAGGCAGAGGAGGTAGATGGAACTTTAAATGAAACATTAAAATAGAGGAAGAACAAGAGGGCTCAAGGTCCATTTTGTCTTAATATATATGCATTGATCTTCAATACTCTTTGGATGAAACAGTGGTCTTCGACAGGCTGATATTAACTTCAAGTATGTTCTTTGATGTACTTTTCAGCTGTAGTACTCTGTAGTACTTCATTGATAAGAAAATGGCAGATAAGTGACTTTAGGTCTTCCATACTGCACAAAAAATGCTCTGGCAAAATTTTAGGACTTTTTGTCAGGGTGTAAATCTTCTCCGGAGCTCGATGCAGATAAAAACAATATGGGAACTTGTCCTTTCACGGGAAAGAACCTTTTGCTGATGTGAGACACTGATAAGATTGTTTTCTGTGCTTTAGGCCTCACTAGGCCTTCTGTGTTAATCACAAGATCTTCAATTTGGTACACTCACCCTTTAAACATTGAATTAAGGCTTAAAATCTTCAATAATGGGCATTAGAATTCTTTAATTCTTCACTGATACTCTTTGCCACTTCTGTGACTGTTTCTTTCTGTGAAAATGTAATTTTAATGGCGCTGAAGGTTTTTACAGAGTTGGAAACTGGTTCTTTAATGGAATGTTTTGTTCAAAAACCTTCCCAGGCGTTCACTCTGCAATCTCTGGCTCGGAAAATGGCCTTCTCTGCGCTCTATGTCACTATAAAAGTGACTGTGATCAAAAACAATTTTCATCGTCTATAACCCTACAAAACACACAAACATGTTAAGAAAAACCAGGCGGGAGTGGTGGTGGATGCAGTGGGGGATCATGGGAATGGCAGCGCAACAATGGTGGATGAGGTGAATGCAGTGGAAGACGGCTGAAAAATGCTGTGAAACGGTGGAAACATGATCTGATGAGGTCTGATGGAGGAATGGTTGTGGAAAGCTTCTGAACCGTCCGATTAGATCTGGTGGTGGAAATAGATGGTCAGATTTCACTCGTGGGATTGCTTTGGAAGGTTGGGCAAATAAATAAAATTTAATGTTATAACACCAAAGTTCTAATGTAGGGCGGAAGAAATGATTTTTAATGTAAATCATGAAAAATTAAACTTTGGCGAAATATAAAGGAAAGGTAGGGAAATGTAGTGAAATGGGGCTTTGAATGGTGGGGCCGGCATGGGCGGAGGGTGATCGATTATGACCGTTGGATCTCAGGAGGAGATCAACGGCCGAGATGACCCGATGAAACTCTATGAAGTCCGATGGAAAAACATGAATGAGGGACGCGATGGAATGAGGATCGTAGATCTATATAGATCGACGGTCGAGATCTTCTGATGGATTTTCGGAGGTAAAAAAGGGAAAGGTGGTTTTATGGAGAAAACTACTATTTTCACATAGTCAATGTGCGGTTTTAAATTTTACCCAAAATCACGCGATATGGTTCTTCGCCTGACACGTGGCAAAATGAAACCGCTCATATCGCGTGATTTAGAAACATTAAAACCCGGATGAAGAAAAAATGCGATATGGATGTTGGCTGTTGGATCTGGGACTGTGAGATCTGACGGTGGGAGGTGAAGCGTGATATGGGAATGTGCATGGTCAGTAAGGTGGGGACGAGTCAAAGGCAGTTTGAACGTGGACCGTCCGATCAGTGGAATGAACCGCTGAGATCGAAAGCGGAAAAGCGAAGGCAGAGGGGCAGGTTAATGGGCGGGAAGAATATGAGCCATTGGATCTATGGGGATGGACGGTGGAGATTTAAAGATGAGGTGGAGGCTAAAGGGCTAAATGAATTAGTGGGAGAAAGGTGGACCATCGGATCAGGTAGGATGGACGGCTGTGATCCAATCAGAATCCTGGCCATGGAGGGAAAATGAGCGGAGAGAGATCAAATCCTGGCCATTGGTTCTTGTGGATTCAATGGCCAGGATTGCATCGGAGGATCACAATCGAGGGAAATAGGAAGTGGGACATTGAAACTTGCCCGATTGGTGATGTTGTGATGTTATGATGGCCATTAGATCTATACAGATCAACGGCTGACATTGCATCGGAGAGGTAATGCAAATGGCAGAAGGGCGTGATGCAATTTGCATCGGACTGTTAGATCTTCACAAATCAATGGTGGATATTACATCCACGGCTTGTAGAATGAATAACCATCGCATTAGAATATTTTGATTAATCAAAGGAAAAGGAGCTCACAACAACTTTCGATTCGAATAAGTGCTCAAGGGTTTAGCACCTAGTCTTGGCGCCGGGTTTCATGGAGGGGAAGTGGTTAGGGGCTTAGCCGAAAGGGGCTAAAGCCTGTAATGAGAAAATAAGTGTTTTTAAAGCCAAAAAGAGGGTTTTTTTAAGGCTAAAAAGAGGTTCCGGTAGGGGGAAAGAGGGGTTTTTCACCAAATGAAGGGATTTCACATGGTTTTCCAAGAGGAATTTGATGATTTAGAAGACTTAGGGAGGGATTTTGGGGGTTAAAGGGGAAACTTTGAGAAGGGAAACAAGAGGTTAAAATGGGGAATTTTGCAGGGACAAAGCCTAGTAGATGTAGGCTTTTCTGAGCATAATGTTTTCACAGACAGTGAGGATTTCTTGATGGAAACAACAGTGAAGATCTTATCTAAGGCAAAGGGCACACAGAGGCTTCAAGAATGAGAGATTTTCAGGGGAAATGTATCTCTTCAAGGCTCAGAAAAATATTTAGCCACCTGTTTGCTTGACAAAAAATTTATAGGTGGGTAATACCATGCTCTATCTATACCGCATGAAACACATTTGTCCAACCAAAAAAACAAAACAAACAACCTTGCACCTCATAACTAGCCTAAAATCAACTTTCAAACCATTTAAGACACATATTTATAAACATATTGAGAGATCCCTCTCTGAGACTAGGAGGGCTAGATCCTAGAGCTCTAAAGTTAGGTTTGTATGTTGCCTTGTCTTTTGGTAAGCGAATATATCAAAACACAGGACCCCAACATAATGGCAATCACGGTGAGACTTCTAAGTGAATTCATCTTATACACCCTTAGGACCTCAGAAGACCCAAAATCTTTGGTTAGATTGGTATTCAACTATTGATGGTGGACAGTAGCCTGCTTCAAACATTCAAATTTATCCACCTGGCGACTCCACACTCCATAACTCTCAAAGACCAAATGACTCCACTGGTAGAAGACGCTGAACTAGTTGGGAAGATACAGTGACCTCCTTTTACAAACATGGATCCAAGTATGGACAGAGAAGCAAAGCTAAATGCTTTTTTGGATAGAGTGACAAGACTGATGAACATATTTGGTGAAAAAATAGTGGAGAGGTATAGGGCTCATCTAAATGTTGATTATCTAGAGCAGCCCATGCTTTCTCCAGAACAAGAGCAAGCTCAACCTATCCAAGACCTAGACAATGAGAAAGGCATGTATGATGCTCAAGACTCTATTGAAGATGAAGAGGAAGGTTATCAAGAAATGCCTAATTGCCTACCTATATCTTGTACTATGCTGATAAGAGAATATCATGACCAAATGGAAAAAGCTAATAGGGAACGCTGCTTTGAGGGGATAAGTAGCCACTTATAAAATTTAAAATCTGATGAGGAAGGAGAACCAACACATATAGGAACTCCCCCTCTAGGTTGTAACTCATCTCAGATTTCACAAGAAGAGTGTCCTCCTGATCATATAGAAGAAACAACTCTTGAGCCTTGTATTCTATCTGAATATCATCATGATCATGAGGAGTTGTTTGAAATAGAAAGAGATCAGGAAAAATTAGAAAATCCTCAAGGTTTGCCTGCAAGCACAAGTGAAGACCCCCTAGAAGAGGTTCAAGAAGACATCCAACCTCCAAATCAGTTAATATAAGAAACATAAAGCTGCTGCACTTCTGCTCAAAGAAACACAAGAACATATTCCCCTTTGACAAAAGATGAAATAGACAAAATCATCAATAGGCAACCTACCTCTGAGATCTTTTATAGAGAAAACACTCTTGCCCATTCATCTACTGAGCTTGGTTGTACAGATTCAAAAAAATTCTCTGTAAATCAGAATGAAGAAAGATCTGCTGATAACCCAGTGTGTCTGATTGGTAGCATTACTTACATTCATGATTTTCCTTTTTTTGATCTATCTGATGATGATGTCTTCCAAACAAAAGATGATTTTGCAGGGCCATCATTAGCAGATTTGTGGGAGGAAGATCAGTTCCCTCAACTTCAAGAAAGTAATGGGCCAATGAAGCCTATTTATGATACTGATGTGGAAATTTATGAAAGTCTAGTAGCAGATGAAGATTCATTGGATCTTCACTCTGTTTTATCTCATAGCATTAGTAGCAATTTTCATGTGATGGGGGATCAATAGCTTTTCATCTCAAAGGATGAGGAGGAAAGTAATGAAGAAACTCTTGAGCAAGTTGAATATCCTGAACCTTATCCTGAAAGGGTTGAGGTAATCAAAGAAACCTCTGCACAAGAATATGATTTTCACAGAGCTCAGCCCATCGGATCAAAAAATATCAGAGTTACAAGAGGACAACACTGCAGTATATGATGAGTACTCCAATTCAGATGATGATGAAGATGAGGAAGATTTTCTTTCTCAAAAGAATCTTTTTCTTGATCCAGTAGAAGAGGAAGCAACCTTGGTTTAAACCTACTTGTCAAATACTCACAACCAGGTATTATTTCAAGATCCTTATGTTCATTTCCTGCAGACATTTAGAGAAGGATCAAAGGTCATCAAAAGCAGCTTTTTGCAGACAACAAGAAACATTTTGGAAGTTGATGTTAAAAAACAAAGAGAATGGGAGTGGCCCTGCCTATCCAACATGCTCAAAGAGATGAGTAGAAAAGACTAGTCATGGGATTATTTTATTGACTGGATGTATCGGAAAAGAGAGTTTGTCAGCTAGACATGCAAATATTTCAAGTTAGAATAGGTTAGGTAGGAAGTCTCAATAAAGATCAGACTGTGAGAATTTGGTTAGTTGTTTTTAATTTCTGCAAAGTTCAGTCCATGTGCAGCCTGTCTTTATGCCATGGACCCAAAACAAATCAGACAGTCTAATCCTGGTTTAGCCATGTTTCAGTTTCTATTTTAGAATGTAGAGAATGAAGTCTGCCAGACAGTTTAATCTTGGTAGATATTAGTTTAGGTAGAGAAGCTATGAGTCCAACTATTTAACCTAGGCTCTTGGAAGAAATAAGGGTAGCATTAGATAGGTTTATTTTTCTGTTTGCAAAATATAATGTTGAAAAAGAGTTTGCCAGTTTGAGTGCACTCAAAAGAAGAAAAAATGCTAGGACGGTAGGAATGGGTAGGTAGAAATGTTGTTTTGAAGAATGACAGTTTTTTCAGGTTGTTGCAAAGGTTATCAGATCAAAAGAAGACCAATCAAGGAAAGAAAAACTACTACCCAATGGAAAGGCACTGGTCTGATACATACAAAGATTACTGAGGTTCTGGTCACCTAAAGGGAAATTTGTCCTCCCCAAGTGGAGCCATTGTTAGCCACCTATAAATTCTGATATACCAAATGGTGCCTAAGTTTGTTTTCAAGCCTTCAAGAGATATATTGCCTCTGATAATCTATCATCGTTGAAGTCTTGTGTTTGTTCCATCTTTGAGGTTAATCTTCACTGCTGTTTCCATCTTAAAGCCATGCTGTTTTTCCAAAGAAATTTGTTCCAAAGGCCACTGAAACTGCTTGTTTTCACTTATTTCCCTTCATTTTCATGAAGCCTTCTTTTCGTATTTTAACCCTCCATTCAGCCTCTAAAGGCCTTAAATCCCCTTCAAACCTTGTGAAATCCATTTATGAGGTTTAAAACCCTGTCTTTACCCCTATCGAAACCTCCATTTTCCTCAAAAAACCTTTGAAAATCCTTGAAAATCCTCATTTTTACACTAAGGTAGTAAGCCCCCTTTCGGCTAATTAGCCCTTAGCCCCTTTTCCGCATGTGACCCGCGCTAAGGCCTAATCGCAAATCGTAATCAGAGCTTTCGTTTCAGCCTTTTCATTTGTTCTTTAAATTTTTCTGATGTGATGAGTTTTTCCTCTGCCGATTTCCAATCTAATCTGGACCGTTGATCTCTCCTGATCCAACGGCCAGGATCACAACACACTCCATCGCAAGCCTTCCACCATTCTCCTCCCAACTTAATCCTGACTGTTAATATTTCCAGATCTGATGGCCAATGCTCAATCACATTACGCAAATCTAGTTTTCCCCCTTTTCTTTTCCCCCGATGGCCGACTCCCCGATTTAATCCTGGCCGTTGAATCCACAAGAACCAACGGTTAGGATTCGGTCGCGCTTTGTTCAACAGAGCCCATCACCGATCCCGCCGATTCGATCTGGACCGTTGATCTCTCCCGATCCAATGACCAGGATTTAATTGCGCCCCATACATAGACCTCCGTCTATTCCCCTCCGAGTTAATCCAGACCGTTGATATTTCCCGATCCCATGGCCAGCTATTAATCGCACATCGCAAATCCAAAGGTCCCACCCGCTTACCTCCTCCGATGCTGATCATGCGATTTGATCTTAGCCATTGAATCCATAAGAACCAACGACCAGGATTCAATCGCGCTTTGTTCTCTGCCCCTGTCATCGCATCCGCCGATTTGATATGGACCGTTGAACCCACAAGAACTAGCGGCCAGGATCTCATCACACTCCACTCATAATTATTCACCATCCTGACCTCTGATTGAATCTCAGCCATTGATTGATCTTATCTAATGGTCCACATCATGTCTTAACCTCGTCCATTTGTTTTCCTCCTATTCTCCCAAATGATTCCCTCAAGCGATCCCCATTGTCGATTATCCTAATCTGACGGTTTTGATTCAATCTCACCCCGTCCACTCTCCATTCACCCAATATTTCATATGATTCCATCAAAAGACCTCTGCCGTCGATTATTCTAATCCAATGACCCACGTTATATCGCATTCTCATTTCGCCCTCCATCCATCTAACCTCTCAAATGACTTCATTAGACAATCTCCACTGTAGATCATTCTGATCTAACGGTCCCAGTTTATCTTCACACCCTAGCCTCCAAAGCACCTGGTTAGCTGCTCTACCAGTGTTTTTCCCATTTATCCGTTGCAATCACATTCTCCCTCACTACTCCTCCGCCTCCCCAGGGCTTCTGCAATTATTCTAAACCAAGCCCGCAGGATTTCATAACATGTTTTCGTGTGTTTGCAGGTTTTTTCATGGCCGAGGAAGGAATTAATGTTTTACAGTCACAGAGGTGACACACAGGCTCAGATAGTAGTCTCAGGACTAGGAAACAAAGTCAAAAGAACCAGAACCAGAAGGCGAGGGCATGTTAATCAATGGATCATACCCATGAACCATCAGGGACCCTCCAACTCAGCGAAATCCTCCACCTGTACACAAAACACTCAGAAAAGATGATGATCACATTTTCCGATGGCAAGATACACAACATAAGAGGACCAACATCAGTACATAAGAATTTCAAGTAATCACCAAAGAAAATCATAAACAGAGCTAATACAAGTTTAAGTACAAAGAGACAGAGCAGTTAGTGATGCAAAACGATGATTGACACAGACATGACCTTTACCCATGCACACAAGTCTGCCAAGAAGTTATTGCACCAGGGAAACGACTACAAATTGTCAGAGGTAGTTATTTAGAAGTATGGGAGTCCTCATAGCCCATTCTTCACTTAACTCACACCGAGAAGATAATAGTACCTCTCCAGATGATTTTCTTCTCAAGGACGCCTTGTAGGTGATTTCTGTCATATCAAAATACTCTCAAACGAGAGGTACTTATTAATCCTGTCTAGAATTCAATGAAATATTTAAGGCATAGAATGGAGCATTCAAAATACCTTCTCCTATCTCTAATGTTCATTAAAACTATCCCCACCTACTTTTCTCATTTTCCCTATAAATACCCTTCGAAGTCTCATTGTAAAGGGTTGGAATTTGTGATTTCTAAAGTAATACATATTGCTGCTTTGAAGAAGCCTTGGTGTTCTGAAAGAGTATGAAGATCTGTGTTTTTCTATTGATGAAGGAGGCAGGACCATTGGATCCCTGAGCCTGGTTTTGGTGAAGTACTTCTTATTGTTAATGTTATTTCCTGTTTTTCAACTTTGTTCTATCATGCTTTGCTTATAGTAGGATAAAACGTTTAGGCAGAGAAATGTATCTTAGAAGCACCTCTGACCTGTTTATCCTTCAATGTTTATATGTTTTCTGCTACTGAATATTGACAAGGTAGTTTAATAGCTCTCTTGAATATTCAGTTTGTTTTATTTCAGAAATGGTTAATTCAGTTGTGCTAAATAATGTTTAGGCGCTCCCTCTTTCTTTACCACTAAGTATTGCATCTGAAATCTCCCTTTAATTATTAATGCTTGCAGTTCGACAGAGGAACTTGTTTCAATCATAACCTATATTTTTGATTATGATTGTTGTGTTAAAGGTCCCTATAATTGTAGTCCTAGATGTCTAAGGCGTTCCCTCTTCTTCGAGTGCAATTGTATGTTTTTTGTTGGTTGAGCCTTCAACAGTAAATTTTAGGAGGAAATAGGGCGTTATCCGAATCCTATAGTTTATTAAAAAGGGTTTACTTTTCATTTCTCTTTCCTTTGAGTGTTTATATTGATTAAGTCCAAAGCAGTGAGCTTATTGGAGGAAATAGGGCGTTCCCCGAATCTTTTAAGTCATTGTGAAAGGGTTTAGCTTGTTTTCACTCTTATTCCTTAGTGTTCATCCAATTTCACCTATATTATTCAATAGATCCTTGACCAAGTTAGATTTTCCCTCTGGTTTCCCTTCCTTCTTAGTCAGAACTATTTGGACTTTCACATGACTCCATTGCCCAGTGGCTTGTAAATTCCCATGCTCTATCTATACTGCATGAAACACATTTTTCCAACCAAACAAACAAAAAAAAAAAACCTTGCACCTCATAACTAGCCTAAAATCAACTTTCAAACCATTCAAGACACATCTTTATAAACATATTGAGAGATCCCTCTCTGTGACTAGGAGGGCTAGATCCTAGAGCTCTAAAGATAGGTTTGTATGTTGCCTTCTCTTTTGGTAAGCCAATCTATCAAAACAAAGGACCCCAAGATAACATGTTCTAATCATATTTCAAGAAGCTGACCAGAGAACAGTGAAAAGGTTGTCAATATGCAAGATACTGATCTACATTCCAGAGATGAATTTTTGTGGTTGTTGACACCTCCAAGGAGCTGCCATCCCAAGTTGGAGTAGCCGTTAGCCACCTATAAAATTTGTCATAGAAAACATGTGGCTAAATTTGTGTTCAAGCCTTCAAGTGAACATTTCCTTTGAAAATCTATCATCCTTGAAGCCTTGTGATGTCTTTATCCTTCGAAATTGTGCCCCCTGCTTTTCATAAGGAAAATATGTTTTCAAAGGTCTCATTTTCCTTCATTTACCCCTCATTTCTTCCAAAAAACCCCCTTTGAACCTTTTAAATTCCCTTTTGAAGGTTTTAAATCCTCTTCATTTACTTATCGGAACCCCCGAAAACCCTTCAAAGACCTTCATTTTGGCCTAAAAGCCCATTTTTCAGCATTAAGGCCTTAGGCCCCTTTTGGCCTTAGCCCTAGCCCCTTTCCGCTTGTGACCCAGCGGTGTGACCGAGCACTAAGCCCTGTCGGCTATCGCATCACAGTTTCCATTTTCCTCTTTACTATTTTCTTATGCCTCTTTTCCGCCAATGCGATTCGTTATTTGAATCTAAACCATCGATCTCTCCTGATCGGACAACCCACGCCGCATCGCTCCATCTCAATCGGAGTTTTCCCCGTTTCCCTTGTCATTATTTATTTCCCCTAGTCGATGCGATAAGTGCCTTTCCCTTTGAACCTCGGTCACCTGTTTCTCCAACAGAACCAGGCCTCAGCACTTATTTTGGCCCCCACCCATCGCATCGGAATTTCTCTTCGCCATGGGTTACATTCGCTCCCCTTCCGATTTGCGATTGCGATATTCCTGGGTCCCACTTCCCCTCTGTCATTCTCTGTCTTCGATCTTCCTTTTCGATCGGATGGCCAGTGCAACATCGCACATCGCAGCTCCAGCGCCCAAGTTCCCCCCGTCCTTCGCTGCTCCCCCAATGTAATGAGTCTCGATTCAATCACCACCGTCCATTCATCCAAATCTAACAGTCCACATCATACTTCACTCTCTTTTCATTTGATTGCCCCCCTGCTTAATAACTCCTCCGAAAGATCTCGACTGTTGATTCTGCAAGATCCAACAACCTTGGTTCCTCCGCCCGCCCTAAAAAGTTGAACCTAATTTGTCCCTCTGCCATGGTTTTCTTTTCATTTTTCCACTGTAATCACCATCCGCACTACTCCTCGCCCCCTAGCTAATCCTTCTGTAAGAAGTCTAGCCCAATTCGCAGGATTTCCTAACATGTTTGCGCTATGTTGCAGGTTTAATGATGGTCCTTCCCAGCTTGCCCCACAGTCACGAAAAGTGACAAAAAAATTCAGGGTGATGACCTTGTGGCATAAGTAAATGAAAAATGGGCCAGCAAGGATTTGTTTCGTGTCTCAAACAGTGGATCATGACCATTGTTCGCTCGACTAGACCCCTAGACATCAAAACTACCACTACAGAAAATCAGAGTCAAAGATCAAAGGGATTAGCGCTGTACATTGAAGATTTGATGCCTAATCCACAGCTACGAATAGAGGTGTAGTTCATAGGTCATAAAGAAGATCAAGGAAGCTTAATAAAACTTAAAACACAGGTTAAATGCAAATCATTGACTACAGCAACACAAAGGATATATCAGTAGAACATTCCTTTTACTGAAGAAAGGAGCAATTCCTACTACCCATTCTCTATTCTTCATCGAGCCCCAGAACAGTTATTATTCTGACAGAATTTCCTAAACTGTCAGTACATTGGTTGCACAACATGGAAGACCTGAAAGCCAAATTATTCACCTTACTTGTCACAGAGGATTAAACAAAGTACTATAGCCCAAAAAGTATTTCACGAAAAATACCCTAGGGGTTATTGTCAAACTGACAAGGACTCCTAGTTCATCTAAAGGGTATGCACAGTTAATGTAAATCATTAAGCAGAGTGGGAATCCAAATAATTCTTCCCCCTCTGCCTTAATGATTCATTTAAGTCCTATCTACCACTACCACCACTCATTCACCTATAAGAACTCATCGAAAATGCATTGTAAATGGTTGGAAATTAGCTGATTGTAATCGTTTTTTATTGAGTTAGACTTTTCTGAGTAGTCATTGTAAATAGGCTGGGAGATGTTTTCTGGATTGTATCAAGCTATTGGACAAGAATTTATGTGACTGGTTTTGCTCTACTAATATGACAAGCATGTTCATCGGATCCTGATCTAAGTCATTGGTGATGTGTCTCCTCTCCATTATTGTTTTCCCTTTGTGTTACATTATGTTTCATTTTATCTGATAAGAAACAATAATTTTAGCTTAGGATATACTGCTACAAGTACCTTAACGCTTCCTGCACATTCTTGTCTTTATTTTTTCTGCTACTTGTGTATCTTAGAACAAATTCAATATAATTTAACCAGTTAAAGAGTTGGTTTTCCCATACTTACTGATGTATGAATTTAGTGTTTGTCTCTTAGATGTTCTTGTTTGGTTCAGCTAAAATAATATGAGAATAGGGAGATCTAGTGATTAGCCCTGTCCCCTAAGCTCCCTTTCCAACAGTTAGCCTTTCTAAGATCCCTTTGAGTTGAACGCCAAAAGCAGAGAAGGTTAAAAGTCTTTCTCTGATCTTAGACTTCACTCTGTGTTTGAACTTAAGTGTTTTCTATTATCTGAAAGTAGTTAGGAGGACTACTGGATTGTTGTCTTTGAATTTAGCCTCATCAGGAATATTGATCATAGAGGTATAAGGTATGCCCTGTCCCTTGACTTATTCCGAAGTGGTCACCTTGGAAGGTTTTCCTTGTCATTCCCATTCACTTCCTTATTGTTTCATCTCATACTATCATCTAAAGAGATCCTCTGTTTTAGATGACTAGCCCTTTGAAAGCCTTGGATATTTGAATTGCAAGTAAACCCTTTTATTACCTCATTGCCCAATGGACTTGTACTCTCTTTGAATTATCTCCCCATTGCCAAAATCCTTCACTACTTATTTCCTTTGCCTTACACTAAACCCTTATGTCAATGTTTTCCAACCAAGAAAACAAAACAAAACCCTTGTGCTCTATAACTAGCCTAATACCTTAAATTGAACTTCAAAGATATATTATTATTTACCTTTATAGAGAGATCCCTCTCTGGATCCAGGAGGGCTAGATCCTGAGATCCCAAAGCGGTTTTAATGTTTCCTGGTCATTTGGTATGCCAGTAGAATAAATCACTAGGACCACAACATTACTAGTCCTGGAGCTGGGTTGGATAAATTCTCTAGAGCCCTGGAAGGCTGTGTGTTGAGTTACTAGTTCCTGAAGCACTGGAAAACATAGATAGAGAGCGATCTGGTTGGTACTAGTGATATCCGATCATGAGGTGGAATCATTGGTTGAGGATTGAGGTGGTTTGGTCTTTGGAAACTATGGTTTGGTATTACTTGGTTAATTCCACTATATCCCACATTCATGCCTAGAATATGGTATGGGCGTGATTGGCTAAAATAGATATTTGGTTTAGCCCAATTTATGATTGGGTGGTACTTCGAAGTCCCTGACTTGGTTGTATTTTTAATATGTTAATAAGAGATATTATTTTATTGTGATTCATGTATATTTATTGGAAATGTGTTGGTAAGAATATGGTTGGGTTTATATGGTATATATGCTAGTTACTTTGTGGTTATATGTTTTTATATGAAGTGTATTTTATATGGTTTATGTCATGAATTGTTTAGCTATTAATCAGTTGATGAATGTATGTAATAATAAGTGTTATTTCAGCTATGTAGAGATGGAATAGGGCCTTATCAGTGATTCTTCGATGGATCTCAGACATTTATGATCAAATATGCATTCATGACCTATAGCTTACATGTTTTCCATGTGTTTCATGAAGTTCCTATTATGTTCTAGTTATTCTAGGTTAAGTTTTTGAGTTAAGATTGAATGTTTATCTTTTTTTCCATGTTATATATGATTTTGGAAAGCCTCAGGGATTTTTTGGCAGTAGTATGGAGGAAGGCCTGAAAAGGTGGCACTAATCCAAGGAACACATTCTAAAAAATGGAAAAATTAGGTTGCAACCACATGGATGCAGTGTTTTGCATGTGGTTGGATGTTTCCAACCATATAGAGGCCTTGGTGTGGGTGTGGATTTAGACCCAAGGTAGAGAAAGAGGGGTCCAACTTAGTTTTTTTCCACCTAGAGTGGTTTCTCAGCATCTAAGTGACCTGTAGCCATTGTGGGATGTGGTGAGTTGTTTTTTATTTGTTAATAGTTTATACCACTTCCTTAAATGTATTTAGGAGGTCAGGTCATTTCATATTAACTCTTCCTCTCATGTTTACCTTGGCAGGCAAGTGAAACTAGGTAAATATGGGGAGGGTGGTTACTGTTAGCCACCCATAATTTTTGGCATAGCAAAAAAGTGGCTAAATATGTTTCTGAGCCTTTAAGAGAAACATTTCCTTTGTAAATCTATCATTCTTGAAGTCCCATATGTATCCTATCCTTCAGAAAACCTTCACTTATGTTTCCATAAAAAATAACTTCTAAACCCTGCTGTTTATGAAAGAAATTGTTTTCAAAAGGTATCCATTTCCCTCATTTTCATTCATTTCCTTCATAAATTCCCTTTGATAAGGTTTAAAACCTCTTTTTTAACCTTATCAGACCCCCTCAAAACCTTCAATTTGGCCTAAAACCCGCTTTTAGGCATTAATTTCTTAAGCCCCTTTCGGCCTTAGCCCTAGCCCCTTTCTGCATGTGACCCAGAGCCATAACCAAGTGCTTGGCCTCACCACCCCATCGCAATTGGAGTTTTCTTCCTGTTCCCTTGTCTCCCTTTGATTTTCCTCCCCCGCCGATGCGATGAGCCCCTTCTCCTCCGATCCTCCGATCTAATCTCGACCGTCGAATCCACAAGAACTGATGGCCGAGATTCAATCGCGCTCTGCTCATAAGCCCTCCATCATCACACCCGCTGATTTAATCCTGACCATTGATCTCTCATAATGTTACTACGACCAGTGCTTAATCGCACATCGCAAACTCAAAGACCCCAGTACTTTGGCCTCTCTTCTTCTCTCCAATGTGATGTAATCCCAGCTGTTCATTCCGCCATATCCAACGGTTTGCGCTTCATCACATCGCGCTCATCCATCATGTGATCCTCAATCTTCCCGTCTCCACTTTAAATCTCGACCGTCTATTCAAACAATCTGACGATCGGGACTTAACCCGATAATCCATCACCCACTCGCTACGCGAAAAACATCACACGTCATTGCATGGCCCACCAGTTCTTCCGCCCACACATATTTCCACTATTGCATGCAACCCGCACTGTTTGATCAATACTGCACGATCCGACGGTTGAAGCTCCGTTTCGCAAAATTTTTGTGCCCAAGAGTTAACGTTCCAAAATTTTGCGAAATGGGTGGTTTTGAGAATCCATGTGTTGGCCAATGTATGGAATCGAATTCCATTCACTGAAAACCACCTCCAACCATTTCATTTTGCGAAAACTATCCTTGGTTTTCCGCCATACCGCTGCCCTCCGCAACGTCCCGATTTGATCCTAGCCATTGATCTCTGAGATCACACGGTCCATATTATATCGCAATGCCATTCACTTGCCCTTCATGTTTCTCCCAAAATGCTTCATCGGAAGATCTCCATCGTAGATCGTCTTGATCTAACGGTCCACGTTCCTCGTCCCACCCAAAATTCCATTTGACTTGGTTAGCTGTTATGCCAGGGTTCTCTTCTCGTTTTTTCACTGCAATCACTATCCGCACTGCTCCACGCCCTCCAGCTAAGCCTTCCGCAAGCAGCCTAACCAAATTCACATGATTTCCTAACATGTTTGCGCTATGTTGCAGGTTTAATGGTGGCCCTTCCTAGCTTGTAACACAGTCACGAAAGGTGACAAAAACACTCAGGGTGATGACCCTATGGCATAAGTAAATGCAAAAGGGGCCAACAGGGATATGTTTCATGTCCCAAATAATGGATCATGAACATTGTTCGCACGATCAAACCCCTCGAACATCAATACTGCCACTATAGAAATCAGAGTCAGAGATCAAAGGAATCAGTGTGGTACTTTGAAGATTTGATGCCTAATCCACAACTACAAACAGAGGTGCAGTTTCACAGACCATAAAGAGGATCAAGGAAGTTTAATAAAGCCTAAAACACAGATTAAATACAAATCATGGATCGCAACAGTGCAGAGGATATATCAGCAGGACATTCCTTTTACTGAAGAAAGGAACAAAATACTACTACCATATTTCATTCTCCATCAAGCACCAGAACAGTTATTACTCTGACAGAAGTCCTCAAAACTGTCAATGCATTAGTTACAAAACATGGAAGACTTGCAAGCCAAACTTTCCACCTTACTTATCTCAGAAGACAAAACAGAGTACCAGTAGCCAAAGAGTACTTCAAAGAAGCATACATGAAGTTATTGTCAATATGACTAAGACTTCTAAACCAACCTAAAGGGTACCAACAGTTAATGCAAAGCCATTATGTAGAGTGGGAATTCGAATACTTCCTCCCGTCTGTCTTAATGAATCATTTAAGCTCATATCTACTACTCCACCTTCTGATTCATCTATAAATACTCATTGAAGATTCATTGTAAAGGGTTGGTTGGTTGGGATTTTATTGACTGTTTGAATTGTTATTGAGGGGAAGTAGCTGATTAGTTTGTAATAAGTAGGCTGGGAAGAAAATTTTGGACTATAAAAAGCCACTGGACTCAAATTATGTGACTGGTTTTGCACATCAATTGAACAAGCAGATTCACAGAATCCTGGTCTATATTATTGGTGATGTTTTCCTTACTGTAATTGTCTCCTTTCATGTTTTTCATACTGTCCATTATTCTCTGATAAATAATAGCAGGTATAGATTAGGAAATACTATTGGAAGTACTCTAAATCTTACTGATAAGCTTTATCTTTATGTTTTCCTCTGATTGTTTATTTTAAGGATAATTCTATAGAGTATAACCAGTCAATAAATGTTGGTGAGCCCATGTCTTGTTGAGTACAACTCGAAACATTGTTCTTGAAAGATATTTTCATTCCATGCTAAGTAAAAGATTGAACTAGGGAAGTCTATGGTTAGCCCTATCCTCTAGTTTCTTCTCCAACAGTTTTTCTTGAAAGTTTCCTTGTGAGTTGGTGTCAAAAGCAGAGAAGGTTAAAAGTATTTCTCTGATCTTAGGCCTTACTCTGTGTTTCATCTTAAATGTTTTCTACTTTCTGAAAGCGGTTATGAGGACTGCTGGATTGTTTCCCTTGAGAGTATGCTGAAAGAAGGTTAGGTTAAAACTCCTTACTTGATCTTAAGCTACCCTTTGTGTCTTTATTGAGAGTTTCCTTTGAAAGTATGTCAAAAGAAGGATAGGTTAAAAGTCCTTATCTGATCTTAGGCTGCACTTTGGTTTCTTTCTTTCACCTCACTTCTTAATGTTCCATCTCACCATCTATCTAAAAAGGTCCTTTCGTATAGATGACTTGCCCTAGGGAAACCCTTGGATAGTTTTTCTGCGAGTAAACCCTTTTATGACTCCATAACCCAATGGATTGGCACTTCTCTTGACCTATCTTCCCATGCTAAAACATCCTGATACTTTGTTCCTTCTTCACTTCACATAACCTTATCAGTTAATGATCTCCAACCAAACAAACAAACCAAACCCCTATGCTTCATACCTAGCCTAATACCATAAACTGACCTTAAAGATATATCATTATCTACATTTATAGAGAGATCCATCTCTGGATCCAGGAGGGATAGATCCTAGGATCCCAAAGTGGTTTGACGTTGTCTTGTCTTTTGGTTTTGCTAATCTAGCCAAAACACAGGAATGCCAACATAATGGCGACTCCACTGGGGAATTTTGAGTAGATTATACCTGATACACTCTTGGGACCTCAGAAATTCCCTTGATTCAAGAATATTTGGTGTGTTAGCCAGTTGAGTCCCTAACATAATGGCGACTCCACTCGGGAATTCTGAGTGAATTTCATCATAGACATCCCCAAGACCTCAGAAGAGCCGTAATATCCTTAGATTGGTATTTAATTGCTGATGGTGGACAATAATTCATCTTTAAAATTTGCAACATCATCCACTTGGCAACTCCACACTCCACAACTCCCAAAAGACCAAATGAATCCACTGGTAGAAGGTCCTGAACTGGTTGAATAGACATAGTGACCTCTTATTTGATTTACAAAATGATTCCAAGGATACAACGAAGATATGCCCCAATGATTAGAGAACATATCCCTGGGTTCCCACATAAGATGCCCTAAGTGTTTTGGGATGATAACCTTCCTGTTTTTGAAGGTGAAGATTTTGAGGACCCACTTCTACATCTCATCAAATTTCACATACATGTATGGAAGGTAAAGACTGAATGGCATGAAGACGGCGTCATGAAAATTTTCATGTTAAGATTAGAAGGAAAGACAAGGGACTGGTATGAATGGTTATAACCCAGGAGTTTGTTTTATTTAAAAGACATGCACCAAGTATTTTATGAGAAATACAAATAAAACCCCTCATCCATACCATGGATTGCAAACTGTTGTGACCAATCTTAGAACATCATACAATACCTATTAGATATTGATGAGAATTTGGTAGACATGCATCCTGAAGATCTGTTAGAAGCCATTCAAGAGTTTCATATGCATCCTAACTATCACAAGAACCTAGATAGATCAGTTGAGGAAGAAATCAGTCAAGGAACTGAAGACATCCCTCAAGATATCCCTGAAAACCCAAACACTGATTTATCATCCCTTGTAGCTGAGGCCCAAACAGACATCCAACCTCAAATTTAGTCTTCACAAGAAACAGAGAGCTGCTGCACTTCTGCTCAAAGAAACGCAAGAGCATCTCCCCCTTTGACAGAAGAAGAAATAGATCAAATCATCAATAGACAACCAGCCTCTGAAATTTTTTGTAGAACAAAAACTCTTGCCCATTCATCTACTGAGTTTGGTTGTACAGATTTAGAAAAATCCCCTGTAAATCAGAATGAAGAAGGATCTGCTGATATTCCAGTATGTTTGATTGGTAGCATTACTTACTTTAATGATTTTCCTAATTTTGAACTATCTGATGATGATGTTCTCCAAATAGAGGTTGATCTTGCAGGGCCATCATTAGTAGATTTGTGGAAGGAAGAACATATCCATCAACATCAAGAAAGTAACAAGTCAACATAGGCTATTTATGATACTGATGAGGAAAGTTATGAAAGTCTAGTAGCAAGTGAAGATTCATTGAATCTTCACTCTGCTTTATCTCAGATCATCAGTAATAGTTTACATGCGTTTGGAAATCAACAACCTTTCTTCTCAAAGGGTGAAGAGGAAAAAAATGAAGAAATTTTTGAGTAGGATGAAACCAAGGAGCCTTCTCTTGAAAAAGAGGAAGCAATGGAACACACCCCTGCTCAAGAATACATGGATATTTTCATAGCGCTCAGCCTACCAAATCAGAATATCTCAGGGCTACAAGAGGACAACACTGCAGTATATGATAAGTTCTCCAGTTACAATAGGGTAGGTAGGAATCTAAAAAAAGCTCAGCCTGCAAGCATTTAGTTAGTTGTTGATTTTAATTTGAGGAAAAATTCAAAAAATAAAAAAACATTAGAAAAGAAAGGTTCAAACATGCTCAAATCCAGAACATATGAAGCATTAAAAGAGAATGGCTCTAATCAGGTCAAAATCTGATCCAAAGGTACAAAAAGGACTGGTTCTAATATGCTCAAAACTTGAACCAGCAAAGAAGGAAAAAGACAGCTCTAACAAGACCAAAACTAGAGCTGGAAGGAAGAAAGAAAAGTGACTCTAAAAGGTTCAAAATCTCAGTCATGAAAGGAAGGAAGGTGTTTTCAATTTTCAGAACTTCAAGCCTTCCCAGTTTTGTTTTTAATTTCTGCAAAGTTCAATCCATGTGTAGCTTGTCTTTATGCCATGGACCCATAGCAAATCAGAAAGTCTAATCCTGGTTTGTCTGTATTTAAATTTCTATTTTAGAATGTAGAGAATGAAATATGTTAGACAGTTTAATCCTGGTAGATACTAGTTTAGGTAGAGAAGCTATGAGTCCAACTGTTTAATCTAGTCTCATGGAGGAATAAGGGTATAATTAGATTAGTTTTACTTTCAATAAAAAATAATGATGAGGAAGGTTTGCAAGTCCAAGTGCACCTTGAAGAAGAAAAAATTTTAGGACAGTAGGATGGGTAGGTAGTTGTTTGGGAAAAATTATTTTGCTGATTTAACAAGTTCTGATCATCTTTCAAGCAGCTGATCAGAGAACAGGAAAAGGTTGTTAACAGTGCAAGATACCGATCTACATTCCAGAGATGAATTTCTGTGGTTCTTGACACCTCCAAGGAGCTTCCATCCTAAGTTGGAGCCGCTGTTAGCCACCCATAATTTTTGGTATATCAAACAGGTGGCTAAATATGTTTCTGAGCCTTCAAGAGAAACATTTCCTTTGTAAATCTATCATTCTTGAAGTCCCATATGTCTCCTATCCTTCAGAAAACCTTCATTGCTGTTTCCATAAAAAATAACTTCTAAACCCTGCTTTTTATGAAAGAAACTGTTTTCAAAAGGTCTCCATTTCCCTCATTTTCCTTCATTTCCTTCATAAATTCTCTTTGATAAGATTTAAAACCTCCTTTTTAACCTTATCGGACCCCCTCAAAACCTTCAATTTGGCCTAAAAACTCGCTTTTAGGCATTAAGGTCTTAAGCCCCTTTCAGCTTTAGCCCTAGCCCCTTTTCGCATGTGACCCAGAGCCATAACCGGGCGCTTGGCCTCATCACCCCATCGCAATCAGAATTTTTTTCCCGTTCCCTTGTCTCCCTTTGATTTTCCTCCCTCGCTAATGCGATGAGCCCCTTCTCCTCCGATCCTCCGATCTAATCTCGACTGTCGAATCCACAAGAACTGACGACCAAGATTCAATCATGCTCCGCTCATAAGCCCTCTGTCATCACACCTACCAATTTAATCCTGATCGTTGATCTCTCATATCGATCCTACAGCCAGTGCTTAATCGCACATGGCAAACTCAAAGACCCCGGTACTTTGGCCTCTTTTCTTCTCTCCGATGCGATGTAATCCCAGCCGTTCATTCCGCCAGATCTAATGGTTCGTGCTTCATCACATCGCGCTCATCCATCACGTGATCCTTAACCTTCCCATCTCCTCGTTAAATCTCGACTGTCTATTCGAAAGATCCGACGATCGAGACTTAACCCAATAAGCCAACACTCGCCCACTACACGAAAAACATCACACGTCATCGCATGGCCCACCAGCTCTTCCGCCCGCACATATTTCTGCTATCGCATGCAACCCGCACCGTCCGATCAACACTGCACGATCCGATGGTTGAAGCTCTGTTTCACAAAATTTTTGTGCCCAAGAGTTAACGTTCCAAAATTTTGCAAAATGGGAGGTTTTGAGAATCCACGTGTCGGCCAATGTATGGAATCGCATTCCATTTGCTCAAAACCGCCTCCCCCCATTTCATTTTGCGAAAACCATCCGTGGTTTTCCGCCATACCGCTGCCGTCCGCAACGTCGCTCCCGATTTGATCCTAGCCGTTGATCTCTGAGATCGCACAGTCCATATTATATCACAATTCCATTCACTTTCCCTTCATGTTTCTCCTGAAATGCTTCATCTGAAGATCTCCACTGTAGATCGTCCTGATCTAACAGTGCACATTCCTCGTCGCACCCAAACTTCCATTTGACCTGGTTAGCTTCTATGCCAGGGTTCTCTTCCTGTTTTTCCACTGCAATCACTATCCGCACTACTCCACGCCCTCCAGCTAAGCCTTCCACAAATAGCCTAACAAAATTCGCAAGATTTCCTAACATGTTTGCGCTATGTTGTAGGTTTAATGGTGGTCCTTGCTAGCTTGTAACACAGTCACGAAAGGTGACAAAAACACTCAGGGTGACGACCCTATGGCATAAGTAAATGAAAAAGGGGCTAGCAGGGATATGTTTCATGTCCCAAATAATGGATCATGACCATTGTTCATACGATCAAACCCCTCAAACATCAAGACCGCCACTACAAAAATCAGAGTCAAAGATCAAAGGAATCAGTGCGATACTTTGAAGATTTGATGCCTAATCCATAGCTACAAACAGAGGTGCAGTTTCATAGACCATAAAGAGGATCAAGGAATTTTAATAAAGCCTAAAACATATATTAAATACAAATCATGGATCGTAGCATTGCCGATGATATATCAGCAGGACATTCCTTTTACTGAAGAAAGGACCAATTTACTACTACCATATTTCATTCTCCATCAAGCACCAGAATAGTTATTACTCTGACAGAAGTCCTTAAAACTATCAGTGCATTAGTTACAAAGCATGGAAGACTTGCAAGCCAAAATTTCCACCTTACTTATCTCAGAAGAGAAAATAGAGTACCACCAGCCAGAGAGTTCTTCAAAGAAACATACCTGAAGTTATTGTCAATCTGACTAAGACTTCTAAACTAGCCTAAAGGGTACCAACAATTAATGCAAAGCCATTATGCAGAGTGGGCATTTGAATACTTCCTCCCCTCTGTCTTAATGAATCATTTAAGCTCATATCTACTACTCCACCTCCTGATTTACCTATAAGTACTCATTGAAGATTCATTGTAAAGGGTTGGTTGGTTGGGATTTTATTGACTGTTTGAACTGTTATTGAGGGGAAGTAGCTGAGTAGTTTGTAATATAGTAGGTTGGGAAGAAAATTTTGGACTGTAAATAGCCACTGGACTCAAAATATGACTGGTTTTTCACATCAATTGTACAAGCAGATTCACAGAATCCTAGTCTATATTATTGGTGATGTTTTCCTTACTGTAATTGTCTCCTTTCATGTTTTTCATACTGTCCATTATTCTCTAATAAAGAATAACAGTTATATATTATGACATACTGTTGGAAGTACCCTAAATCTCACTGATAAGCTTTATCTTTATGTTTTCCTCTGATTGTGTATTTTAAGGATAATTCTATAGAGTATAACCAGTCAAGAAATGTTGGTGAGCTCATGTCCTGCAGAGTACAACTTGAAACATCGTTCTTGAAAGATATTTTCATTTCATGCTAAGTAAAATATTGAACTAGGGAAGTCTATGTTTAGCCCTATCCTCTAGTTTCTTCTCCAATAGTTTTCCTTGAAATTTTCCCTGTGAGTTGGTGTCAAAAGAAGAGAAGGTTAAAAGTCTTTCTCTGATCTTAGGCCTTACTCTGTGTTTAATCTTAAATGTTTTCTACTTTCTGAAAGCAGTTATGAGGACTGCTGGATTGTTTCCATTGAGAGTATGCTAAAAGAAGGTTAGGTTAAAAGTCCTTACTTGATCTTAAGCTACCCTTTGTGTCTTTATTGAGTGTTTCCTTTGAAAGTATGTCAAAAGCAGGATAGGTTAAAAGTCCTTACCTGATCTTAGGCTGCACTTTGGTTTCTTTCTTTCACCTCACTTCTTAATGTTCCATCTCACCATCTATCTAAAAAGATCCTTTGGTATATATTACTTGCCCTATGGAAACCCTTGGATAGTTTTATGCGAGTAAACCCTTTTATGACTCCATAGCCCAATGGATTGGCATTTCTCTTGAACTATCTTCCCATGCTGAAACATCCTGCTACTGTGTTCCTTCTTCACTTCACATAACCTTCTCAGTTAACGATCTCCAACCAAACAAACAAACCAAACCCTTGTGCTTCATACCTAGACTAATACCATAAAATGACCTTAAAGATATATCATTCTTTACATTTATAGAGAGATCCCTCTCTGGATCCAGGAGGGCTAGATCCTAGGATCCCAAAGTGGTTTGATGTTGTCTTGTCTTTTGGTTTTTCCAATCTGGCCAAAACACAGGAACCCCAACAGTTACAGAATCAATATTCACATTAAGCTCCATGGGTTTATTATAACATTTAAATTTTTTTCGTGCAAAGAGATAAAATGATGATGGGACGAATGGATATACAATCTAATTTTCAGACTTCTCAAATTCAACAAAAATACCATAGAAAACCTTGTTATGAAATTAAAATGGAGGACAAGGTATAAAAGGAAAATAAGTTCCTTTTCTAAAATTGGAGTTTTCTCATGATTAATAAAAGTTGGGAGAGCACTATTAACAGAAAATTCATATTCACATTGTTTCAAAGAGATTTGAACCAAACATTGAAACTTTTCCTTGAAGAATTCGCAATCCAAATCTCCCTCACGAAACTCATAACACATATGAAGAAATATATTAGAAAAATCCTCTGTTGATTCCTCAGGCTTAGTTCTAATTTTATTAATTATTTTATAAACATCTTGGTAATCATACCCATGAAAGGATTGACGAAGCTCCTTGAAGAGTTATTCAAATGAATGAATAGAAGGAAATGGTAAAGTATGGCACCATAGATTAACATGAACTTCAAGTGTGAGGGTGAAAAATCTATTTTCAAAATATTCAAAAATCACTTGTTTAAGATCACAAAAATTAATAAATTGAGATGTATGCTCGACTATGGATATTCCATCCTTGCCATCGAACTTTAATTGAGACAAGTTGTAGATAATTTCCATGGCTACTAAAATTTTAAGATTGGATCTATTAGAAAAACATCCCAAAAGTATGATTTGGCAATGATCCATTCAAGATAAGAGATTTAGAATAGACTCAATGAGATCAACTTTTCATTTGTCCCTCCTTCTAGCACCAACTATTGACGGTGCTAGAAATCCATCAACCAAGGGGATCTCCTTGGTATGAAGTCCCAATTAAACCTCATACCATTTGAAGTAGGTTCCCCAACCAGGAAATAAGGTCAGTTGCCATTATTCTTAGGAATTTTTCTTGGCTACTATTATCAATATAATATATTATACAAACAGTATTTGAATCAAGAAAGTAATTTGACTATGTGAGGTATGCAATTGTAATGCATATGAGGTACTTTCATGGTAGGCATAAGATACAATGAGGCTATATAATGAAATTGATAGTATTATCCTAAAAGAGACACACAAGAGCATGAAATAATTGTTGATTAACCTGCAAACTAGTTCATAAGATAACAACAATAATTTTAGGCTCACTCTCACATAAAAACAATAAATAAGTACAAAATAATTAAATTATAAAAATTTGATTATTTCCTATCTGTTTATTCTATAATGAGCCAGTTCCTCAAACTTGGGAGTTTGTTTAGGTCTAGATGGTTGAGAGATTCTCTCCAACTAGTTAGGATCATAGATTAGTGTATGGTTGAGATATTTACTCAACCAAAGTGATTGAGTTTGCATGATAGACACACTATCTTGAGACACACCCTTGATGTATTAATATTGTATCATTCTCATTATTTTATAGGGAGTGTGAGTGAATTTCAATACATTAAGGCTTCAGGAATTTTCCTCCATGGTTCTTATCTCTCGTGTTTCTTTCTCATGATTTAGTTTATCATTAGTTTATGATATCCTTCAAATGGTATTAGAGTGAGAGAAATCATCTAAATCATCTTGGAGGAGGTCGAGAAAAGGGTTGTCTGTTATTTGTAGTGTGATCCCGAAATTGGTTGGAGGAATTAAAGTGTGAGCTAGTGGAAGCTGGAGTCGTTGAATGCACCATGGAAATGAATCAAATCAGGCATTGAAGTATTGTTTGTAGATGTGAAAATTTCGACATAGTATTGATTATGCATATGGAATATATCATGAAATTCACTTTTGGCGATTGCTGAGTTTGACTGATGCATTTGAGGATTTGTGTTTTCAATAATTTGTTGAAACAATTTTTTCAAATTTGGGTTCCTCTATTGGAAACTCAAATCAACGCGGTAATCTTTATCTAAGAATTCTATCCTTTGGGCAGCTCCACCGAAACCTAGTTTAGCTTTCCCATGCTTTTGGAAACCAGTTGTTGATAACCACTCTTAGCCCAACTGTCATTTAGAGGTAAATTTGAGTGTCTGGTTTTTTTATTCCCAAATCAATGTGAAGAGAAATCAATCCTCGCCTTTTGTTCTTGTGATCCACCAAATCTTAAGCCAACTTGAGATGATGAGCCTTCTTTCGAGGCCCATATTTGACTATTATGGTTAATGGTATTATCATAATCCAACAGACTACAAGAAGAAGAATAAGAACCCCAGGAAACGATGGATACATATTTACTCGCGCAACATCTTTAGTGGGATCAAGAGTAGCATCGCCTCTCTTACAATTCTTCCTATTCTTTTTCTTCTTAGGGTTTCTAAGCAAATTATTACCGATAAGAATTAACGTGTTATTTTTTTTCTTCTCCAGTCTCAAGGGAAACATAGGTCCCCATGTATGTGATGCTCTTGACATCAATCATGACAACTGTTGGCCTGTGACCACACACAAAGTGGAGAAGGAGAAAGGAAGGGAAATCCTGATTGTCAAAGAGCTTCAAAGGAATCAATCTGATTTTCAGTTCAGTAGAAAGGGGAAAGTGTTGCTGATAAGGTGTAATGGTGAGAAAACTTCATTTCTGCCCTCATTCATCTCATTTATCCTCTTTACCTTCATTTACCCTCTTTACCTCTATGTACCCTCTTTTACCCTTCATTTTTTATTTTCTAAAGTCCCACGCTACATTTCTTTATTCGCAGCTTGATACATATATATAACATATATGGCATGGACTACACCTTACCCCTTCCTTACCTTTCCACATCGCAAGGCCTGGAAATAATTCATAACACCATTTTCCAGTTATAACTCCACTGATGCAATGAAATGGGACCCACCTTCCCGCACGAGGCTTTATCATAAACAAATCCACTCCTTTCCATTCAAAGCCTTTATCGACACTCAATTACCTTTCCGCACCGCCAGCCTCTCCACTCATCGCATTTTGCACTCCGCAGAATATAACCTTTACCCTTTGTTGATTCCATGAAAACCTTGTGGATTGCGGTCTGCGGGCGGCCCTACTTCTGTCCTTCCATGTCACTCCTCCGCCCATCACACTTCGCCCATCGCAATTTATAGCATTTACCCTCTGCCGCTCACATGTAAACCTTGCAATTTGTGATGTGCAGGTAACCCCACCTCTGTCCTGCCACGTCACTCCTCTACCCATTACACTTCGTACATCACAATTATTAGCATTTACCCTCTGCCGCTCACATGTAAACCTTGAAATTTGTGATGTGAGGGTGACCCCACCTTCTTCTGCCACATTACCTTACGCTCATCGTAATCACACTTCGCTCCCCACAAAATCTTAACTCTTACCTTCCATTGGTCACATGTAAACCTTGCAATTTACGATGTGCGAGCATCCCCACCTCCATCCTGCCACGCCACTCCTCCTCTCATCGCACTTCGCACATCGCAATTTATAGAATTTACCCTTTGCCACTCACATGTAAACCTTGCGATTTGCGATGTGCAGAAGGCCCCACCTCTGTCTTGCCATGTCACTCCTTTGCCCATCACACTTCACACATTGAAATTTATAGCATTTACCCTCTATCGCTCACATGTAAACCTTGCGATTTGGGATGTGCAGGAAGCCCCACCTCTATCCTGCCACGTCACTCCTTTGCCCATCGAACTACACACATCACAATTTTTAACGTTTATCCTTCACTTCTTATATGTAAAACCTCTGATCCACGATATGCAATACGAGTTTGGGTCCCACCTCCTTTCCACACCATCAATAGCCTTTCGACATATTTTTTCCCTCTCTTTTCTGTGTTAATCATATCGATAGCCTCACCATCACTTCAACCATCTCCCCTTCATCTCCAACACAAGCATGGGATTTTGGCAGAACAACATAGGCATGGTTTATTCATCTGATCTAGGAAATATCTTCTAAAGAGAGAGGCACACACAACACAGTTGGCCATTTCATTATGGTTAAAACGAATCATGAGAATTAGAGCGTGGAGGCCTTCCACAACAAATGGAATCATGTGATGGAAACCAGGTTGCTCAGTTGTTCATGACTCCTCCTCGCCATAGAATTTGAAGGTTCCAGGAATAGGCCTCCATGGCCAACTATGTAGCTTCTTTTACTATTTTGATTATGATGTTTTGCTGGTGAAATCTCATTTTCACCCAATTATGTTTTGAGTTTCTCTTTATGGGAGTAATTTCTTGATGCATGCTCCGCTAGTTAGTTAGGATATTTTGATTTTACATGTGTGGATTGATCATGAGAATTTGATTCGATCATAAACCCATAGAGGCACTCTATATGTAGGGGGTTCAGAGATGAAACAAGGGTTCTGAATTTTGGAGAATTTTGTTGTAGTTCTATATGATTGTGCTCCCTGTGCTTTGAGATACATATTTGGGAGAGATCTTTTGAACTTAATATGATATAGCGCTATTTATTTGGATTCCAGATGGGGCAATGAGTAGTATGTATTTGTTTTCTTCTGTTTATCAATAATCTCCTTTTTATGTATAATCATCTTTCATGCTTTGATGCATTGATTATTCGTGTCATGTAGTTGTCAGTGTTCTGCAATTTTATTCATGAATTTGTGTCTATTTAACGTTCATGTGTTAGCGCTCATGTATTAAGCTTGCTGCATTCCCTTAATTCGCACTCCGTGAATCTCTGTTGTTGTCCATATATCATTCATATATGCTCCCTTTGAGTTCACGAGAGATATATTCCTAATCCTCTTAAGCCTGTATCTTGTGGGTTCCTTCTCTGTTTTTTCTCAACGCCTTTGCATATTTTTAAAGCTTCCACTCATTGTTTTAAACTTTTCCGATTTGAAATCCGTCAAGCCTCACAACCTCCTGAGCCCTCTCACAATATAGGGAATTCACATGAATCTGAATCTGAGGTCTTCTCCATTCATGAACCACCAAAACCATTAGTTATCTTAATTCATATTTTGTCAGAGGCATCCATATACTTGTATACATTTAACCTCTAATTTTAAAGATGTATTAGGCACTGGTCCTTTGTTACTCAAGGCTATCTCTGGGAGCTACAACATCTTTTTGGCACTGATTCCAGGGATACAAATTTGAAAATCTTTCCCCTGGGAGATGACATAAATTCCACCCTTCAGATAGGTGAGCACGAAGGGTTGGGAGTTGTGTATTCCTCACCTTGGAGACTCCACTGTAAAATAGTCTTAATCAAAAGTAATCATGGCTTTTACTAGGCTTCACACCAGATTAAGATCCACTCTCTACACCCACCTCTAAATTATATGGTTGTGTCGAGTTTCCTTTTGAAAAAGTATGCCCCATTGGCCCTCCCTTAGCCTCTAAATGGTATACCACAAGACTATGTAGAGCAGTTTCCTCAGTTCACCGGGGAAGGTAATACTTCCGCTCAAAGACATATTGAAAACTTTTGCGCCTTTTCTGAAAATGTGAATGTAGAGAACTTAGATGGTATTAAGGATTTTCATCCAATCCCTGGAGGGAGAAGCTCGGAAATGGTTCAAGTATCTAGCCAACACCACAGTCCATACTTGGGAAGAAATGGAAATTTTTTTCACCATTAGGGGAATTTTGAGGTCTAAAATGGGCCTCATAAGGAAATTATAAAATAATAGTGGAAATAATAAAATAATATTTGATTACATCATCAAATTTTAGAGGGAAAAAAGAAAAAACTACTTTTTCAACTCATATTTTAACCTTTTCTCCCAAATTCTTTACTCAAATTTTGAGTGGGAGTACTCGTTGGATGCAAAATTTAATTCCTCATCTAAGGAGTACCCATTCTGCATACTTTCAACAGATCCTACTACACGAAAAATGAGAAATACATGAAAAACATGATTGCAATCACGTTTTTTCTTGTATTTCTCATTTTTAGCGTAGTAGGGCACATAAAAAGTATGTAACATAGGTACTCCTTGGATGAGGAATTAAATTTTGCATCCAACGAGTTCTCCCTCTTGAAATTTGAGTAAAAACTTTGGGAGATAAGTTGAAAAAATAGTTTTATTATTTTATTATTTTAAAACTTTTTACCCTTTTGCTTAAAAAATGGTGAATCATCCCCCATGGTTGACATCATCATATTGAATCCTATTGTTCTTATAAAGTTTATTTTGGTTGTACATTTCTCTTACGCCCACTTTAGTCCTCAAAATTCCCATAATGCATTGAAATGGGGAGAAAAGAGGGATCATGGATACATTCTCACAGAGTTCAACGCTCTCAAGAAGAGACACAATGAGTATGTAATGGAATTCATAAAGAGGTTCAATAAGGTCTATAATAATATTCCTGTTGAAATAAAGCCTCCCCAAGTAGTTGCGAAGGTGGTCTTCGCAGGAACTTTAAAACTAGAGTTTAGGCTCACCCTAGGAGAAAGAAAATCCACATCTCTGGATTAGATCCAGACTGATGCATTGAAGATAAAAGAAAACTTTGCTTCTATTGGTAAACTCAAGGGTAAGACTGAGCATGAAGCTAGAAGAAAAAATAGGGAGGAGGCTTCTACCTCAAATTGGGATAGGGAATCACAGGAGTATAGACTTGAAGAAATGAATAAGATGATCAAGAACCTCTCAAATAAGATGGTTAAGCTTGAATCAAAGGCCAAGAATTCCCCTCCTTATTCCAACCAAATGATTCCTAACCGGGGGTTTAATCCTCAATATCGGAGGCCCCCTCTACAGCTGCTGTAACAGGCTGAGGAAGTCACATACAACCAAGATGATTAATTCCTTGCCTACTCTGATGATGAGGAGGGTGAACCCATACTGCAAGGGGAATGATAAGAAGAGGAAGTCCCTACAGAGGATCAAGAGATTGAAAGTTACTGCAGGAAGTTCGTCATTTCATGCAAGCTCAATCCACAAGAAATACGACTTCAGGTCCTCCACAAAGAGAACCTGAGGGAATTTTTTTTTTGAAGAATCGATATGAAGGGAACAAACCCCTCCTAGTCCTGCTAGTAAAGGGAAGAAGCCATTAGAAGAATCAACCACTCATAAGGCCACTGCATCCTCTTCCACAAAGAAATAATTTGATCCTCTCAAAGATAAGAAGCCCTCATTTGTACCCTTGAAACTGCCCCACCCTCCTAAAGAGTAGTTTGAAGAATCCATTATAGAAAAAGGGCCCACACCCTTCAATCTCCAAGAAGAACAACCCATGGTGGTTTTTGGACCGAATGTAGAAAACTAGTTTCTAGCCTATGCTGAAGGAGAGGGTGGTGAGCTTACCCTCCTTGAAGAAGGGGAAGAGTTGAAGTATTTCCCAAAGGACAACACTAAAAATCAACAGTAGTCTGGTGATCTGGAAATAGAGGCAGTCGAGCTTAATTGTCTAGATCCACAAGATCACCTTCAGCCAGTGGTGTTGTATTCAGATATTGAACACCAATAAAGTGTGCCCAATGAAAGCCAATAAATCTTGCCAAAAGAAGACCAATCAGGTTTGTTGATTGAAGGCCATTCCAATATTCTTTCTGAGTGTGCAAACCATGAATAAGATCATAAAATTTCTTCATGGGATGTTAAGGAGGAAACAAAACATATTGTTATTAGTCAACATCCTTTACCAGAGATGATTGAGAGTTTGCAGCTCCCCCGCAAGCCTTGGTATGAAAAATCAAATTATGAAGAGCACACAAAGGAGTTGATTATAATGGAAAAGGAGAATAAACAAGTGTCATCCTTACTATTTGAAGACAATCAGTGCCAACACAGAAGAAAAGTAGCAGTTTGGAATGGGGTCTGTTTTCTTGTTACAAATCCTCCAGAAAAACTCATGTTGCATATTTTCCATGATCCTTTGGTTAGTATATTGCAGCCATTAGTGAAGGAAGAATTTTCCAGGTTCATCAATGGAGCTATGGAATTTAGTGGAAGAGATAAGTTGCCACATTTTAAACCAATTTCTCTACCTATAGGAATGGGATGCCAATTTCAATTAAGCACTCATTTTCTTGACTGGTTAAATTAGAAGTCTGATTATTATTTGATGGGATAATTTTTTTCAGACTAGGTGTAGGTAGGAGTGCCAATAAGCTCAGTACTACGAGCATATTTCTAGTTTAGTTCAGAATGATTTGCAATTTTCAGTCAAATTGTGTTTCAGTTTACAGTTTCAGCATAGTTCATATTTCCTAATTCAAGATTTTCAGGGTGTGGCAGTGATTTCCGTATTGATAGTTGGCAATGCACAACTCAGTTGTAGTTTCGATTCAGGATTAAAATATGCATTTGTGACTCCATGAGCCCAATAAAGCATAAGCACTCTGGCCTGCAGGTTTTGAATGCACTGAGAACAACAAATTGTCCCTAGATGGAGCCAATGTTGGCCTGTGACTGCACACAAAGTGGTGAAGGAGAAAGGAAGGGAAATCCTAACTGTCAAAGAGCTTCAAAGGAATCAATTTGCTTTTCAGTTCAGTAGAAAGGGTAAAGTGTTGCTGATAAGGTGTAATGGTGAGAAAACTTCATTTCTGCCCTCATTCATCTCATTTATCCTCTTTACCTTCATTTACCCTCTTTACCTTCATGTACCCTCTTTTACCCTTCATTTTTCCATTTCTAAAGTCCCGCACTACATTTCTTTATTCGCATCTCTGGCCCCCACTTTAGGCCACTTGATACATATATATAACATATATGGCATAGACCGTACCTTACCCCTTCCTTACATTTCCACATGGAAAGACCTCAAACTCATTTGTAACACCATTTTACACTTGCAACTCCACCTATGCGATGAAAAGGGACCCACCTTACCACACGAGCTTTTATCATAAAAAATCCAGTCCTTTCCATTCAAAACCTTTATTGACACTCAATTAACTTTTCGCACAGTGATCCAGGTGGATATTGGTGGTCACCCACCTATTCCACTTGGGGCTCCACCATTGTCTCTTTCAGTTTTTCAGTTTCAGCACAGTTTACTATTTTTAGCAGTTTTTCGGGTCCTGAACTTCCGGAGCCGTTTTGAGGCCCTAAATGACATTTTTTGGGAAAACGGAGAGCAACATGGGTCCTCGGATAGATCTTTCTAACGAGGTATGGTACGCTTCAAACGAAGATCGTATGCCAAAGCTACGCCCCTGGGAAGTTGAAACACCAATTTACCCAAACGGGGCCCATAGTTTTGGCGCTTCATCTCCGAGGGTTAGGGTTTTGGCTGTTTAGGATTTCCCATTGTTTCTAAATAATAAATAGGCCCTCGAGCCTCATTGTAACTCAGTTCAGAGGCCTGTAGCCGCCACATCTCTTCTCAGAGATAGCTACCAGTGCCCTAGCTAGTTTTATTTCCATTCTGTCTGTAAGCAAATTTCAGTTCTTTGATATTAATGAAATGAAGTGTTATTTCCGCTGCATCTCTGTATTTATGGTTAGTTGTTTATTCTGTTGCGTTCCTGCATAAATCCAGATCAGTGGTATCAGAGCGGTCTACTTTTTCTCGATCCTTCTTTGCATGTCCCCAACGAGGTTGGGGTATAAGGAGCTAGCGCTCGATCTGGTGGAACCTTTGCAAGATCAGCCTCGTAAACCTCGACGGACACCCATGGGGGACGAAAAGAAAGATGAGGGAGCAGGAGATCCTATCAAAATATTGCTCGAGGAGGCCCTCAAAAAACAAAGGAACACGATGATGGATAACTTTGCTAAGATCCTTCAAAGGCTACCCACCGGCGGTGCATCTGCATCCAGCAGCCACTCTGGAGGCACGACTCCTTTTAAGGTACAAGTAAATTTTGACATTCCCATATTTGAGGGTCAAATAGATGCAGATGCCATAGATAGATGGTTGAATCTATTAGAAGGATATTTCTCGGTTCATGACTTTTTAGATCGGGAGAAGATTATTTTTGTACTCCTCAAAGCTACCCCCCATGTTAAGGACTGGTGGGAAACCTACTGTGAGAACAAGGACCAGACAGAACCCTCTCTGTTCTCGGTCGTACCAACTTGGAATTATTTCCGAGACGCCGTCAAGGAACAATACTATCCTGTGGGGAGCTATGAGGACAAGTACATACAATGGACCACACTGCAACAACAAAGGGATCAAGATGTGCATGAGATGATGAATCTATTCCATACCCTGCACACAAAGTTGGGTATCAAATATTTAGAGAAACATCTGGTGCTAAAGTATCGCAGTTGTCTGCACAGATATATTTAGGAGGAAATGGAGTTCCTCGACATCTCCTCGCTTGGTACGACATACCGGTATGCTGCCAAGATTGAGAAGAAATTCAAGCAGAAGAAGCGAGACTTTGGATCTGTGAATCAAAATCAAGAGAAAGGTGCTTCCAAACCACAGAACAAAGGACAGAGCCAAGGCATGGCGGCTAAATACAACTCATCGAAGCCACAATAAAAGAACAACACCGCAAAGCCAAAGAAGGACATGGGAAAGTGGTGTGAGTTCCATAAGAGCTCCACTCACAACACAAGTGAGTGTCAGGCCAAGCAGTCACTAGTGGCCGAGATGAGGGCTTCTGAGTCAGATGCATGCTCTGACTCCGAATCAAAACCTGAAAAGGGGAATGAAAAAGGGAAACAAATTATTGATGCAGAGCCCAACGCCAGTATTGCCACTACAAATATCCAGAAGGAGGAACCGGAAGATCCAGAGGAGGAGGAACGTCTCTTCCACTCCTAATTCAAGATTTTCAGGGTGTGGCAGTGATTTCCGTATTGATAGTTGGTAGTGCACAACTCAGTTGTAGTTTCGATTCAGGATTACAATATGCATTTGTGACTCCATGAGCCCAATAAAGCATAAGCACTCTGGCCTGTAGGTTTTGAATGCACTGAGAACAACAAATTGTCCCTAGATGGAGCCAATGTTGGCCTGTGACTGCACACAAAGTGGTGAAGGAGAAAAGAAGGGAAATCCTAACTGTGAAAGAGCTTCAAAGGAATCAATTTGCTTTTTAGTTCAGTAGAAAGGGTAAAGTGTTGCTGATAAGGTGTAATGGTGAGAAAACTTCATTTCTTCCCTCATTCATCTCATTTATCCTCTTTACCTTCATTTACCCTCTTTACCTTCATGTACCCTCTTTTACCCTTCATTTTTCCATTTCTAAAGTCCCGCACTACATTTCTTTATTCGCATCTCTGACCCCCACTTTAGGCCACTTGATACATATATATAACATATATGGCATAGACCGTACCTTACCCCTTCCTTACATTTCCACATGGAAAGACCTCAAACTCATTTGTAACACCATTTTACACTTGCAACTCCACCTATGTGATGAAAAGGGACCCACCTTACCACACGAGCTTTTATCATAAAAAATCCAGTCCTTTCCATTCAAAACCTTTATTGACACTCAATTAAATTTTTGCACAGTGATCCAGGTGGATATTGATGGTCACCCACCTATTCCACTTGGGGCTCCACCATTGTCTCTTTCAGTTTTTCAGTTTCGGCACAGTTTACTATTTTTAGCAGTTTTTTGGGTCCTGAACTTCCGGAGCCGTTTTGAGGCCCTAAATGACATTTTTTGGGAAAACGGAGAGCAACATGGGTCCTCGGATAGATATTTATAACGAGGTATGGTACGCTTCAAACGGAGATCGTATGCCAAATTTACGCCCCCGGGAAGTTGAAACACCAATTTACCCAAACGGGGCCCATAGTTTTGGCGCTTCATCTCCTAGGGTTAGGGTTTTGGCTGTTTAGGATTTCCCATTGTTTCTAAATAATAAATAGGCCCTCGAGCCTCATTGTAACTCAGTTCAGAGGCCTGTAGCCGCCACATCTCTTCTCAGAGATAGCTACCATTGCCCTAGCTAGTTTTATTTCCATTCTGTCTGTAAGCAAATTTCAGTTCTTTGATATTAATGAAATGAAGTGTTATTTCCGCTGCATCTCTGTATTTATGGTTATGTGTTTATTCTGTTGCGTTCCTGCATAAATCCGGATCAGTGGTATCAGAGCGGTCTGCTTTTTCTCGATCCTTCCTTGCATGTCCCCAACGAGGTCGGGGTATAAGGAGCTAGGGCTTGATCTGGTGGAACCTTTGCAAGATCAGCCTCGCAAACCTCGACGGACACCCATGGGGGACGAAAAGAAAGATGAGGGAGTAGGAGATCCTATCAAAATATTGCTCGAGGAGGCCCTCGAAAAACAAAGGAACGCGATGATGGATAACTTTGCTCAGATCCTTCAACAGCTACCCACCGGCGGCGCATCTGCATCCAGCAGCCACTCTGGAGGCGCGACTCCTTTTAAGGTACAAGTAAATTTTGACATTCCCATATTTGAGGGTCAAATAGATGCAGATGCCGTAGATAGATGGTTGAATCTGTTAGAAGGATATTTCTCGGTTCATGACTTTTCAGACCGGGAGAAGATTATTTTTGCACTCCTCAAAGCTACCCCCCATGTTAAGGACTGGTGGGAAACCTACTGTGAGAACAAGGACCAGACAGAACCCTCTCTGTTCTCGGCCGTACCAACTTGGAATTCTTTTCGAGATGCCGTCAAGGAACAATACTATCCCGTGGGGAGCTATGAGGACAAGTACATACAATGGACCACGCTGCGACAACAAAGGGATCAAGATGTGCATGAGCTGACGAATCTGTTCCATACCCTGCGCACAAAGTTGGGTATCAAAGATTCAGAGAAACATCCGGTGCTAAAGTATCGCAGCTGTCTGCACAAATACATTCAGGAGGAAATGGAGTTCCTTGACATCTCCTCGCTTGGTACGGCATACCGGTATGCTGCCAAGATTGAGAAGAAATTCAAGCAGAAGAAGCGAGACTTTGGATCTGCGAATCAAAAGCAAGGGAAAGGTGCTTCCAAACCGCAGAACAAAGGACCGAGCCAAGGCATGGCGGCTAAATACAACTCATCGAAGCCACAAGAAAAGAACAGCACCGCAAAGCCAAAGAAGGACACGGGAAAGTGGTGTGAGTTCCATAAGAGCTCCACTCACAACACAAGTGAGTGTCGGGCCAAGCAGTCGCTAGTGGCCGAGATGAGGGCTTCTGAGTCAGATGCATGCTCTGACTCTGAATCAGAACCTGAAAAGGCGAATGAAAAAGGGAAACAAATTATTGATGCGGAGCCCAACGCCACTATTGCCACTACAAAGATCCAAAAGGAGGAACCGGAAGATCCAGAGGAGGAGGAACGTCTCTTCCACTCCCAGATGTGGGTAAAGGGCTCCCCGGTACAGTTCATTGTTGACAATGGGAGCCAAAAGAACCTCATTTCAGCAGACGCCGTGAAGTGGTTGGGCTTGCCGACCACAGCTCACCCACATCCATACACCATTGGGTGGCTTCACCAAGGACGAGATCTCCGCGTCAGCCGGCAGTGTTGCCTTCCCTATAGCATCAAGCCCTTCACGAATGAGGTATTATGTGAAGTTGCTCCTATTGATGTTTCTGATGTATTATTAGGACAACCATACTTGTGGAAGCGTCATGCTGTGTATGAGTCTCGACCTCGTGCTGTTATTGTTACTTTGGGAAATAAGTTGTACAGGATACCAGAGGTACCACCTCCTGCCGCTATCTCTTTGCTTACTACAAAACAATGCAGTAAGCTCATTTCTGAAACCAGGAAATTCATTTTCCTAATGATCTGCCCCGAGGGCAAGAAGAATACTGTGGCCACGACCTCCAGACAGGGCTCCTCTACACGACAACAACAAATGGATAAGGTTGTGGAGGAGTACGGGGACATATTCACCTCACCCATAGGGGTTCCTCTGCACTGTCAGGTCAAGCACCCGATTGATCTGAACCCAGGTGCGCCACTACCTAATGGACCGATCTATCAGCGCTCTGTTTTGGAGAATGATGAAATCAAGAGGCAGATTCAGGAGCTGTTATAGAAAGGTCACATCAGACCAAGTTCATCGCCCTGTGGGAGCTCGATCATGTTGGTATAGAAGAAGGATGGGACATGGAGACTCTGTATTGACTATCGGGCGCTGAACAAGATCACTGTCTAGAATAGGTACCCAATCCCATGGATTGATGACCTTATGGACCAACTCAAAGGTGCAAAATATTTCAGCAAGATCGACCTAAAGTTTGGGTATCACTAGGTACCAATTGAACCCTCCGATGTGTGGAAGACTGCCTTCAAAGCCAAGGAAGGCCTTTTCGAATGGCTGGTCATGCCTTTCGGGTTGACGAATGCTCCCGCCACCTTCATGAGGATGATGGATGACATCTTGCGGCCATTCACCAACTTATTTGTAGTGGTGTACTTGGATGATATTCTGATCTTCAGCCAGACTTGGGAAGAGCACCTTCACCACATCCGACAAGTCCTCCAAACACTGCGGCAACACAAGTTGTGTACCAATTTGGAGAAGTGCACTTTTGGCATGACCCAGGTTCAATATCTGGGACACATTATTGATGAAAGGGGGGTGCATGTGGATCCAGCCAAGATACAAGTCATTTGGGATTGGCCAGCCCCAACCACTATAACAGAGCTTCGCAGCTTTCTGGGTCTTGCTAATTTCTATCGGAGGTTCGTGTTGGGATTCTCTCATATCACTTGGCTCCTGAGTCAAGTCACCAAGGGAGGAGCGAGAGCAAAATTTTTTTGGTCGGAACCTCAACAGAAGGCGTTCACAGAACTGAAAAACCGCCTCTGTTCTGCCCCAGTGCTCACTTTACCAGACTTGCAACAGCCATTTGAGATCGAGACAGATGCCTTTGACTATGCTATTGGGGCAGTTCTTACTCAACAGGGACATCCAGTGGCATTTCACAGTGAGACATTGTCTGACACAGTTCGCAAGTATCCTACTTATGACAAAGAAATGTACTCCATTGTGCAAGCTTGTCGACAATGGAAGCATTACATTTTGGTGAAGGAAACAATCATCCACACAGACCACCGGCCCCTGCAGTTCATACAGACACAAGGGAAGTTGCAGAATGATCGCCATCAGAAGTGGTCCACATATATGCAACAGTTTCATTTGAACATCAAGTACAAGAAGGGTAGCACCAATAATGTTGCAGACTGCCTCAGCCGACCACCGATCGTGGCGCTCACCACCGTGCTCAACTCTCGTGGGCACGAGACTTCTGATTGGCCGCTTCTCTATGAGAGTGACCCAGAATTTGGCCACACTTACAAGGCACTCTTGGCGGGCACGCAAGTTCCAAATTTTCACCTCCAAGATGCACTTTTATGTCACCTGGGACACCTTTGTGTTCCTTCAAGCGAGCGTGCCAAGATGATATGGGAAGCACACTACAGTCGAGTCGCTGGGCATTTCGGGGTCGAGAAAACAGTAGCAATCTTGCAAAAGTATTTCTATTGGCCGAACCTTCGAAAGGATGTCGAGAAGCACATCAGATCCTGCACTGCTTGTGCCATTGCCAAACCGACCATCAAGAAGCAAGGCCTATATACTCCTCTACCTACCCCTAGTCAACCTTGGGAATCCATCTCCATGGATTACATGTCGGGCCTACCTTCTACTAAGCAGGGAAATGACTATTTTTTCGTGGTCGTCGACAGATTCTCGAAGATGGCCATTATGGCGGCCTACAAGAAGAATATCACAGCAGAAGCCACTACTAAAATTTTCTTTGAACGAGTGTGGGTGGACTTTGGGATCCCACAGTCTATCATATCAGATTGGGACAGCAGGTTCCTCAGCACATTTTGGTCCAGCCTCTGGTCAATGTTGGATACCAAGCTCACCAAGTCCACAGCTTTCCATCCCCAAACAAATGGCTAGACAGAGGTCGTCAACAGAATGATTGTACACATACTGCGCATGTACAATTCAAAGCATCCACGCACATGGGACGAGAGCCTCCCCTATGTACAACATAGTTATAATCGGGCTCTCCACAGTTCAATCGGCCATAGCCCCTTTCAGGTGGGCTTGGGATTCTAGCGACTATGTCCCATTGACGTAGCCATGCCATTTGCAGCTGCTCAGGCCGATTCAGCTCATGTCCAGTCCGAAGTTGAAAAAACAAGCAGTTTCATCGAGTGCATTCAACACATCCGCCAACAAGTTCATGATATATTGGACAGAGCCAATGCCAAGTACAAGCAATGCCATGATCAACACCGGGTGCCACACAACTTCCAGGTGGGCGACAAAGTATGGCTACATTTGCAGAAGGAGCGCCTCACTGGACCCCACCGCAAGCTTCGCCCGCTCCGATACGGGCCGTACACCATCACCAAGGCCGTAGGGAACAATGCATTCGAGCTCAGTATTCCACCATTCCTTGGTCTGCACCCAGTCTTCAATGTGGATCGCCTTCGTCCTTACTTCCCACCTCTACTGGACACCTCGGACATTGCAGAACAACTCACACCAACAGAGTTAAACCCAGACTGCATGGAACAGGCCACCAAAGATTGTATCATGGACATGCAAATCAAGAACACTCGTCAACAGCAGATCCAACTGTATCGGGTTGTCAAAACTGGCCAACTCCTGCACCAAGGAAAGTGGTTCACCAGGGACCAAGTTCAGCAGAAATTTCCTCATCTCATGGAGGAACTTAACGCAATGGGGACCATTGCTTCCTAAGGGGGAGGAATGATCCAGGTGGATATTGGTGGTCACCCGCCTATTCCACTTGGGGCTCCACCATTGTCTATTTCAGTTTTTCAGTTTCGGCACAGTTTACTATTTTTAGCAGTTTTTCGGGTCCTAAACTTCCGGAGCCGTTTTGAGGCCCTAAACGACGTTTTTTGGGAAAACGGAGAGTAGCATGGGTCCATGGATTGATGTTTCTAATTCCAAATTTGTAGTCCTCGGATAGATCTTTCTAACAAGGTATGGTACGCGTCAAACAGAGATCGTATGCCAAAGTTACGCCCCTGGGAAGTTGAAACACCAATTTACCCAAACGGGGCCCATAGTTTTGGCGCTTCATCTCCTAGGGTTAGGGTTTTGGCTGTTTAGGATTTCCCATTGCTTCTAAATGATAAATAGGCCCTCGAGCCTCATTGTAACTCAGTTCAGAGGCCTGTAGCCGCCACATCTCTTCTCAGAGATAGCTACCAGCGCCCTAGCTAGTTTTATTTCCATTCTGTCTGTAAGCAAATTTCAGTTCTTTGATATTAATGAAATGAAGTGTTATTTCCACTGCATCTCTATATTTATGGTTAGTTTTTTATTCTGTTGCGTTCCTACATAAGTCCAGATCACACAGCCAACCTCTGCACTTATCACATTTCACACTTTGCAGAATCTAACCTTTACCCTTTACTGCTTCCATGAAAACCTTGCAGATTGTGGTCTGCAGGTGGCCCCACCTCCATCCTGCCATGTCACTCCTCCACCCATCACACTTCATACATCGCAATTTATAGCATTTACCCTCCACCGCTCACATGTAAACCTTGCGATTTGTGACGTGCGGGTGGCCCCACCTTCGCCATGCCATGTCATTCCTCCACCCATCGCACTTCGTACATCGCAATTTATAACATTTACCCTCCGCTGCTCATATGTAAGCCTTGCGATTTGCGATATGTGGGCGGCCCCACCTTCGTCTACCACATCACCTTCCGCTAACCGAAATCACACTTCACTTCCCGCAAATCTTAACTCTTACCTTCTGCCACTCACATGTAAAACTTGCGATTTGCGATGTGTGGGCAACCCCACCTCCATCCTACCACATCACTCCTCAGTCCATCACACTTCGCACATCGTAATTTATATCATTTACCCTCCGCCGCTCACATGTAAACCTTGCGATTTGCGATGTGTAGGCGGCCCCACCTCCATCTTGCCATGTCACTCCTCTGCCCATCACACTTCGTACATCGTAATTTATATCATTTACCCTCCGCCACTCACATGTAAACCTTGCAATTTGCTATGTGCTCGTGGCCCCACCTTCGTCCTGCCACGTCACTTCTCCACCCATCGCACTTCGCACATCACATTTCTTAACATTTAAATCGCTTCTCATATGTAAAACCTCCAATCTGCTATATTCGATATGAGTCTGGGTCCCACCACCTTGCCATGCCATCAATAGCCCTTCCACATCTTTTGTCCCTCTCTTTTTCGTGTTAATCATCCCAATAACCTCACCATCAATTCCACCATCTCCCCTTCATCTCTAACACAAGCATGGGATTTTGGTAGAACAACACAGGTGTGGTTTATTCAGCTGATATAGGAAATCTCTGCTAAAGAGCGAGGCATGTGCAACATAGTTGGCCATTTCATTACGGTTAAAATGAATCATGAGAATTAGACAGAGGCCTTCCACAACATATGGAATCATGTGATCGAAACCCGACAACCCAGTCGCTCTCGGCTCCTCCTCTCCACACCATTTGAAGATTCTAGGTGTAGGCCTCCATGAACAACTATGCAACGTCTTTTACTATTTTTATTATGATGTTTTGCTGGTGAAATCTCATTTTCACTTGATTCTATTTTGATTTTATATTTATGGGAGTGATTTCTTGATGCACGCTCTGCTAGTCAGTAAGGATATTTTGATTTCACATATGTGGATCGATCATGAGAATTTAATTCGATCATAAACCCCTAGAGGAACTCTATATGTAGGGGGTTCAGAGATGAAACAAGGGTTCTGAATTTTGGAGAATTTTGCCGTATTTCTGTATGATTGTGCTCCCTATGCTTTGAGATACATGTTTGGGAGAGATGTTTTGAACTTAATATGATACATCGATGTTTATTTGGTGATCAGAACTAGATCAAGGACCTAAGGATTAGCTCAAAATTCAAAGTTACAGGATTGGGTTGAAACCAATATGGTTGCATAGGTTTCGTCTTCCTGATTCTGATGCCACAAACGGTTCGAAAAATGGACACCGTATGAAGAAGTTATTGCATTTTTAATGTTTAGTGGGTTTGGCGGAGCATGGAGGGGCTAGCCCTCCTCCCATGGAACCTCATCATATGACCAGTGTGGGAGCTTAAATTTAAGAGCGCTTAAGGAGCCTAATCTCAGGTTTAATATTTAATTAATATTCAGTTAAGTGGAGTTTAATATGGTAGATATTCTTGAGGCACTCCCAAATGTAGGCGGACTTCCACTTTTAGTGGAGTTAACTAGCAGTTGCCCCACATTTAGTGGAGGAAAATGGGGCAAATTATTTTGGGTCATAACTATTGATCAACAGTTGTCATTGATGTCAACCCAAGCAGCACCAGGGGCTAACCCAATATTGCATGGGAATTTTGACCTAACAAATTAATATATTCTGGGTCAATAATGCTTTTGATGGTTTCTACTTGTCGAGATATTTCAGTTGATATATGGCACGCCATGTAATTCTTCACGGTTTGAGAGATATTCATGTTTGAAGTTTTTACCCCCAGTTAGTGGGCTAAAACCCCATGGGGTTGTGGCATGGGTCATTGAAAATTCATAATTAATATTTTTTAAGCTGCTAAAATCCCTCCCACGTTCACTTGTTGAAGCCCCTCTCAACCTAAGCATTTATATAAATTGTGATCCTCATATCCTCCTCATGCAAGGGATTTCACCATCTGTAATAGGTCATCGTGGAATTTTCACTCTAAATTTTTTTCTAGGAAGGTTCAAAAGCTGAAATGTTTATGAGGCAAATTTGAAATCCTGAGGAAGCTGCTGTGAAAATTTCAGATCACAGTGCACAATATTTTCATAGATATGATCTGTGGAAGTCAGTGTTTTGCAGGCTCCTGAAATTCATCTCAAAGAAGTGACCTTGGGAAAATCATCATAACTCTCTCTAAGAGTATCGGATTGGAATTCCATAAAAAGTGGAAAATATTACACAAACTGTAGTTTTCTCTCTATCAATTTTAGAGCCGAATGTAGAAACAGTGAGATGTGGCACATCGTACAAGTTCGCTCTGTTGAAACAATCCATAATTAGGGCATTGTGAGAGATTGAGTATAACTCTCTCTTGAAGAATCAAAATCTGGTCAGACCTGTGGCATTGGCAAGACAACTCAGAGGACTACTACAAGACCAAAAATCAAATATTTGGTTTCTGAAATAACAGAGATACACCAGATTCAATATCGAGCTCCTAGAAGGCAAGAAAAAGATAGATTATGTGTTGTCAAGGGTTGCAAAGGAATAGACTTTCTAGGGCAGCAAAGCAAAGCAAGGTGTAGCAGAGGGTAGCATGACAAGAGCATCAACCAAGGTGCATAATAGCAACAATAAGTTCATCATATGAAGTCTTCAACTGGGTAGCACTGCATACAATCATTATAAAGGTATCATTGTACTAAGTCATTGTAAATACATTATTGTAAAAATTGTATAAGTTTCTATCTGCCAAGAGTTGAAGAGGCAGTGTTGGGAGGTTTAGGATCATCATTAGGTGGTTGTATCAAAGTTGGGGGTTATGGTCTAGTATATATTCTTCTTCTACATCATTCTATATCATTTTAAAGTGGACCATTTTCCCTGGTACGGGATTCCATTATTCTTTTATTCTTCTAAAGGGTGGTAGGGTGGTGCTAGGGTGAGTTGTAGCTCATTGGGTGTTGGGGCATCCATTCAGTTGACTACTAAAGAATCACGGGTGTTAGAGCATCCATCCAGTGGGAGCTGGAGAAGAATGCTTTTATAGATTCTAGGAAGTTGGAGCTTTATTTTCAATTGGAGTTGAATATTAAAGAATTATTAGAAAATCATTAGGTGGTTCTTGTCCCGGAGTGGGTTTCCACCTTAAAAACTGTGTGCATTTGTGTTCCTTTTCTTTGCTGCTATCACTGTATAAACACTGATAATAATTGAAGATTAACTAATGCTCTAATTGAAAGGAATAGTGATTCACCCACTCCCCCCCTCCCCCCCTAGTATTTCTAACAATAACTCTCTCATTATTGAACAAAATTGGATGAAATTTTGGTCAATTTTTGGTCTCTTCAACCTCTTGAGAACTTTGGGATAGGTTTCAGGTCAAATAGAGGTGATCTTCATCAGTTGTTGCTTCAGGGAAGATGAAGGAGCCATCATGGCCACCATGAAACAAATTCAGTTTGAGGCCTAATCAGGGGAGTTAGAGTACTTTTCCAGAGTTCCAATAGTCTAAATTGGATAATTCAGATGTTATGAATCTGATGAGATGGTTTACAGAGCCTTTAGAGAAATTTTGAAGGCTGAAAATCTTCTGTTAAGTTCCAGGGATCATTAGTGCCAGCTTTTTCCAACAACAGTGCATGGCTTAGAAAGAGATGTTTCAGACCATTTGCACTGAGATAGTGGCCATTCTTGACTTAAAACATCATTATTAATCTATTTAAAAATGTTTCAACAAGTGTTAAAGAATTTTAGAGGTTGAAAATGCAGTAGAGAAATTTTCACATACCTAGTGCCAAGGGGTGCCGATAGGTGATTGAGGCGAAACCGGAGGAGCCGGAGGCTATTTTTGATGAAATAAAACTCTATATTGACTATTTTAGTCATTTTGGAACCAATGGAAATTTTTTCAGAAAATTTTTAGAACTTCTAGAGCTCGAAAAGTTGATTTGAAGTTTTGGGCAGCCATGGGCAAACCGTGGAGGATAGCCTATTTGGGGAATGCAGTGCTCAATTTGAGAAATTTATCAGTTTGTATTTGATTTCTGATGTGTATTGGATATAGTAAGAGTGGTTTCAGTGACAGAAACAGATTTCTAGGGGAGTTTGTGCCATTTAGAAGCTAAGAGTAGCTTAGTGCACCAACAGAAGGAATCGTGTCAACAAGAGCCTAAAGCTATTTTTCAGAGTTTGAATAGAAAATTGAGGGATATATATGGTATTTTCAGTCCTTTGGATAATTTTTTTATTCATTGGAATTAAGTATTTACTTGTAAAAAAACTTACCATAATCCCAAAGAGCTGAGTCATGATGACAAAGCTCAAAGGAGACGTAGCCCACGAGATTTCAGGTGAACTCCTAGATTAAAATTGCCATTGTGTTTGAATGATTGTTTTCTGAATTATGTCACTATCATACATGTTAAATTACAGCAATAAAAACTGAAGTTAAGACACATAAACAATAAAAATTCATACAACACTTTCAAGTAAATAATTCTGCAAAATTGTCAAGTACAAGCTAGATCATTTTAATTTAAACTGAGTGGTAGGTTCTTGAAATACATACAAGTTATCCAGACCATTTTTAGATCAGGCTGGTATCAAAGCATAGTTTCTTTCTTGACAAAGCACTTGGTTGTTTGATTGACATAGCAGTTTCTTGATTGTATAGCTTGAAAGGTGTTTAAACATTGTAAAATATTGACTGTTTTACTATTTTCAAACTGATTGTTGTTTGATTTTTCTTGAGATTTGGGGATAGCTATTGATTAGCTAAGTCTTGGAGAGAATAAAAAAGGAAGAAAGGGCTGAAGGCTTCTTCCTTACCCCAAAGTACCTTAAGGTCTCCATTGGAACACAAACCCTCTTGACGATTGTTTGTTAAGAAGCTCTTGGAGTTTTTTTGTTGTTTGGCTGCTTGAATAAAATTTGGTCTTTACAACCATTTGGTTAAAAAAGCTTTGTCATTTGTTTTGAAAAGCTTTGAGAACTTTTTTGAAGTTAATTTTTTCATTGACATCATAATGAAAACTTCTACAAGTGAAGTTTCCTCCTTCACAAGATTATTCGATGATGATATGAAGCGTGACTGTATTATATTGAAGGACATGGTGTAGATTTTGTTTGAGGATAAACGAGAAAGCACTGAACTTCATGAACAATTGTTTTTCATGAAGGAAGAGAAGGAAGAAATTCTTCAAAGATTGCATGATATGGAGAGGCAACTCCATCAAGCCCAAGAGGCTTTGACCAAGAAAATGCATGAGGAAGAGGTAATCCATTCTAACTTGTCTTCAATTTCCTCTTTAGAAAGATGTGTTGGTTCTTTCGAAAAACACACAGGAGTTTTAGGGTCCAAATTAATGATTAAAATGGCCTATGAAGGCAAAGGGTTAGGCAAGCATGCACAAGGCATGGTTGATCCCATTTCGGTTGAAGAACGACCCAAGAATCTTGGTCCTGGTTATGTGCAGTTTAATGGTGAAGACTTCAAATCCTTGAAGGCATGTGATGCTACTTTAAAGAGAACCTTTGTTCCTAGTTCTAAGATGCAAATATGTAAAATTTGTTTCAAAGATGATTGCCATTACTTTAAGCCTTTGTTGCAGTAAGAAGATGGTAGACATGCACCTTATGGCGAGCATGAAAATTCAAACAGTTTTCAAGTCAAGAATGATGATGTTAGTCTACAAATGAAAGATGTAGCATCTACTAGTTCATATTCTCATGAAGACAAAAGGGATGAACATTCAAAGCATCACAAGAGGTATAAATCTTTTCGTAATCAATTTGATTGTGAACCTGCAAAGCATGATAATTTTTCATGCTTAAATGGAAGAAAGATTTGTTGTACATTTTGTGGTCGATTTAACCATCATGGTTCGAGATGCTGGATGAAGAAGAAAGCGTACAGGAAGCAGATGAGGAAAAGTTAACTTTCAAAGAAGGTGCATGAGTCTTGCACATTTTGCCAAAAGAGGGGACATGTTGTCTCGAATTGTTGGACTTTGCATCCAACTAGTTGTCCAAAGCACATGCAGCAAGAGGATAGAAAGATTGGTGCAAGTGGAACTAAGGATTCCATTATCTGTGAAAATGGAAGATTCACATGAAGAAGTGTTGCAGTAGCAAAAGTCACCATGGATGTGGCTTGAAAAGAAGTGGATGGAATTCTTAACACAGTAAGAAATACTCCTTTGTACATATGCACATTTTGGTTGTATACATTTATTTCTGTTGAAAATTTTGATGCAAGATTGCGCAATAATGCGGTTCAGTTGAAGGAATTTCTTTGTTTTTGCAAAATTTCATCATGGAGGTGTAAAAGATGAGTATGATACTCACTTATATTGCAGCAATATCTTTTAGTTCAGCTCTTATAGTCACCCACATATTTTTTGGGATTATGTACTTGTTGGTACTTGAAAGGAAGAGTTTAAGGTGTGCATGTGCATGGAAGTGGTTTTAGAACATTTTGAGAACTTCTAGAGCTCGAAAAGCTGATTTGAAGTTCTGGGCAGCCATGGGCAAACCGTGGAGGATAGCCTATTTGGGGAATGCAGTGCTCAATTTGAGAAATTTATCAATTGATATTTGATGTATGATGTGTATTGGATACAACAAGAGTGGTTTCTGTGACAGAAACAAATTTCTGAAGGAGTTTGTGCCATTTAGAAGCTCAGAGTAGCTTAGTGCACTGACAGAAGGAATCATGTCAACAAGAGCCTAAAGCTATTTTTCAGAGTTTGTACAACCAATTGAGGGATATATATGGTATTTTCAGTCCTTTGGATCATTGTTGTATTCATTGGAATTAAGTATTTACTTGTAAAAAAACTTACCATAATCCCAAAGAGCTAAGTCATGATGACAAAGCTCAAAGGAGACGTAGCCCACGAGATTTCAGGTGAACTCCTAGATTAAAATTTCTGTTGTGTTTGAATGATTATTTGATGCATTATGTCACTGTCATACATGTTAAATTACAGCAAGGACAAATGAAGTTAAGACACATAAACAATAAAAATTCATACACCACTTTTAAGTAAATAATTCCGCAAAATTGTCAAGTACAAGCTAGATCATTTTAATTTAAACAGAGTGGTAGGTTCCTGAAATACATACAAGTTATCCAGACCATTTTCAAATCATTTGGATTCCATATAGGGCAATGAGTAGTATGTATCTATTTTCTTCTATTTATTAGTAATCTCATTTTTATGTATAATCATCTTTCATGCACTGCTGCTTTGATAATTCGTCTAATGTAGCTGTCGGTGGTCTGCAATTTTATTCATGAATTCATGTCTATATAATGCTCATGTGTTAACACTCATGTATTAAGCTTGCTACACTCCCTTAATTCACACTCCATGAATCTATGTTCTTGTCCATATCTCATTCATATCCGCTTCCTTTGAGTTCACGGGAGACAAATTCTTAATCCTCTTAAGCCTATCTCTTGTGGGTTCCTTATCCATTATTTCTCAACGCATCTGCATATTTTTAAAGCTTATGCTCATTGTTTTATACTTGGCCTATTTTAAATCCATCAAGCCTCACAACCTCCTGAGCCCTCTCATAGTATAAGTAATTCACATGAATCAAACTCCGAGGTCTTCACCTTTCCTGAACCACCAAAACCATTACTTCTGTTAATTCATATTCTATCAAAGCCATCCATATAATTGTATACATTTAACCTCTGATTTTTAAGATGTCCTAGGCACTGGTCCTTTGCAACTCAAGGTTGTCTCTATGAGCTACAAAATCTTTTTGGCATCGTTGCCAGGGATACGAATTTGAAAATATTTTCCCTGGGAGACGACATAAATTACACCCTTCAGACAGGTGAGCACGAAGGGTTGGGAGTTGTGTATTCCTCACCTTGGCAACTCCACTGTAAAATAGTCCTAATCAGAAGTAATCTTGGCTTTCACTAGGCCTCACACTAGATTCAGATCCATTATCTACACCCACCTCTAAATCAGACGACCGTTTCGAGTTTCCTTTTGAATGAATATGCCCCCTTGGCCCTCCCTCATCCTCTAAATGATATGATGCAAGACTATCTAGAGTGGTTGCCTCTGTTCATAGGGGAAGGTAATACTTTGGCACAGAGACATATTGAAAACTTCTCCACCTTTGCTGAAAATGTGAATGTGGAGAACTTAAATGTGGTATTAAGGATTTTCGTCCAATCCTTGGAGGGAGAAGCCTGGAAATGGTTCAAGTATATAGCCAACAACACATTCCACACTTGGGAAGAAATGGAAAAGTTATTCACATTGAAATGGGAAGAAAAGAGGGACCATGGATACGTTCTCACAGAGTTCAATGCTCTCAAGAAGAGACACAATGAGGATGTAAAATAATTCATAAATAGGTTCAATAAGCTCTATAATAATATTCCTGTTTAAGTAAAGCCTCCCCAAGAAGCTGCTAAGGTGGTCTCCGCAAGAGATTTTGAATTGGAGTTTGGGTTAACCCTAAGAGAAAGAAAATCCACATCTCTGGATTAGATCCAAACTGATGTGTTAGCCATCAATATTTTTTACATGTTAGTGATGACTATATCTTCAGCTGAGTTTTCTAGAAACTGATTTCCTTATGTCAATATGTCATCCAGAAAACCCTCCCAAAACTTTTTTCGCCTTTCTACCTATTCAGTCCACCCCTGGCAACATCAAAAAACCTCATATCACAATCCTATCTAGCTTCAGCCTTATTGACCTGCCCATCAGCCTTAAAAGGCAAATCCACATCTGTTTCAGAAGTCTACCCTATGTTAGGAAGTGGCGTTTAGGACTTTTCACCTTTGGCAATCATCAAAAAGCCAAAAAGCCCCCGTCTGCAGCAGACCTACCATGACTGATTCCTTAAATTGCAAATGAAGTTGACAAACAGCCTTAAGTCACGCCACTCACACCCCCTAGATCTCAGCACTGCATGAAGCCCATTCTCAAGCTGACTAGTAGGTTTTTCACTATGTTCTATGGTTCTACAAAGACAGGAAATGTATTTCAATCTCATGGAGTAAATGTTTGAGTTTACAGTTAGAGGAACAGCTGCTTCTAAATGTATTGTGAGCCTGAGATGAAGCTGCAAAACAAAAGTCACTCATCAAGACCTTACAGCTCTTTCCAGCATGAAAATCACAGTAAGAAAGGGTCGCCACTGTCTCAGCAAAATGGTAAATCATCAAGGCCCAGAACCTCCTTCATTTACAAGCAGAGGGTTAGTGCGCCTCCTTCATACATAAGCAGAGGGCGCAGGCCAGTGTTGACTCAGAAGGTTGCAGAAGCCCAGGTTTGCCTTTACTGAAACAATGAAACAAATCTTCATGTTTCATGAATGTAATTGTTGACCATAACAGGAATATAGTGGAAATATGATAAGCTCAAAGGAAAGGGGAGTTTGGCCTGATAAAAGAGCTCATTTTAAACTTGCAAACCATATGGATTGTTGAACTCTAGAAGGATCTGTCATCAGTAAACATCCAAATCATAAGAGGCCTGTTTTGGTTCAAAATCAAATAGAACAGATGATAACCAATGCCATTACACAGGCAGGAGAAAGTTCTTGGTTTTTCAAGAAAACACTGACCTTCATAGTCACAAAGAGTTTTTGTCAAAATAACAGGTCATGAGATGAACAAGCCAAATGATAAATATCTCAGCAACCTTAGAACAGTGTTACTGTGGCTAGGTTTCCTTCTAAAAACACAGTGATGCTTGCAAATAGTGATGCCTAGATTGATGTTGTTCAAATGGTTTACTTACCACCACATTCAGAGAAAGGCTGTGTCAAACAGAGTTGTTGAAAAAGCCTTCAGATACCTTACCTGATGAAAAGCCTCCTCCATATACGAGCAGATGGCCAAATCATTGCAGGCTGTTGAAAACTGGTGAGTCCAAAAAGTGCAGGAAGAAGATACAAAGAAATTGAATAAAGGAAGGTACTACTGTTTATGATATAAATGTATTGATCTCCCTCTTCAAAAAGCTATCTGTCAACAGTCCATCCAGTAGAGAGGAGAAAATATTGAACATATTGTATGCTATTAGTGCCAAAGGAGCAGTTGATTTAAAAAGGGGTTAAAAACATTCCATGATCACCTGCCCAAAAATCTAAAGAAGGTCCTTTGAGTAAACAGTGAAGTAGAGTATGAAAGCAAGCCATCAAGAGAGCACACTTACAGTCCCAAGGCAAGCTTGTGAATCACCTGGAAGCAGCAATCATCAAACACTTTGAAAGAACACAGGCTATCTTATGTTGAATAACACAACAATCGCCAAGACACAATGGTCATCATTCCAAAGGACAGATTCAACACAAAGATACAGTATAGAAAGAGCAGTGGAAGGTTACCAAAAAGGAATAAAAGTCATTTCACAGGTGAATGCTAGTACTGGTGATGCAAAGATTTTGGTACTCCTGTTTCAAAGAACTCTCTGTCTGACTATACCTACAGTAGGAAAGGGGAAATATTGAACATATGTGTGCCACTGATACCAAAAAAGAAAACTGTCTCCTTGAGGAAAGATCAAGCAACAAGACAATGTCAAATAGAAAATCACAGCTTTCAAATGTTTTAGTGCATTATGAAATAGCCCTTCCTTGCTAACAATCACCAAGAGGGGAAGCAGTGAACATATTTCAGTTATGAAATGGTTCTGTGTGCAAAAAGAGGTAACACAATGATCAAAGCAAAATAATGACTATGTATCAAAAGAGTCCTGTTTTCATATTGCCCAGGCTTGTCTTTTCAGATGGAGGAGGCGAGTGGTATTTAATCTAATAAACAGGCAGAGGAAGCTGGTTGTGATGAATTATCACTGTTTATATGTCTTATAACAAACCACTTGTTACCATTCCAGAGAGCAGATGTAGCACAGGACTGTGTAGAAAAGGGACCTGCAGACAAGACCTTTTAAAAACTTTGTCACCAAGAAGATTTCCCCTTTAAAGTTATTTTTCACTGTGTTCCAAAGGTTTTTTAGCCTGTGATCATTGTTGGATAGTTTAAAAGGAAGAAAGCACAACCTTTATTTTGAGGGAAAAAGAGTACTGTATACTACACCTGCAAACAGAGAATTTGAAAACCCACTATAGGTAAAAAATGAAGGAGGTGTCAAAGCAAAATGACAAATCACCTGTGTTATTGAAACACCATAGCAGAAATGGCGGAGTTGGTCGACTTAAATTGATCAAAGTTCAGAGCTCGGGGTCAGAATCAAAGGGCGGATATATATATGCAAATCACAAACCCACTGTTTGAAAAAACAAACAGAGTTTAAAAGTAATGTCAAAATCCGAAAGGGTAAGTAACCGTTGGAGAGTCGTGGTGATATAGTAGCAAAGGTAATTATGGTGTAAGTCTTCATTTTCAAAAATCTGAAGAGGAGTCCACCCGCATCCAGCATCAAACAAGCGAGAAAGTTGGGCGAAAATTCAGAAATTTGCATTCAACAGCGGCGCAACGGGCCTGGAATTTGGCGCGACGTGCCTGGGCATCATTTTACACAGGCTTTCAACGCCGGCGCGACATGCCTGTAGTCGGGCGCGACGTGCCTGTAGGTGGCCGCCCGACCGCACGACAAGTCCACCCGACACCTTCCTCTGGTGCGACGGGTTTTCTCCAGAGGTTGCCGCGCCCCGTTTTCAAGCTGCCCAGGGTTTCTTGCATCCTCTCAAGCGAGCATCCATCATTTTCGAGGTATTTTTATGAGCTCCCATCGTGTGCAAGGTGTTGATAAGTGATAAAACTGTTTGAAAATCCCGTACCTTGCTATTTTGCTAAAAAAACAAAAGCAGTTTCCTACACAGTGAGATGAAGTGATTGAAATACGAGGTTTTGTGGCTGAGAACCCTTTGTATCGTTTTCAAAATCATTGTATCTATTGACAGCAGAGTTTTCAAGAGCAGAATGACTTTTGCCTATCTTACAAACACTCCTTTGTAACAAACTGCCCCTCCTATTTCACTAGATTTCACTGCTGTAAGTTTATTAACAGAGAATTCCTAAGGGTGGATAGGGCCATTTTTCTAGAGGGCAAGGTTTGTTGGTGGTCCAATCTGAACTTTGAAGGCAGAGGTATACTAGTGATTTCTTAAAAAACTTCACAAGAAAAGTGTCCCTCATAAAGCACTATGTATTGTTAACCTAGGTTTGCCCTCTTTCTTCACCTCATTATCATGTTAAAAACTGATTGACAAAGAGACTCCACAAGTAAATGTTGCATTGGAGGGCAGATTTCATTGATGTTTTTCTAACTCTGGAGGCAGAGGTACAAAGGCAGTTTTTCTTGTTCTCTTAAAACTTCACAAAAAAAGGGGGCCTTTTTCTGAAGAACAGTTTGTTAGTGTTTGAAATTTGATATTAAAACAGAAGTACAGGTTGAAGACTGATTGACAGAGAGCTTCCAAAGATGACAGCATAGTAAAGGAGCAGAGATTGTTGATGGCTAGATTTTGACATTAAAGGCAGAAGCACCAAAGTGATGTTGAATTTTTCAAAACTTCACAAGTGAAAATGGCCACTGTCTAAAGGGCAGAATGCTTGGTGTTTGCATTTGATATGAAAACAGAGGTGTAGGTATTATGTTGATCTCTTAAGCTCACAGAGCAGAGAGTTTGTTTCCTAAAACCACTGTTGCACTTATTTTACACCTAAACTAAGCCTGCCTTTTCATTACACTACATTATATCATTCTGAAGATTGTTGGACAGAGTTTTCTGAAGGTGAAACAGGGCTATTTTCTAGAAGGCTGGGTTGTTGATGATTGGGAATTTATTGATGATCAAGTTTACATTGAGGCCAGATGTATAAAGGTGGCGATTGACTTCTCAAAAGTCACAAGTGAAAGGTGTTTTCCTTAACAGTGTGGGCTAATTTTTCACATAACTAAAGAGTATTCTTTCTTTCCACTGTATGGTCTCTACAGAAATCTGCTAACAGAGATATTTTTCAAGGTAAATGACCTAAAAAGCAGGGTTATTATTTTTGAAGTTTGGTGTTGAAGACCCAAATGCAAGTGTAAGCAGGCCTCTAACAAAGTCACAAGAGGGGATTTGTTCAAGACTGTGCACAAAGAATCTACAAAGCAGGTCTTACACATAGTGTCATTGTTAAGAAAGATACATAGCTGAAGTGTATCCAGATTTGAAGAACTATTGTTAATAAGTGTAAAGGGGGTTTATTCAAGGAAGCCTTGTTGCATTCTATTCAAAATCACAGGGTCCATAACTATCCAAGCAGTGCAGTGGTCAGTTTTAATCCAGCAGAGCATTTTTCATACATTGAAGGCAGTGTGCCTCTTCCAAAGCCTATTTCAAGTCAGAATGCCTCCAAAACGAGATCACAAAGGCGGACAACATAAGAGATATGATCCTATCTCCATAGAAGAAATCAATGCTCATCCCTCAGTACTTTTCAATTTCCATGAGGTAGGCTGTCTTGATTTCTGTCAGAGGATAGAGGAAGTCAAGAGTTTTTCGCCACTTACACATTTGTGCGCTTTGAGGTTCAAGGACAAACACTTCCAGCTTGCAGGTCTTGACTTCAAAATCTCTCCAAGGTATGTATCCAAAGCTACCAAGATCCCGTATCATGGTGAAAAGTGGTTTAAACAAGCGCATCTTGATCTGGAGGATTATAAACCTTTCATCAAACCTGAACATAGGGAGACCATCACTGCTATTTTTCCTTTCTCCTATCTTCTTGACAGTTATGCTCCGCTGATGAAAGCCATAATGAGATATTTCACTTGTGAAGGGAGGTTTAGCCAAATTTTTGCCTATCATGTTCGCTTGTTGATACATTTTACCAGGAGCAGGCATTTAAACCTTCCATACTTTTTGTCCAAAAGCATAGAGAAAATGGCAGCTACTGTCCAAAAGAAAGCTCCACCTCAGCAAATCCCTTCTCTCTTTCATCATTCCTTGATCAAAATCATTTTCTTACACCAGCTGGAGAAGAAAGGAGTTTCATGGGATTCATTCATTAGCCATGCCGATTTCGCCACTGTCCCTCCTGTTCATGTGTCTTCTACTCAGCCTGTCCATCGCCCAGTGCCTTTATCTAGTAGGCCTACCCCTGAAAAACTCAAGATGATCACTGGGCAGCCAAGTAAACAGGGAGAAGGAGAGGGCAGTGAGCCACAGGGAGAAAAGGAGGATGATGAGCAGCAGCCAGATTTTGAGGGACAACAGCAGTTGGATATCATTGGACAGCAGCTAGAGGTTAATGAACAACATCAAATTCAGGAAGAGGGACAAGAAATTTGTGAGGTCAATCAACATCAACAAGTGCCAGAAGAGGAACAAGGAACAGATGAGATGGAAGAGCAACAGTTGAGCAAAGGCAAGAAGCATCTTTGAGCCACAAGCCGGGATGTGATGTTGAGGAAGGACAAAGAAGCTGGAAGCCGCCTCTCGACAGCTGACCAAAACTCGTCTTAAAAAGAGGAGACGTTCCAAAATACAGCTCTTCTATCTTGCCAAGGAGAAAGAGCACTAGATTGGCCTTCAAAGGCAAAAGTGCAGTTGGAGAAAGTGCCAAGCATGGAGGTAAATCAGCCGTCATCCCTATCCCAAGCGATGACAGTGATAATGAGGCACGCATCCTTGAAAACCTCCTCATTCACAAAGAAGGGAAAATTGAGGTGTTACAAGAAGACCTTCAAAGGGCGAGGAATTTCAACCACTTCTTGGAGGTTGAAAACAAACAAATGAAGTATCATGCAGCCATTCATGAGGCAAGGGCGATCAAGTACAAAAAGGAGGAAGAAAAGGCGCAAGTAAGAATTGAAGAGCTCATTGGCAAGTTTGATGATGAAGAGGAAGAGGACCAGCCTAGGCGAAAGAGGCCTAGGACCATCGGGCTTAGAAGAGCTTTGGAGAAGCAGAAGGCTGAAGAACAAGCTCAATTCGAAACTTTTCCTCTCACTACCCTCTTTGAGCGGGAAATTGAGGAAAACAAGGAAGCTTGGCTTGAGAGGGCTAACCAGCATCTAGAGACCAAGCTTGAGAAGGCAAACAGGGATCTTGAGCTACAGAGAAAGAGAACTCTTCACTTTCAGAAGCTAAACCAATTCGCCCGGCACAAATTGAAGGTGGCACAAGAAAAATTGAAGAAATTAAAGGAGAGGCGCCTAGCACGGAAAGAAGAAAAAAGCACATCAGCCCTCGATATTTTAGCTTCAGCTTCGGAACATGTCTCTATCGACCCTTGAGGGTCATCCATGCCAATTTTGGGCCTGTTTCGAAAACTTTTTGTCTTTTGGCATTTTTGGGGTTTTCGCCAAAAACTCATAAATGCGCCATTTCAGTTTGAAGAGTCGTCAAGGGAGGAGGTTGATACCAATGGATTCCATAATTTCATGAGCAGCGCTCCACGATTTTCGGTGGCATTTGAAGATCATTCGCCCCTCCAAATTGGCGAAAAATGTTCCCCTCATTTTAAACATTCTCGCTTCCGCTTACACGTTGAAATTTCGTTTATTTTCGTTGCTTTTACACAATGTATAGTTTTGAGGCACTTTCAGAGATCAGATTGAGATGACTCCCCCTACTGAAAGCAGCATACGTGAGCTTTCCAACGAGCCATCATGAGCCTCATTTCGACATCGGAAAGGCTGCCATTTTCACCCAGCAAGTCAGGGGACCTTTTTCAGGCATAAATATGAAGTATTTTTGTAATTTTTGAACTCCAAAAATCTGCTTTTCCCAAATGTGCGTTAAGATATTTTTATCATGGGAAAATCATGTAAAGTCAATATAATTTCCGTTTTTAGCAGTTTTTTAGATATTTTATGGGATATTTTGTGCCTTGGGCTTTGCAAAGCCTCAAGGACAAGTTTAGATATTTTGACTTGGCCAATGGGATACCTAGTTGCTCCATGAGGTTTTCCTCCTTCTAGCCTATTTATCCCATGGTTCTCATTGTAAATCAGAGGCTGAACTTGAGAGAAGAATTAATGCATTGGTCATATGAGCTTTGAAGAATACACTTGAGTTATGATGTTTGGATTGCCTCTTGGATGCCTTTGAGGAATGTTGAAGGCTTGTTGATGGATTCCTTGACATGGTAGAATGGTATAGTGCTTCTTAATGTTGTTTTGTCTTCTAGTTTTCACTCATATTTCATTTTTCTTGCTGCTATAGATTAGTAAAGATTGATTTTGAGACATGCCCATGGAGGCACCTCAAAATCCCCGAATCTTCATAGCTTGATGTTTTCTTCTCCCTTAGTTATGCTAAAGAATTCTTAGCTGCTCTTTAGTAACCTAAGGTGTTGTTGCTAAGTTTTATTCATCAGCTCCATGTATGTTGAGTAGGATGTATGGTTTTCCCTATCTACCTATCAGCTGCCCATAGTTATGTCCATAAAACTTTCTCTTTGACTGATTTGTTGATCATTTTGTTGAACCAAGGAGGCCTAGTCCCGATCTAGCCCTTTGCCTAAAACTATGAAAACTTATTTGTCCAAGTGCCCAATGATTTAGAGACTATGTTTAGGCGTTCCGTCATAGTTTATGAGTTTTTAGTTTGTCTCATGTGTTTTCCCCAAAGTCTGATAGCCTTTTCCCGAAGTTAGAGGGTCATATACCTCTATGTATGGCTTGAATGTTTGATTTCTATGTATTGATTAGCTTATAGTTATTCCTAGCATGATTAATGGTTTGCTATTACATGTTTATGTCTGCTATTAACTAGTTTGCACTTGAAATCCCTTGTCTTTCACCAACTTATTGTCCATTTAATCCATTTTTCCCAGAGATCCCTTCTACTGTGAATCAAATCGGCCCTACAGCAGCTTTACATCATCACTTCATAGCTTCCTTGACCTGTTTGACCCCATAGCCCAATTTATCTACATCTTGTCATCCAGTTTATGTATTTGATCAGTTTCATTCCTCACAAACTTAAAAAACCAAAAAACTAAAAACATACTTCAGAACTAGCCTAATATCAAAACACCGCAAGTAAACACACCGACATCTTTTGCATTTATAGAGAGAGCCCTCTCTGAGTCCAGGAAGGCTAGGTCCTTGGGCTCCAAAGCTTGGTTTGATGTTACATCGTCATTTGGCTAGCCAATCGGCCAAATCACGGGACACTAACATAATGGCGATCACGGTGGGACCTATTGAGTACATGACAGTCTAGCAAACTTTTATAGGCTCCTTAGTCCTTCAACTTTTAACTTAAACCATCAGCCTCTAGAATCATTTAGTGTAAACTCTTTGTTTCACCATCTTAGCAAAGTGATGAATCAGGTTTATAACACTCTTACATCCTAGGCTGCACATAAAACTCAGAAAAAACCACAAAAACTCCCTTAGATTGGTTTTTGTTAGTATTGGTGGTGGACCATACACATATACCTCAAAACAACTAAAAATCCACCTGGCGACTCCACTAGCCTCCAGTAGGCCTTACTACCTTGCCAAATTTTAGAATTCCATCCTATTTAACCACCTCATCGCCACACTAACATAATGGCGATCACGGTGGGACACTGAGTGATTAAAAGCTTAGTTTCCCTCATCTTTAGAAACCTTTGAGAATACTATCTGATTGACTTATCCCACTGCTCACTAACATAGTGACACTCACAGTAGGACCTTCCGAGTTAGTGACAAACTAAGTACAACTTAGTAACTCCTGAAGTCTCAATCAAGCTTAGTAAACTTAGAGATTGTTTCAAAGGTAGAAAATAGCTCCTTCACCATCTTAGCAAAATGATGAGTCAGTTATAGAAAACCTTTCCAAATCTTATAGGCGCATAAAACTCAAAAAAACCCCAAAAATACTCCCTTAGATTGGTTTCTGTTAGTATTGGTGGTGGACCATACAAATATACCTCAAAACAACTGATTTTCCACCTGGCGACTCCACTAACTTCTAGTAAGCCTTACTATTTCACCAAACTCTAGGCTACTTTCCGATAGACCTTTCCCATCACTCACTAACATAGCGGGAGATGGTAAGACACTGAGTACATAATAGTCCAGCAAACTCTTATAGACTCTTTAGTCCTTCAGGTACCATAAACAAGCAAGCAGTCCATAGACTCATTTTTTAGAGTAAACTCTTTTTGTTCTCATCACCCTAGCAAAGTGTTGAAACAAGTCTAAGATACTTTAACAAACCATAGGCTGCACATAAATTCAGAAAATCCAAAACATTCTCAGATTAGTCTTGGTGGTGGACCATAGCTATCTTCACAAAAACAATCCATTTCCACCTGGCGACTCCACTAATCCATCCCTTCTATTTTTGACCATCCTTCGCCTTAGTAAAAGTTTAGAAAAACCACTCATCCAAAAACATTCACCAATACCATTCTCTCTGAACCCTGGATCCAAAATCTGGCTTCACGAAGAATCAATACCAGATCCCATCCAGACCCAAATCCCCCTATCATAGTGGATGACCCAGAGAAGATTCTGTGGCAAGCTTCTGAAACTGACCATCTAGCTACCGATAGATCCATCCGTAGAACGATATCTGTACCTAAAACTCGCAATATCCTTCTAGATTCACCTTCGGAATTAGAGTCACCACAAGCTCTTCCCCGAAGCAAATCATATAGTAAGATAAACTTCGATGATCTTGAACCCCTAAACCCACCACAGAGTCCTATTAGAGAAGCTTCACCAGCCACTCCTCCTGATTTCCAGCTTCTTTATCAATTTGGCTCCTATCATCCTAGATCTGCTCAAAACCAGATCACTAGTCCAAGTTCATCCGCTACACCTGTTCAAACCACTTCATTTCAGCCTACTAGTCCTCATATTGTACATCATCCATTAGCTCCAGTCATGGCAGCCTGGTACGCACCTTTGGTGTTACCACCACCTTTAGCTCCTCTCCCAAACAAATATCAAGACAAGATCCCACACTTTACTGGAGAAGATACCACCACACCTCAACAACATATAAGTAGAATGACTGATGCTTATGAATACCTAGAGGTACAAGACGAGACTGTCCGAATGAGAATATTTGCCCAAAGTCTTGGTGGTGAACCCAAAGCATGGTTCAAAAGCTTAGCTCCAAACAATATCCATGATATCCCAGAACTACATCAAGTTTTCAGAAACCGGTGGGAAATCCGAAGAAATCCCATTCAAATCCTGTCAGAATATAACAGCCTAAAACGGGAAAATGGGGAAAGTGTCCAAGCTTACTGTACTAGGTTCAACAGTGTATATAACTCCCTCCCACCTCTTTTCAAACCTCCACTTGGTTTAGCTTTGGCAAAATTTCCTGAGGGGTTTGATCCGGTCATGACATATCACTTAAGAGATAAGGATCCCCCTACCTTGGAGGAAATGCAACAAATAGCTATAAAAGCAGATGCCAACTTAGCTGAAAAAAGAGCCCGAACTAGATCAGAGAGAAAGGTCACATATAGAGATGAGGTCTCCACTTCATCACCTTCCCTAGATCCCAGAATAGATGACTTAGTCAAATCCATGGCTAAAATGTGGGAAAAGATCAATGAAAAATCTCCGGTTAGAGACAACCAGCCAAACCCCCCAATTAGAAACCGAAACCAAAACTTTAGGAGGGAGCAGCCCCAAAACAGACCAAGGGATAATGACCAACAGATCAGGCCACCATTCAATGAAAACTATGTAGAAGAAGATGATAGGGATACAGAACCTCTTGATGAAAGTCATCTAAACCTCATAGGGCCTGACAATGAAGGTGAGGTGTACCTCACCGAAGAAGAACAAGCCTTCTTTTCGCCTGATCAAGATGAGACCAATTATGAGGATCTTGATGACCCTGCCATAGAATTTCAAAATGCTATTGAAGAAGCCCACAGGCACTATGACCTTAGGAGCAAGAGAAACCAAGATAATGTCAAGAAAGGTAACTCTGATACTGCTAAAGCTCCAGATACCATCCTCAAAAAAGCATCAAGCAGTGACAAAATCAAGGTTGAAAAGGCTGATCAAAGCCGAGCTAAAGTTACCCAAACTAGTCCTCTCTCATATACTCCTGATACTTCTACAGAGGTCACCAAAACAACTATGGCAAACAAAATCCCTAAACAAGGCCAACAAGCTCAGAACATAGACAAGGTCGTAGCTGAAAAAGCTGAAACAAACATATCTAAACTTCAAGTACCTTTTAGCTTCGAAGGCGAGATCGCTAAGATCAAAATCACCATGCCTCTTACTGAACTCATTGCCCAAAACTCTTATAAATCCCAAGTACTAAAAGTCTTAAATCTAGGGAATGATGCAAACACTGTTAATCTCACTGATGACATTCCTGAAGTATTGTTTGGCCCAAGGGTAGAGGGAAAATTCCAAGAAGGAGCTACTCTTCCATTTTACATTAGCCTAAACATCCACGACCAAATCCTCCACAATGCCATGCTGGACTCCGGCGCCTCGCATAATCTTATGCCGAAAGTAGTTATGGAAAGATTAGGCTTGGAAATCACAAGACCATACAAAGACTTATACTCATTTGATTCAAGCAGAGTCCAATGCCTAGGTTTAATCAAAGACCTTTGCTTTAGTCTGGCCCAAATACCCGCGAAACATCTAATCATGGATATAGTAGTGGTAGACATTCCTCCCAAGTATGGGATGCTTCTATCAAGATCTTGGGGAGCCAAACTCCAAGGGAATATTCAACTGGACATGTCATATGCCACCATTCCTGTGTTTGGTCAGAACAGGATACTCTACCGCGAATCACACATGAAATACATGATTAGCAGTCAAGATAGGCCCGATAACATTCCAATGTGTTCTTTGCGCTCCGACTTAAACTCTTCCATTATGCATATTGATGTAAACTTGGAGGAAGAGTCAGAGGAAGCTGATATAGACTTAGATCCACCACATCAGTTGTCCTTGGTACCTTATGATGAGCTTGACGCTCAAAACTACCATGATCATGAACAACTGTGTATTGAGGAAAGTAAGTTTCCCCCCTCCCAAGTAGGATTAGAGCAAGAAGCACAAACTCTCATGTACTATCAAGCAAATTGCTCTAGCCTTAATCAAACACCAGCAGTAACTTGTGGAAATTTCTTCCGGGTAAAAGCTTTAGAAGACCTTCACATCATAAACCTATTTGGAACCCGGGAGAAAGGGAGTTTGATGTTTCTACCATACCTCAAATATTTACCATCATGTGACCCTCCTACTGCAAATAAAACTTTGACTATAACCTCAGTAGCTCAACATCTTGAGAAAATGCCAAATAAACTTTTTATGAGCAAAGATGACAGTTATAATCCCGGCGTACCTGAACTACTGAAATTGGCTCATATTTTGTCTTTTCATGAAGAACTTAGAAAGGCTAAAATCAGGAATCTCATGCAAAATACTAGTCTCTACAGGAAAAACAAGGGAAAACATTGTATCACTACCTTTTCCCCAAAGAACAACTTTAACAGAAACAAACACAGCAAACTGAAACAAACCGAAATGATCAAGGAGAAAAATAATGGCCATAGAATCTGCTTTGATTTTAGAAATAATACTGCATCTCCATATAACAAAAATCATGTTTGTTCTACTCAAGATCGTGATTCACCAATTAAAAATGTTTCTAATGATGTATTCTTGCAAGATCATCTTTCAGATCATAATCATCAAATTCCTTTACAAAGTAGACAACTTAAAGATTTTTTCTAGTTTGCGGGAGGTAAATCTGATTTCAAGTTCAAAATTGCTAAAACACCCAATATCAGAGATCTGTTCATAAAGACCATGTTCCCAGTGTTAAATTTCTGTGTTTTTGCATACCTTGATGATGTCACTATCTATTTCAAAAATTATCAAGAGTACATACATTACCTGAAGAAAGCATACAGTAAGGAAAGGAGTGGAAATCAGATATTCAGAGAGGTACAGAGGGAGGATACTGGGCTTTTTAGAGATTCTTGCATGAATCCCTATGTCATGTTAGAGAGAGAAAATTTCCCAAATTTCTCTTTTCAAGAGTTAAGTGGGCTAAGGGTGAGAGGAGATCCTTACGAGGATAAGATGCTGAAATTCCGTCATTTCCAAGATTTTTGAGTTTGAAACATTTTCAGTCATTGTACATACCATTGTTTGAAATATTTAAAAAAAAAATAGAAAAATCAAAAACAGTAAAAGATAGGAAAGTCAAAAACAGTAAAAAGCAGAAAAGAGGGCAAGTGAAGATAGAACAAAGGCCCCATGTTCCAAAAATAGTCTTTCAGAAAGCGAGCAAGTCTAAATGCCGCTACTAGTACTTCAATGTCTTGTTCAGCTATCTAGCCTAATCATAGCTGAGCATGTTTAAATTTATTTGCTGATAAGTTAGTGAGTGCCAAGATAGTCAACATTGTGTATGATTGACTTATCACAGAGCTTAGATTAGGGAGAGATTCTGGTTCCACATGCCTAAAACAGAACCAAAGAGAGAAGCGAGGGATGAAAAACACATTGTACATCTTAGCCCCGCTCGTCTAGTTTCCTTTGTTGCAGAATAATATTTGTGTGCAGCTTGTCTTTTATGCCGCAAATGCATGACAAATCAGACTGCTTAATCCTGATTTGATCATTTTTAAATTTTATGTTGTAGATTAGAGAATGAAATCCTGTCAAATTGCTTAATCTTGACAGTCGATCTAGTTTTAGGTAGAGAAATGAAGGATTTCATCAGCTTAATCTGAACTCCCGGCAGATATAAGAGTAGAAGTAGATAGTTCCATTTTGCAAAAAGAAAAATATGCATTGTCAAAAGGCTGCTAGTTCAAATGCGCCAAACAGAAGAAAAAATGTTAGGAAAGATAGTGGGGTAGGTAGAAGTATCATTGATGTTAAACATGCTGACACTTTTCAGAAATAACATCAAGAGAAGGGTAAATTTTGCGCCAATGGATAAGGCAATGGTCTTCATAATCCAAAATCTGAATTCTGGACACCTCCTGACGAGGAGCTGCCCTCCCCAAATGGAGCCACTGTTAGCCATCAGTATTTTTTACATGTTAGTGATGACTATATCTTCAGCTGAGTTTTCTAGAAACTGATTTCCTTATGTCAATATGTCATCCAGAAAACCCTCCCAAAACTTTTTTCGCCTTTCTACCTATTCATTCCACCCCTAGCAAAACCGCAACCTCCTTGTCAACAATCCTATCTAACTTCAGCCTTATTGACCTGCCCAGCAGCCTTAAAAGGCAAATCCACATCTATTTCAGAAGTCTACCCTATGTTAGGAAGTGGCGTTTAGGACTTTTCACCTTTGGCAATCATCAAAAAGCCTCCATCTGCAGCAGACCTACCATGACTGATCCCTTAATTTACAAATGAAGTTGACAAACAGCCTTAAGTCGCGCCACTCATATTCCCTAGGTCTCAGCACTGCATGAAACCTATTCTCAAGCTGACTAGTAGGTTTTTCACTATGTTCTATGGTTCTACAAAGACAGGAAATGTATTTCAATCTCATGGAGTAAATGTTTGAGTTTACAGATAGAGGAACAACTGCTTCTAAATGTATTGTGAGCCTGAGATGAAGCTGCAAAACAAAAGTCACTCATCAGGACCTTACAGCTCTTTCCAGCATGAAAATCACAGTAAGAAAGGGTCGCCACTGTCTCAGCAAAATGGTAAATCATCAAGGCCCAGAACCTCCTTCATTTACAAGAAGAGGGTTAGTGCGCCTCCTTCATACATAAGCAGAGGGCGCAGGCCAGTGTTGACTCAGAAGGTTGCAGAAGCCCAGGTTTGCCTTTATTGAAACAATGAAACAAATCTTCAGGTTTCATGAATGTAATTGTTGACCATAACAAGAATATAGTGGAAATATGATAAGCTCAAAGGAAAGGGGAGTTTGGCCTGATAAAAGAGCTCATTTCAAACTTGCAAACCATATGGATTGTTGAACTCTAGAAGGACCTGTCATCAGTAAACATCCAAATCATAAGAGGCCTGTTTTGGTTCAAAATCAAATAGAACAGATGGTAACCAATGCCATTACACAAGCAGGAGAAAGGTCTTGGTTTTTCAAGAAAGCCCTGACCTTCATAGTCACAAAGGCTATTTTTCAAAGTAATCAATCATGAGATGAATAAGCCAAATATCTAAAATCAGCCTTAGGACAGTACAGGGAAATAGTATTACTCTGGCTAGGGTTTCTGCTGACACACAATGATGCTTGCAAGTGAAGATTCTAAGACTGATGTTTTTCAAGAGGTTTCTTACCACTACATTCAGAAAAAGGCTGTGTCGAACCTAGTGGTCAAAAAGTCTCCGGCCTTCTGATACTTTACCTGATGAAGAGCCTCCTCCATATATGAGCAGATGGCCAAAATCATTGCAGGCTGTTGAAAACTGGTGAGTCCAAAAAGTGCAGGGAAAAGACACAAAGAAATTGAATAAAGGAAAGTGTTACTGTCTATGATATAAATGTATTGATCTCCCTCTTCAAAAAAGCTATCTGTCAACAGTCCATCTAGTAGAGAGGAGAAAATATTGAACATATTGTATGCTATTGGTGCCAAAGGAGCAGTTGATTTAAAAAAGGGGTTAAAGACATTCCATGATCACCTGCCCAGAAATCTAAAGAAGGTCTTTTGAGTAAACAGTAAAGTAGAATGTGAAAGCAAGCCATCAAGAGAGCACACTTACAGTCCCAAGGTAAGCTTGTGAATCACCTGGAAGCAGCAATCATCAAACACTTTGAAAGAACACAGGCTATCTTTTGTTGAATAACACAACAATCGCCAAGACACAATGGTCATCATTCCAAAGGACAGATTCAGCACAAAGATACAGTATAGAAAGAGCACTGGAAGGTTACCAAAAGGAATAAAAGTCATTTCACAGGTAAATGCTAGTGCTGGTGATGCAAATATTTTGGTACTCCTGTTTCAAAAAACTCTCTGTCTGACTATACCTACAGTAGGAAAGGGGCAATATTGAACATATATGTGCCACTGATACCAAAAAAGAAAACTGTCTCCTTGAGGAAAGATCAAGCAACAAGACAATGTCAAATACCAAATCACAGCTTTCAAATGTTTTGGTGCATTATGAAATAGCCCTTCCTTGCTAACAATCACCAAGAGGGGAAGCAGTGCACATATTTCAGTTATGAAATGGTTCTGTGGGCAAAAAGAGGTAACACAATGATCAGAGCAAAATAATGACTATGTATCAAAAGAGTCCTGTTTTCATATTGCCCAAGCTTGTCTTTTTAGATGGAGGAGGCGAGTGGTATTTAATCTAATAAACAGGCAGAGGAAGTTGGTTGTGATGAATTATCACTGTTTATATGTCTTATAACAAACCACTTGTTACCATTCCAGAGAGCAGATGTAGCACAGGACTGTGTAGAAAAGGGACCTGCAGACAAGACCTTCTAAAAACTTTGTCACCAAGAAGTTTTCCCCTTTAAAGTTATTTTTCACTGTGTTCCAAAGATTTTTTAGCCTGTGATCATTGTTGGATAGTGTAAAAGGAAGAAAGCACCACCTTTATTTTCAGGGAAAAGAGCACTGTATACTACTCCTGCAAAACAGAGATTTGAAAACCCACTGTAAGTAAAAAATGAAGGAGTTGTCAAAACAAAAATGACAAATCACCTGTGTTATTGAAACACCGTAGCAGAAGTGGCGGTGTTGGTCGGATTAAATTGATCAAAGGTCAGAGCTCGGGGTTAAAGGGCGATATATATATGCAAATCACGAACCCACTGTTTGAAAAAACAAACAGAGTTTAAAAGTAATGTCAAAATCCGAAAGGGTAAGTAACCGTTGGAGAGTCGTGGTGATATAGTAGCAAAGGTAATTATGGTGTAAGTCTTCATTTTCAAAAATCTGAAGAGGAGTCCACCCGCATCCAGCATCAAACAAGCGAGAAAGTTGGGCGAAAATTCAGAAATTTGCATTCAACAGCGGCGCGACGGGCCTGGAATTTGGCGCGACGTGCCTGGGCGTCATTTTACACAGGCTTTCAACGTCGGCGCGACGTGCCTGTAGTCGGGCGCGACGTGCCTGTAGGTGGCCGCCCGACCGCACGACAAGTCCACCCGACACCTTCCTCCGGCGCGACGGGTTTTCTCCAGAGGTTGTCGCGCCCCTTTTTCAAGCTGCCCAGGGTTTCTTGCATCCTCTCAAGCGAGCATCCATCATTTTCGAGGTATTTTTATAAGCTCCCATCGTGTGCAAGGTGTTGATAAGTGATAAAACTATTTGAAAATCCCGTACCTTGCTATTTTGCTAAAAAAACAAAAGCAGTTTCCTACACAGTGAGATGAAGTGATTGAAATACGAGGTTTTGTGGCTGATAACCCTTTGTATCGTTTTCAAAATCATTGTATCTATTGACAACAGAGTTTTCAAGAGCAGAATGACTGTTGCCTATCTTACAAGCACTCCTTTGTAACAAACTGCCCCTCCTATTTCACTAGATTTCACTGCTATAAGTTTATTAACAGAGAATTCCTAAGGGTGGATAGGGCCATTTTTCTAGAGGGCAAGGTTTGTTGGTGTTCGAATCTGAACTTTGAAGGCAGAGGTATACCAGTGATTTCTTAAAAAACTTCACAAGAAAAGTGTCCCTCATAAAGCACTATGTATTTTTAACCTAGGTTTGCCCTTTTTCTTCACCTCATTATCATGTTAAAAACTGATTGACAAAGAGACTCCACGAGTAAATGTTGCATTTGAGGGCAGATTTCATTGATGTTTTTCTAACTCTGGAGGCAGAGGTACAAAGGCAGTTTTTCTTGTTCTCTTAAAACTTCACAAAAAAAGGGGGCCTTTTTCTGAAGAACAGTTTGTTAGTGTTTGAAATTTGATATTAAAACAGAAGTACAGGTTGAAGACTTATTGACAGAGAGCTTCCAAAGATGACAGCATAGTAAAGAACAGAGATTGTTGATGGCTAGATTTTGACATTAAGGGAAGAGGAACCAAAGTAAGTGTTAATTTCTCAAAATTTCACAAGTGGAAATGGCCACTGTCTAAAGGGCGGAGTGCTTGGTGTTTGCATTTGATATTAAAACAGAGGTGTAGGTATTATGTTGATCTCCTAAACTCACAAAGCAGAGAGTTTGTTTCCTAAAAACCACTGTTGCACTGATTTCACACCTAAACTAAGTCTGCCTTTTTTCATTGCACTGCATTGTATCATTCTGAAGATTGTTGAACAGAGTTTTCTGAAGGTGAAACAAGGCCATCTTCTAGAAGGTAGGGTGGTTAGTGATTGGGCATTTGTTGATGATCAAGTGTACATTGAAGCCAGATGTGTAAAGGTGGTGATTGACTTCTCAAAAGTCACAAGTGAAAGGTGTTTTCCTTAACACTTCACCTAACCAAAAGGTCTCCTTCTTTCCACTGTGTGGTCTTCACAGAAATATGCTAACAGAGGTATTTTTCAAGGTAAATGACCAAAAGAGCAGGGTTATTATTTTCGAAGCTTGGTTTTGAAGACACAAATACAAGTGTAAGCTGGCCTCTAACAAAGTCACAAGAGGGGTAATTATTCAAGACTGTGCACCGAGAATCTACAAAACAGTTTCTTACACATGGTCCCATTGTTAAAAGGGTTACATAGCTGAAGTATATCCAGAATTGAAGGACTGTTCTTAGGAAGTGTAGAGGGGGCTTATTCAAGGCAGCATTGTTTCATTTCATCCAAACCACAGTGTCCATATCTGTCCAAATAGTCTAGTGGCCAGTTTCAATCCAGCAGAGCATTTTTCATACTTTGAAGGCAGTCTGCCTCTTCCAAAGCCTGTTTCAAGTCAGAATGCCTCCAAAACGAGATCACAAAGGCGGACAACATAAGAGATATGAGCCTATCTCCATAGAAGAAATCAATGCTCACCCCTCAGTGCTTTTCAATTTCCATGAAGTAGGCTGTCTTGAATTCTGTCAGAGAATAGAAGAAATCAAGAGTTTCTCGCCACTTACACATTTGTGCGCTTTGAGATTCAAGGACAAACACTTCCAGTTAGCAGGTCTTGACTTCAAAATCTCTCCAAGGTATGTATCCAAAGCTACCAAGATCCCGTATCATGGTGAAAAGTGGTTTAAACAAGCGCATCTTGATCTGGAGGATTATAAACCTTTCATCAAACCTGAACATAGGGAAACCATCACTGCTATTTTCCCTTTCTCCTATCTTCTTGATAGTTATGCTTCGCTGATGAAAGCCATAATGAGATATTTCACTTGTGAAGGGAGGTTTAGCCAAATATTTGCCTATCATGTTCGCTTGTTGATGCATTTTACCAGGAGCAGGAAATTAAACCTTCCATACTTTTTGTCCAAAAGCATAGAGAAAATGGCAGCTACTGTCCAAAAGAAAGCTCCACTTCAGCAAATCCCTTCTCTCTTTCATCATTCCTTGATCAAAATCATTTTCTTACACCAGCTGGAGAAGAAAGGAGTTTCATGGGATTCATTCATTAGCCATGCCGATTTCGCCACTGTCCCTCCTGTTCATGTGTCTCCTACTCAGCCTGTCCATCGCCCAGTGCCTTTATCTAGTAGGCCTACCCCTGAAAAACTCAAGATGATCACTGGGCAGCCAAGTAAACAGGGAGAAGGAGAGGGCAGTGAGCCACAGGGAGAAAAGGAGGATGATGAGCAGCAGCCAGATTTTGAGGGACAGCAGCAGTTGGATATCATTGGACAGCAGCTAGAGGTTAATGAACAACATCAAATTCAGGAAGAGGGACAGCAGCTAGAGGTTGATGAACAGCAACAAGTACAGGAAGAGGAACAGCAGCAGACAGAGATGGAAGAGCAGCAGGTTGAGCAAACAATTGAAGCATCTTTTGAGCCACAAGCTGGACAGGATGTTGAGGAAGGACAGCAAGCTGAAGCTGCCTCCTTGACAGTGACCAAAACTGTTCCTAAAAAGAGGATATTGCCCAAAAAGACAACTTCTAGCTTGCCAAGAAGAAAGAGCTCTAGATTGGCCTTCAAAGGCAAAAGTGCAGTTGGAGAAAGTGCCAAGCATGGAGGTAAATCAGCTGTCATCCCTATCCCAAGCGATGACAGTGATAATGAGGCACGCATCCTTGAAAACCTCCTCATTCACAAAGAAGGACAAATTGAGGTGTTACAAGAAGATCTTCAAAGGGCAAGGAATTTCAACCACTTCTTGGAGGTTGAAAACAAACAAATGAAGTATCATGCAGCCATTCACGAAGCAAGGGCGATCAAGTACAAAAAGGAGGCGGAAAAGGCGCAAGTAAGAATTGAAGAGCTTATTGGCGAATTTGATGATGAAGAGGAGGAGGACCAGCCTAGGCAAAAGAGGCCTAGAACCATCGGGCTTAGGAGAGCCTTGGAGAAACAGAAAGCTGAAGAACAAGCTCAATTCGAAGCTTTTCCTCTCACTACCCTCTTTGAGCGGGAAATTGAGGAAAACAAGGAAGCTTGGCTTGAGAGGGCTAACCAACATTTGGAGACAAAGCTTGAAAAGGAAAACAGGGACCTTGAGCTACAGAGAAAGAGAACTCTTCACTTTCAGAAGCTAAACCAATTCGCCAGGCGCAAATTGAAGGTGGCACAAGAAAAATTGAAGAAATTGAAGGAGAGGCGCCTAGCACGGAAAGAAGCAAAAAGCACATCAGCCCTTGATATTTTGGCTTCAGCTTCGGAGCATGTCTCTATGGACCTTTGAGGGTCATGCATGCCAATTTTGGGCCTGTTTCGAAAACTTTTTGTTTTTTGGCATTTTTGGGGTTTTTCGCCAAAAACTCATAAATGCGCCATTTCAGTTCGATGAGTTGTCAAGGGAGGAGGAAGATCCCAATGGATTCCATAATTCCATGAGCAGGTCTCCAGCGATTTTCAGGGCATTTGAAGATCATTCGCCCCTCCAAATTGGCGAAAAACAACCTCATTTTGCACATTCTGCCCGCCATATCAACAGCCTGCTATTTTCTGGGTTTTTGCACACAGGTATAGTTTTGAGGGACTTTCAGATATCAGATTGAGATGATTCCACTTGCATTGGAAAGCAGACACAGAGAGCTTTCCAACGAGCCATCATGAGCCTCATTTCGACATCGGGAAGGCTTCCATTTGCATCCAGCAAGTCAGGGGACCTTTTTCAGGCATAAATATGAAGTATTTTTGCAATTTTTGAACTCCAAAAATTTGCTTTTCCCAAATGTGCGTTAGGCTATTTTTATCATGGGAAAATCATGTAAAGTCAATATAATTTCCGTTTTTAGCAGTTTTTTAGATATTTTATTAGATATTTTGTGCCTTGGGCTTTGCAAAGCCTCAAGGACAAGATTAGATATTTTGACTTGGCCAATGGGATAGCTAGTTGCTCCATGAGGTTTTCCTCCTTCTAGCCTATTTATCCCATGGTTCTCATTGTAAATCAGAGGCTGAACTTGAAAGAAGAATTAATGCATTGGTCATATGAGCTTTGAAGAATACACTTGAGTTATGATGTTTGGATTGCCTCTTGGATGCTTTTGAGGAATGTTGAAGGCTTGTTGATGGATTCCTTGACATGGTAGAATGGTATAGTGCTTCTTAATGTTTTTTTGTCTTCTAGTTTTCACTCATTTTTCATTTTTCTTGCTGCTATAGATCAGTAAAGATTGATTTTGAGACATGCCCATGGAGGCACCTCAAAATTCCTGAATCTTCATAGCTTGATGTTTTCTTCTCCCTTAGTTATGCTAAAGAATTCTTAGCCGCTCTTTAGTAACCTAAGGTGTTGTTGCTAAGTTTTATTCATCAGTTCCATGTATGTTGAGTAGGATGTATGGTTTGCCCTACCTACCTATCAGCTGCCCATAGTTCTGTCCATAAAACTTTCTCTTTGACTGATTTGTTGATCATTTTGTTGAACCAAGGAGGCCTAGTCCTGATCTAGCCCTTTGCCTAAAACTATGAAAACTTATTTGTCCAAGTGCCCAATGACTTAGAGACTATGTTTAGGCATTCCGGCATAGTTTATGAGTTGTTAGTTTGTCTCATGTGTTTTCCCCAAAGTCTGATAGCTATTTCCCGAAGTTAGAGGGTCTTATACCTCTATGTATGGCTGGAATGTTTGATTTCTATGTATTGATTAGCTTATAGTTATTCCTAGCATGATTAATGGTTCGCTATTACATGTTTATGTCTGCTATTAACTAGTTTGCACTTGAAATCCCTTGTCTTTCACCAACTTATTGTTAATTTAATCCATTTTGCCCAGAGATCCCTTCTATTGTGAATCAAATCGGCCCTACAACAGCTTCACATCATCACCTCATAAACTTCCTTGACCTGTTTAACCCCATAGCCCAATTTATCTACATCTTGTCATCCAGTTTATGTATTTGATCAGTTTCATTCCTCACAAACTTAAAAAACCAAAAAACTAAAAACATACTTCATAACTAGCCTAATATCAAAACACCGCAAGTAAACACACCGACATCTTTTGCACTTATAGAGAGAGCCCTCTCTGAGTCCAGGAAGGCTAGGTCCTTGGGCTCCAAAGCTTGGTTTGATGTTACATCGTCATTTGGCTAGCCAATCGGCCAAATCACGTGTCCCTAACATGATGCATTGGAGGTAGAAGAAAACTTTGCTTCTACTGATAAATTCAAGGGGAAGAATGAGCATGAAGCCAGAAGAAAAAATAGGGAGGAGGCTTCTACCTCAAACCAAGATAGGGAATCACAGGAGTATAGACTTGAAGAAATGAATAAACTGATCAAGAACCTATCAAATAAGTTGGTTAATATTGAATCAGAGGCCAAGAATTCCCCTCCTCATCTCAACCAAATTATTCCTAACTGGGGGTTTAATCATGAATATTGGATGCCCCCTCTATAGTTTTTGCAACAGGACGGGGATGTTACAAACATCCAAGAAGATCAATTCTTCGCCTACTCTGATGATGAGGATGGTGAACCCATCCTACAAGGGGAACAAGAAAAAGAGGAAGTCCCTACAGAGGATCAAAATATTGATAGTTACTGTAGGTAGTTCATGGATTTTATGCAAGCTCAACTCCACAAGAAATATGACTTTAGGTTCTCCAGAAAGAGAACCTAAGGCCAACAAAAAATTGAAGAATCGATATCAAGAGAACAAACCCCTCCTAGTCTTACTAGTAAAGGGAAGAAGCCATTAGAAGAATCATCCCCTCATAAGGCCACTGCAACCTCTTCCAAAAAGCAAGAATATGATCCTCTTCCACACCCTTTAATCTCCAAGAAGAACAAACCATGGTGGCTTTTGGACCGAATGTAGAAAACTGGTTTCTAGCCTATGCTAAAGAAGAGGGAGATGATCTTACCCTCTATGAAGAAGAGGAAGAGCTGATGTATTTCCCAGAGGAAAACACTAAAAATAAACAACATTCTGGTGATTCGGAAATAGAGGCAACATAGCTTAATTGTCTAGATCCACAAGAGAACCTTCAGCTAGTAGTGTTGTATTCAGAGATTGAACACCAATCAAGTGTGCCCAATGAAAGCTAAAAAAGGTTGCCAAAAGAAGACCAATCAGGTTTTCTGATTGAAGACCGTTCGAATATTCTTTCTGAATGTGTAGGCCTTGAAGAAGATCATAAAATTTATTCATCATTAAGTTCTTCATGGGATGTTAAGGAGGAAACATAACGTATTTTTATTAGTCAAGATCCTTTACCCGAGATGATTGAGAGTTTTCCGCTCCCCTGTAAGCCTCCATATGACAAAAGAAATGATGAAGAACACACAAAGAAGTTTCTTATAATGGAAAATGAGAAGAAATAAGAGTCGTCCTTGTTGTTTGAAGACAACCAGTGGAAACACAGAAGTAAAGCAGCAATTTGGAATGAGGTTTGTTTTCTTGTTACAAATCCTCTAGGAAAACTCATGTTGCATGTTTACCATGATCCTTTGGTTAGTATATTGCAACCATCAGTCAAGGAATAATTTTACAGGTTCATCAATGGAGCTATGAAATTTAGTGGAAGAGATAATTTTCCAAGTTTTAAACCCATTTCTCTGCCTACAGGAATGGGGTGCCAATTTCAGTTAAGCACTCATTTGCTTGACTGGTTGCATTGGAAGTCTGATTATTATTTGATGGGATAATTTTTTATCAGACTTGGTGTAGGTAGGAGTGCTAATAAGCTTAGTACTATGAGCATATTTCTAGTTTAGTTTTAGTTTGCTTTGTAGTTTTCAGTGGAAGTGTATTTCAGTTTCTAGTTTCAACATAGTTCAGATTTTAGCATTCAAGATTTTTTAGGGTGTGGTAGTGATTTTCATTTTGATAGGTGGCAGTGCACAACTCAGTTGTAGTTTTGATTTAGGCTTATAGTATGCATTTGCAACTCTATAAGACCAATAAAGCATAAGCACTCTAGTCTACAGGTTCTCAACGCACTGAGAACAACACGTTGTCCCCAGATGGAGCCAATGTTTGCCTGTGATCACACACAAAATGGTGAAGGAGAAATGAAGGGAAATCCTAACTCTCAAGGAGCTTCAAAGGAGTCAATCTGCTTTTCAATTTAGTAGAAAGGGGAAAGTGTTTATGATAAGGTGTAATGGTGAGAAAACTTCATTTCTGTCCTCATTCATCTCATTTATCCTATTTACCTTCATTTACCCTCTTTATCTTCATGTACCCTATTTTACCCTTCATTTTTAAATTTCTACAGTCTCGGACTACGTTTATTTATTCACAGCTCCGCTGCCCACTTTAGGCCACTTGATACATATATATAACATATATGGCATAGACCGCACCTTAACCCTTCCTTACCTTTCCCCGTCGCAAGACCTCAAACTCATTCGTAACACCATTTTCCACTTATAAATCCATCAATGCAATGAAAAGGGACCCACCTTCCTGCACGAGCATTTATTGTAAAGAAATCCACTCCTTTTCATTCAAAACCTTTATTGGCACTCAAATACCTTTTTGCGCTGTCAGCCTCTTTACCAATCATATTTCGCATTCTGAATAATATAAACTTTAACCTTTGCTGCTTCCATGAAAACCTTTCAGATTGCGGTCTGCGGGGGGCCCCACCTCCATCCTGCCACATCACTTCTCCACCCATCGCACTTCGCACATTGTAATTTATAGCATTTACCCTCCGTCGCTCACATGTAAACCTTGTGATTTGCAATGTGCGGGCGGCCCCACCTCTGTCCTGCCATGTCACTCCTCCGCCCATCGCACTTTGCACATCATAATTTATAGCATTTACTCTCCGCCCCTCGCATGTAAAACTTGAAATTTTCGATGTGCGTGCAGCTCGACCTTCATCTACCATGTCACCTTCCGCTTGCCACAATCTCACTTCGCTCCCCAGAAAATATTAACTCTTATCTTCTGTCGGTCACATGTAAACCTTGTGATTTGCGATGTGCGGGTGACCCCACCTCCGTCCTACCATGCCACTCCTCCACCAATCACACTTCACACATAGAAATTTATAACATTTACCCTCTGCTAATCACATGTAAACCTTGTGATTTTCGATGTGCAGGCAGCCCCACCTTCGTCCTGCCACGTCACTCCTCCATCCATCACACTTCGCACTTCCCAATTTATAGCATTTACCCTCTGCCACTCACATGTAAACCTTGCGATTTGTGATGTGCGGGTGACCCCACCTCCATCCTCCCACTTTACTCCTCTGCCCATCGCACTTTTCACATTGCAATTCTTAACGTTTACCCTTCGCTACTCATATGTAAAACCTTCGATCTGTGATATCTGATACGAGTTTAGGTCCCATCTCCTTGCTACACCATCAATAGCCCTTCCACAGATTTTATCCATCTCTTTTTCGTTTTAATCATCCAGATAGCCTCACCATCACTTCCACCATCTCCCCTTCTTCCCCAACACAAGCATGGGATTTTGGTAGAACAACATAGGCATGGTTTATTCAACTGATTCAGGAAATCTCCGCTTATGAGAGATGTATGTGCAACACAATTCACCATTTCAATACATTTAAAATGAATCATGAAAATTAGAGAGTGAACGCCTTCCATAGCAGATGGAATCATGTGATGGAAACTTGACTGCCCAGCTATTCATGACTCCTCCTCGCCGCACCATTTGAATATTCCAGGGCTAGGCCTCCATGGCCACCTATGCAACTTCTTTTACTGTTTTGATTATGATGTTTTGTTGGTGAAATTTCATTTTCACCGGATTCTATTTTTATTTTCTGTTTATTAGAGTGATTTATTGATGCACGCTCTACTAGTGAGTTAGGATATTTTGATTTCACATGTCTGGATCGATCATGAGAAATTGATTCGATCATAAACCCCTAGAGGAAATCTATATGTAGGGGGTTGAGAGATGAAACACAGGTTTTGAATTTTGGAGAATTTTGATGTAGTTCTGTATGATAGCGCTCCCTGTCAGCTAAGATACGTATTTGGGAGAGTTTTTTTTAACTTAATGTTGGTTTGAGGGGTCCTGATCCAAGTTCGGAGGTTAAGGTTTGCCAACAAACCCCTGTACTACTGGCCTTTTCGGTAGTGCCTGCTTGCGCAAGCCAAAGCCTCACCCGAAGAAGTATGGGAGGGTGCTTGAACCAAGTTTCCATACCCTGAGAGAGAGTAGGTAAGTTAAGAAGACCCACGTTTGCAACTTATTAGGTTCACACCAAACAACTTTATTCATAGGGTTGTTAACAGTATAATCACAATTTACAGGGCTATTATCATGCACAGATCTAGTTAATAACTCTACATCCACATGTGTATCAACAGTTATTAGCAAACATTATCATAACACATCATCATCATATTATAGTTATACCATAAAACAGAAATATTCGTAGCATAAACAAATAACACAATAATAATTATAATAGATCCCAATAGTTCGCATCAATAGTAATACATTAGATCAGATAACGCAGAAATACTTTAACCATATACGCATATATTAGCATCCAAAACCCAATACAATATGACACAACCTACACACACAGCTAGTAGGGTCCACACACAGTAGGACTAAGGATATCTACACACACAGCTAGCAGGATTCCTTACCCAAACGACCCAACGAGAGATCTAACAATTCACACTTAGCATCATACCTCTATCTTTCCTACATTAAGACTCAAAATGTTCATTTATTTATATCAATTTAGCCTACGCTTCCAATGGTCCGCAAACCGTGGTTTGTGGACTCTTGGTCTACCCTTGACCCATTAAAATGCATTCGGGGCTTTGACCCACCCAAAAACCCCTGTGTTAGACTAAATAATACCAAAAGTATACAAAATTGTAAAAAATTTGCAACTTTAGGGGACCCTGTTCCAACAGTCCCCCAACACAATCTTGTGACTCATCCCAAGTCACCGTGGTGGTGGGGTCTTCACCTGCGCCTGCAGCAGTTTGACCGCCTCAACCAGTGGGGGTAGCACTCCTTCACTCTGAGTAGCAGTGTTTTGGGCAATATCTACCAACTTAGGTGAAGTTGGTCCCTCTTTTGTAGCTGTGACGTAGTCTAGAGTCTGGTTCAATTGTTTAACAACGACATCAACATCCTGGGAGAGCTTGAGGGCTTCATCAGCCCATGGTTTAAGATGGTTACTGAGATTCTTCCTCTTCTGGCGGAGTTTGTCGATATCATCTCGAAGGGCATGGGTAGTTCGCATTCATGCCAATCGTTGAGAAGGAATTAGAGTAGGCATCATGGCTTCTAGCTGCTCGAACGCTTCTTCCTTTTGTTCCGGGTCTTCGTTGATTTCATGCAAGATTGGGTCGCGTTGTACCTTGGTCCATAAATGCATGGATGTATCCAGCAATTGGGCACCCTGAGCAATCTATCTTGTAATCACATTTTTAGCTGCGGTAACCAGCGTGGCTCGCTTGGCCCGTACCTCCGGCGGTGTCTCTGGCTACAACTTGGCCTGCAAGTCTGCGATCTACTATTCCATATGCATTTTGACCACCTGAATCTTCGTCATGGAGTCCTTTAATGCTATGGCCAACCCCTCAATCTTGGCCTGGGGGGCGGCCATGGCTGAGATTTCTTCTGTAACATCCGCACAGAGTCTACTAATTAAGTGTTCCAACTCTGTTTGCTATGCGGTGGTGAGGGTATAGGTAGCCTATATCTAGGAAACTTAAGCGTTCTTTTCCTTAATTGTCTGCTCAGCTACACTGAGCTACTAGTGCACTCAATGATCCCTATGTTTAAATTATGCAAACAAGGAGGTGTGGAGAACCTACAATGCGTCTTGTGGCAATTTGGCTAGATCCAGCTAGACCTTTGCACAGTCCTGGACTTTCACTCCTAATTCGGGTGGACTTATCGTGAGGGCTACACCTGACAGGGAATATAGGTGGCTTTCCACTGTAACAAGTGTTGCGCTTCTAGTTGTGGAGGTTGTTCGTACCTGAATGATATTTATTTGTAGCATGTTCGTTTTCAGTTGCAGGGCTTAGAGCTCAGCCTGAAGTATGTCGACCACGACTTTCTTCTACTCTTCTAGAGCCAACCATTCTTCTTCGACAGCTAAGGTGACTGCATCTGCGATTTTCTCGAGGTCCCCTTATATTAGTGTAATAGTTTCGTCATGTTTTGTTCATTGAGAGCACTGCTTCTTTTGTGGCCCTTAAGTCGGTTCACCAGTTCGATTTGTTCTGCAAGGAGAGTCAGCGCCTCTCGCCTCCTAACCTCCGGTGCCGAGGTCTTGCTGTGCATCCTTCTGCGCTGCTACTTCCGTACCCTTCCTCGTACTCTTACCAGACTACAAACCCTTCTGCGATGCAACTTCAATGCCCTTCCCCATGCTCTTACTTGGTCCACCGATGTCCTTGGTGATGACAGGTGGGGTAACCTTTAGTGTGCTCATCCCTTCAATGCCATTCGCACCTATTTTGAAGCCAAGCTTCAAGTGAGGAGGCCAATGTGAAACTAACCAATCAATCTCTTCGTCGGAAGCCATGTAGGGGAGAGAAACCCATGCATAATCCTTGCTGCCTCGAATTTGGACATTATGCATAGTCACCTAGAAAGCAGCAATGCTTTTATATTTATCATAAATGGCTGGTGGTAGATGTAGTCGGGAGTTGATAGCTACTGCGAGCCCACTCTGAAAAAATAACTAGAATACTTGGTTGTCCTCGATGTGATGTGCATCCTTAGAGTCCCACAAGTTTGTAAAACGAGCCCCTTCACACATGTCTTGGGTGAGCTCATGGACGATTGATTCCTCAGGTGCTTCCCATGCAACCAATGCAATGAGAAGTAGCAACCAGGAATAACAAAAGGCTCATCCTTGCTCCTGGGATTCTCAGACATTGGCCAAAAACTCGTCGCACAAGTATTGGGACCAACTGAAGCAAACCCCTTTCTTGTATTGGCTTGCTAGCTGAATTACATATGAAGGGACGGTGGCAACCTAACATTTTCACATCATCTTGCATGCCAACAAAATGGTACCCAACTGCGTACTAGGGTCATTGATGGATTTGATTATGAAGCCTCGAGTGTTCCACTCCACATGGTAGGTTTTGCGGACGTATTCAGTAGTATCCCCCTCATACTTCTTACCAATGCGTTGTAGAGGGTCCGACCCTTTCATGGGAAGACCAGTGATCTGATGAATGAGCACAACATAAATGGGGATTCTATCCTGGATCCATAAGAAACCATCATGGATCGGGGCGAGAAACTGACGTGCCAGACGGTCTGTGATATTGTAATGGCCGAAGTGTGGCATCCTTAGCAAGTTTAAGAGCCTAGACCCAACCAATCCATGCACCCAGCGCATGGAGACAATATTTATCCCATCGTCGTCTTGAATTCTATCAAGATATAACTCAGGCACCAACTTAGGGAAGGCCTCTAAATTGGCCAAGTCATGATTATCAAATTTCACTTCATGGAGCCTTCCAAAGGGTTTTCCAATGACAAGGACCTTACCTGGGGTCAGCGGCATCTATAGGTAGGTGCGCAGGCCATCTAGACTCTTCGGCGTGTAGGTGGAAGGCCTACGGGGCTGAACAAAGTGTGGGAGCCAATTGATTGGTTCGGCTACCTGGGCCTCTTCTTGAGCAGGCTGAGGTCACTTTGCTAGGTTGGACGAGCGTGCCTCGGGCACCGCCTGCTGGGACTTTACATTTCGCGAGGAAGTATGGGGCTTCACCCCAAGCCATTTCATAGGTTTCCCTGAGCCTTGATATTTTTCATTTCCCTTCATTTTGGCTGGGCTCGGCGTAGATATAACCTCTTCAGCTTCTGACTCGATTTCCACTACTTCCTCGGTTTCTTGCTCCACTGAAATCACCGGTTCTGAGGCTTCCACGGGGTTAGTGGCCATCATCCTAGCACGGAATATGAACTCTAGGTTGCTACTATCAGAGGGCGTAGGATCCTCAGACATGAGAGGGACACACTGGGCACAAAAACTCTTATAGCACAAACTTTCCAAGGACAAACATGCCAAGTACAGACTATTCAGGCGATACAGAACCCTTGTTTGATCCATCCTTCTTCTTTTATAATTTTGGGGATTGATCAACAGTTGGGTAAACCTTACTTGGAACTCACCATCAAGTAAACGGTAAAAAATCTTCAGAAATCGCCTCATTAAATGCTGGCCTCTCACTCCTTTCAATGGTAACTTTTGTGTTTAACCCGATTTTACTATTCCAATGTCTAGTTTTTGCACCTCTTGTGCGCCTAGCGCACCCCTGTGATCCCAACGAACCTCCAGTGTGCCCAACACACTTCTATGCATCCAGCGCACCTTCTGCATTTTGAACACACACTTGCACCTTCGGTGCACCCCTTTGAGCTTCCAATTCTGTGGCCGCTTCCTGTGCGTACCATGGTACCTTTCGTACTTTCTTCCCTTGGTGGGTATGCCCCAGTTCATACAGCTACTCCAGCCATATAGTCATTCGATCCGATATGGTTTGAGTCGACTACCATTGATATAGCTGGGTAGCATATCATCGCACAGGTTGGCTAACCGAATAGCTCTGCCATCCATGATTTCCTTAACTGTATAGGGTCCGAGCCAGTGCTGTTGAAATTTCCATGGATGTTTCGCAAACTGGCTATCATATAACAGGACTAATTTACCCTCAAATGTCTTTTGACAAATATGTCTATAATTCCATTCCTTATCTCATGCCTTCTGCACTTGCTAATGGAAATTAGCAATAAAATGGTCTTCTTCCAAAGCCACATGCTGCGCTAAATGCTCCTCCATGATATCAGGCTCCACCATATTCGTAAAAGCTGCAATGTGTAGGCTAGGAAAAATATATTCCATGGGCATAATGGCCTCCCTGCCATAGACCATCCAGAACAGTGTCTTCCCTATTAACTTCTTACAGGTGGTTTGGTAGGCCCAAAGAATAGACAGGATGCGCGCGTCCCAGTTGATGTGATCGGAATTATAGACCTTAGTCAGTGTGTGCTCCAAGACTTTATTAAAAGCTTCGACTGCTACATTTGCCTGAGGATGATACAGAGTGCTTTTTGCATGGTGGATCCAGAATTCTTTCATCAAGGACTGTGTTGTCTCATTTATAAAGTGCGTACCTCTATTGCTCATCAAGATTTTCGGACATCCAAATATGGTCATAATTTTCTCAAAGATGAAGTGTGCAATGGTATCTGTAGTGCAATCCTTGCCCACTTGTGCCTCAGCCCACCTGGTTACATAATCCATGGCAGTTATAATGTAACGCGCACCTGTCTTCTTTCTGGGTGGGTTAATAGGTCCCACAAAATCGATGGCCCATTTTCCAAATGCTTGCAGGGCCATTTGTAGTTGAAGAGGAATTTCATCTCTGCGTGATGACCTTCCTATTCGTTGGCATGTATCGCAAGATTTACAATAGTCGCGAGAGTCATTATGCACGGTAGGCCACCATAGTCCAGCTCTCAAGATCTTTTGCGTCATTGCTTTCCCTGCATAGTGACCTCCTGCTACCCCGTCGCGGGATTCTGCCAAGATAACATGCCATTCATGCTCCAAAACATACCTTCACAGCACTTCATCAGCCCCCATATTGTATAGATGACCTGCAATGATGGTAAAATCCGCAACACATGTTACCAACTATTTCTTCTATTGTATTGAATACTCCGCAGGTGCCATGCCTGTAGTCAGGAACTGAATGATATCAGGGAAGTGCGCATCAACTACCTTAATAGCAAACCACTGTGCGTTAGGCAATCACTCTTCCAGGTTAGTCGGATCCTCGCCACTCTCAATTTGGGACAAGTGATTTGGCCCAACATTCAACTTCCCTGGCTTGACAATGATCTCAAAGTTGTATTCATGGAACAACAATAGCCATCAGTAGATTTGTCCCCCCAGCATAGGCTTATTCACCAAGTACTTGAAGACCGAATGATCTGTAAACATTTTGAAGTGTCCTCCTAATAGATAGTGCCAATACTTCTGTAAGGTGTAGACCATAGCCAAGCCCTCTCGTTCCATGGTAGAGTAGTTGCGTTCCACACCAGAGAGTTTCCTACTATCAAATGAAATCGGATGATCAATGTCTCCATCTCCAGGTTGCGTAGGGATCTCTCCCAGGGCGATTCCTGATGCATTGACATGAACATGGAATACCTTCACCCAATCTAGAAAAATAAGGATAGGTGCAGAGACCATCTTCTACTTGAGTAGCTTGAAGCTCTTCTAACACTCATCATCCCAAAAAAATGAAACATCCTTCTTAAACAGTTTTTCCATAGGCGCTGTGATCAGCGCGTACCCCTGAATGAACTTTTTGTAGTAGCCTGTGTATCTGAGGATCGAACATAGTTGTTTCCTAGTTATAGTTACTACCAGATTTATGATCGCTACAACTTTCACAGGGTCAACCATCAACTCGTGGCAGAAAACTATATGTCTGAGAAAGAATCCGAAGGGTACGCAGAAGATAGACTTCTTGATATTTAGGGAAATCTGGTGCTTTCTATAGGCATCCAACACCATACGCAGGTTTGAAACATTGTTCTTCACTAAGCCGAAGGCAATCCAATCATCTTAGTAAACCTCCAGAAATTTGTGGATAAACTCTTTGAACACTACGACTACTACTCGTGAAAAGATAGTAGGGGCATTCTTGACTCCAAACGGCATGACCGTATACTGAAAGGATCCCCATTCGGTAGAAAATGTAGTTTTTCTACGATCTTCAGGTGCAATTCTGATCTGATGGTACCCTGAGAACCCGTCAGTGAATGATTATGCTTCCTGCTCTCCTACGCTATCAAGGATTTCATCTAAGAATAGTGTAGGAAAGGGATCATGTACGCAGGCATCATTCAATTTGCGCAATTCCATGCAGATTCATATCTCCCCCTTCATCTTTTTCTCTTGAACCACCATCAGACTTACCCAGTCCGACTGTTCGACCAGTTCGATGATACCTATGGTGAGAATTTTATCTATTTCTAACTTAAAATTTTTCTTATACTTAGGATTTAGCCGATAAGGGTGCTACCTTCAAAGATGCACATCTGGTTTTAATGTGATGTGCATAACTCCTAGGTCCCCTGTGATCCCTTTGAGCTCTAAAAAATTCGTCGGGAATAAGTCCTGATATTCTGTGAGTATTTCCGCTACTTTTCCTATTGTATCATCATCCCAATAATCCCCAATTTTAGCCAACTTAGGCTGCTCTTCCGTGCCAATGTTGACTTCTCATAGCTTCAGAGGCTTCATAAGATCCACAATTTGTAGTGGAGGTCCCACAACTGTGCACTCTCCCTCTGGCTCTGGGATAGAGACATTTCATGGATCCTCATCACACTCTTCTATGGTTATATTGTGGCAGTTGGAAATATCCTACATCTGTGTTTCCCATATTGGTACCCCAAGTGCTGCATAGGGACGTGTTTCATTAAATACAAAGGTATCTATATCCTTTAGATCTTAGTCAAGCACCTCTATTCCTCCTGTTAGCCCAAATGTCCCTACAAATTTATCCTTTAATGTTTCCCAGTGGTGGGTGAGCTGATGTAGCTCTGCATCTAAGTACCATGTGGTGGGAATTGGTCCCAAGGCATGAATAAATAGGTGAACCCTTTCTTCTATAGTTTGGTCACACCATTTTTCCATCTAAGCGAACAGATGCTCACGCAGGTCTCCAGGGCCAAGGAATGTCTTTACGCGCAAGTGGGTCGGAGGTTCGAATCATAGGATCATCATATCCTGACACTCTTCCCAATCCTGGAATGACCCCTTATGTGTGTCCCACCACCTCGCAGGTGTTGCTCACATGGCTAGATTAAGGGTCCATAGACTTCGCTCTCACGGAACCTCAGCCTCAAATGTTCGCAAAAAATCCTTAATACTACTAGAACCATCAAAGTAGGGTAGTTCTCTTACCTCTGAGGACATGCATCAAAATTCCTTCATGATCCTAAGACATCGCAGCGCAGATACATCATGTAATTGGTTCTGCCATTTTTCCATCTCCCCATCGGAGTCAGAAAAACATTCGTTGTTCTTTTCCCAGCAAAGTACACCATCCGCCATAGGATTGATCCAATATTCATCCCACGCGGTTAACTTATAGATGTGATCCACATCCTCCTCTTTGCGCACTAGCTCCGTATACCATTCTCCTTCCACCGGGTCCAATGGTACTATCACCCGTGTACATTCATTTTCAAACACCATGCTTCTCTTCTTCAAATTGATAATACCGCACATATCTATGACCCAGTCCAATCCTAGGAGCGTAGGATAGGGGTTTGCATCTTCTACAATCTGAATGACCTCAAAATCATCTCGGACCTTAACTCCTGCGATATCTACCACGATTTTTGACAGCCTTCCCAACAGTATGATCTTCTGCTGATTGGCCATGCGCAGTTGGATAGTGGACCTTTCCAACTTAGTTTCTCCCATTCTTTGACAAGTTTTCTTTGGTAGTACGTTCGCATATGATCCCAAGTCCAAAATATTGCGATCCATTTCATAATCACCAATTTGCACTGTTAGCCGCATTTCCCTGCCAGTGTGTTTCTTATGTTTGTACAGTTTTTGCACATCCTTAACTTCCAAGTGTGGATTAGTTCTTTCTGCACAACTGTCTATTAGTGCTTGGAGGTTCTCTATGGCCCATTGGTTGTGCAACAACTTCATACACACCTACAAAAATGGTTTGACCTCGTCCTCTGCTTTGAGGTTTGCGGGGGCTTGAGAAGTAGTTTCCTTAGCCTTATCAAAGTCTTGTTGGGCTATGACAAAGGTTTCCTTTTCCTTCTATAGATCTAAACCTTCTTGTTTGATGGTTTCTTTTCGGATAAGAGGTTCAGCCGCGTCTTTCTCCTCAGCTCCCCCAGTGGCCATGCCACTGTGTGTTATGACATTAACTCTTGGTTCTTCATCTTGAGGTTCTGCCTTAACCCTCTGTACATTCTTTGTCGGTGTCTGCTGCTTTTCCTACATTTTGGCTATAAGAATTGGGCAATATTCAACCACATGGCCCAAATGTCTTTAGTATCTGCAGGATTGTCTCGTAGGGTTCGTGCAATCCCTTGCGAAGTGCCCTATCTCTTTGCATTTATAGCAAATCAATTGTCGTCTCCCCCTACCTACACTTCCACCTCGACCCCCTCCCTTGCCCCTCGCTGGGGAGCCGCCTATGCCTGACAGGATCTTGGTGAAGAGGGGTCTGATTGTACCCTATATAGGTTTCCTTGGTCTATCATTAGATCATAAGTTCAGTAGTTCTTCTCATCATGTCTGATTGATTGGCAAAACTTGCACCATTGTTTCTTCAGTTCCGGGACATATGCACCCAGACTAGGGCAGTGGTTGGTATCATGCAGGCCAGCTACGCAACAATCATCACACCATAATTCTAGTCCACTTGGTCCCAGGTGCAATGGGCTGGGTCCCCTCACCTATAGGTAATCTTCCAGCAATAGGCACTGATCCTTGGTATGCCCAGATACCTTACATCGGATGCACCATACGTCTGGGCTAGCTTCTTTCCCTCAGACCTTTCGCAGGTTCTGGATCTCCATGTGCATCGCCTCCAGCTACCCTTGGATTTTTTGTACCCCCAACTGGGTAACATCTCTTGGTGCAGATTCTAATTTCATAGTGATATCCAAGGCCTTTTCCTATGATTCAATGGCTTGATGACCCATAGGTACGCACAGGTGAGGCAGTAACATAGCAATGAACCATTCCTTGTGTTGTTTGTCATCATACATAAATCCTCCTTCTCTGATTACCTTCTTTAGCTACTGGTCAACTTCCCATATAGACTCAGAGGGTCCTTTCTTGAAATATTTCATATCATTCACTATCTGAGAGTAGGACTTAGGCTTCTTGAACTATTGTTTTAGGGAATCCTTAATATTTTGAATGGTTTCATTCACATGCTGAGCTATATATCCCATATACCATTCCAGGGCCCTTCCTTCAAAGGCAAGGGATAGTTGTGCCCTTTTCATCACATCGTCGGCCACATTCTGCATAGTCCATACTAATTTTGTGACAAACCAGAACTGATCCATATCCTCGTCCCCTATGCCCTTGAAGGTAGGTAGCTTCATGTGAGAGGCCATCTCGTCTTCTAGTGGAGGAGGTACGGGTGAGCTCTTACCCCTATGCTGATTTGAAGGTGGTGTAGTTGGAGGGCTATGCATAGATGAATCCCTTACTGGAATGTAGATAGATCTATCTCCTTCTTGATTAGTTCTATAGTATTTTCCACTTCGTGTCGCACCCTCACTCTGATTGGAGCTCATTCACTCTATATGACTACACAAAATTCTCTTTTCACACAATAATATCTTAATCAGTAATGGTAAGGTTTTTAGAAACTTAGATCGGAAACCCTTGAAGAACCTTTGCTCTACCTCAAAATAGGACAAGAATTGATCGATCGCAAATTTCATGAAAAATCCTCCCAGTACACTATCCACCTAGTGATCTATTGTATGAGTGATGGTGTTATTAGTTTTTTCTAACTGCTGGATCAACTCTGGAGTCCACTTCATGACCCGTTCATCCTTCCAACATGTCTGGAAATCTACAAGCCATGCGAGTCACTCCTAAATCTCGGTCGCAAATGTCACAAAGAAGATTTCGTAGACCTCTGTAAAAATTTACTTATTCTTCTACTTCTCTGCTGCCAACTTTGCGCTGTGATTTTATTTTATCGCAAATTCCTTAACTTGTTTTTCAAATCACTCTTCAATTTCTCTCTTCTCAGGTCTCCATTTTTCTCTTGGCATTACGTGATCCCTCTCTCAAAATGGTCCCAGTCCTGGCAACGGAACCAGTTTTTGGCTCGAGGGATCTTGACCCAGGTTCGAAGGTTAAGGTTTGCCAACAAACCCCTATACTACTGGCCGTTTCGGCAGTGACATGCTTGCCTAGGTCAAAGTCTCACTCGAAGTAGTATGGGAGGGTGATGGAACCAGGTTTCCACACCCTCAAAGAGAGTAGGTAAGTAAAGCGGACCCACGTTCACAACTTATCAGGTTCACACCAAACAACTCTATTCATAGGGTTGTTAATAGTATAATCACAATATAAAGAGATATTATCATTCATAGATCTAGTTAATAACTCTGCATCCACATGCATATCAACATTTATTAGCACACATTATCATAACGCATCATCATCAGATTATAGTTATACCATAACACAGACAGATTCACAACATAAATAGATAACAAAACAATAATTATAACAAATCCCAACAGTTCACATCAACAGTAATACATCAGATCAGATAAAAGAAGAAATAATTTAACAATATCCACATATATTAGCATCCAAAACCCAATACAATATAACACAACCTGTGCACACAGCCAGCAGGGTCCGCACACAGCAGGACTGAGGATCTCCGCGCACACAACCAGCAGTAGTCCTTACCCAAACGACCCAACAATAGATCTAACAATTCACACTTAGCATCAAACCTCCATCTTTCCTACCTTAAGACTCAAAATTTTCATTTTTTTATATCGATTTAGCCTACGCTTCCAATGGTCCAAAAACCATGGTTTGCAGACCCTTGGTATACCCTTGACCCATTATAATGCATTCAGGGCTTTGACCCACCCCAAAACCCCTGAGTTAGGCCAAATAATAAAAAAAAAATATACAAAATTGTACAAAATTCGCAGCTTTAGGGAACCCTATTCCAACACTTAATATGATACAACATTGTTCATTTGGATTACAGATGGGGAGTGAGTAGTATGTATCTGTTTTCTTCTGTTTATCAGTAATCTCCTTTTTATGTATAATCATATTTCACACTCTGCTGCTTTGATGATTCATGTAATGTAGCTGCTGGTGGCCTGCAATTTTATTCATGAATTCATGTCTATATAATTCTCATGTGTTAACACTCATGTATTAAGCTTGCTACACTCCCTTAATTCATGCTCCATGAATCTCTATTTTTTTCCATATCTCATTCATATCCGCTTCATCTGAGTTCACGAGAGAAAGATTCTTGATCCTCTTAAGCCTATCTCTTGTGGGTTCCTTCTCAATTATTTATCAATGCCTCTGCATATTTTTAAAGCTCGTGCTCATTATTTCATACTTAGCCCATTTGAAAGCCATCAAGCCTCATAGCCTCCTGAGCCCTCTCACAATATAGGGAGTTCACATGAATCAGACTCCGAGGTCTTCTCCATTCCTGAACCACCAAAACCATTACTTCTCTTAATTCATATTATGTTAGAGGCATCCATATACTTGTATACATATAACCTCTGATTTTTAAGATGTCCTAGGCATTGGTCCATTGCAACTCAAGGTTGTCTCTAGTAGCTACAAAAATGACCATTTCCACTTCCAAAATTCCAATTCACATGGCTCAATATTGAAAAGTTATGTTAAGGAGTGTATACCTCATCTGCATATTGAAGTGGTGGAGTGGTGTGATAGTGCGGCATGGGTGAATTTGAGCATTCATCAAAGGGCGAATCGACATAGTGGAAAGTGCTTGAAAAATAAATTTTTCCATCGTGGATTTGAAGTGTTTTCAAGCGTTATCCTTTTCCTATTGTATTCCCAATATAAGAGTTTTTTTGAAAGCTTGAAGATCATAGCTCATTGGGTGTTTACAAATGTACGAGCAGGATTGGCGTTATTAGAAATAATAGTGTTGGATTGGTTGTGAGATAGTGTGAGAGCTGGTGGACATTGCAGGAGGAATGGGATTGGCCTTATCCATGTTTTTGGAGCAACATATTCAGATTCATGGCATCATTTAATAGTATATGTTTGTAAATCCTTATGTTCTGACATCGATTAACAATATAGTGAATTGGGAGCGGTGTGTTGTTTGAAGGATCAATATTAATCTGTGGATCATAACTGAATGAATGTGGATGATTAGTACACAGAAGGAAATCCCAGTAAATTCATATGTGCATTTGATGTGTTATGTGGAGATCTTCTAAAATACATGAAGGAGGAGCGATCTGCTATGTGATGAGCCTGTGACTGGGTTTTGTGAATAGTGTGGAGTGGGCTGCAACTCTCCGGTCTCTCAGTTACCCACAATGTGAAAATCTAAGAGATTCCTCTTATCTGAAACATAAATGGCCCATTTCCTCGGTAGAAGAAACATATCGCTATCGTAATCTCATTGATTGCACCCAAAAGATATGTCTTTGATTTGGGGAATTTAGAATCTCCACAATATCCATTTTCACATCTACTTTTTAGGTCTAAATGAAGACCCATCATCAGGACAAATCCTGCAAAGAAGAGAAGAGGATTGATGAAATAAATACAAGATGGAGCGAAAGGAGGGACAAGGAGAAAGCAGGAGCCGACCAGAAAATACCAAGGAATAGTTTATTTAATGTAAAATTATTTATATTTAAATTATTATTAACTATGTTTAATTAATTAATATTAAAGACCAATAATTAATTTTAATTGATTTATTATTAGAAATATTTTAATAGAATATAATTTATTGGTTAAGAAATGTTTTCTTTTTCTTTATAAATCCTCCTGATGATTCCCTTAACTCAAAAGCATAGCTACCTTACATTCAGGGAGTCACCAACAAGATAGCCAAGGTTCTCACCAAAAAAGATGTAGGAACCTATTTTAAGCCGCTAATGACAATCAAACAAAGAATAAAATCTGTTAAAGCCAACATTGATCTCCTCCAACAAAAGGGTGTGTACAAAATAAATTTCTTGTGTGGAAAATGTTATATTGGAGAAACAGGAAGGTATTTTACAATCGGGCTTAAAGAGTGTCATGCTGACATAAAAAATGGGAGAACCTGAACCTCGGCTCTGGCTGATCACTCTAATAAGACTTGTCACCATATTCGCCTAGAATATTCTAGGGTGATTGCCAATGAAAAACACTATTTCAAAAGAAAAATTCGCGAGGCACTGTAAATCATCAAACACCCCAAAAACCTTAACAGGGACGGTGGTTTGGAAGTTAGAAAAAATTGGGTCCCCTTATTTCCCCTCTCTTAAAATCTCTTTTCTCACTCTTCTGCTCCCCTCTACCCCCTCCCCTTGCTCTAGGTCAACCCTAAGATCCTCTACTCTGCTCTCTCCCCCCCCCCCCCCATCTTATGTCCCCATACTTCTGCATTGAACCTTCTTTCTCCCCCCCTTCTCCTCATCCTTTCTGTTCATTAATAACCCCCTCTAGATACCTCATGTCGCCCCTCCATCTCACCTAGTTTCCTTCTTCACCATCGCTTAGTAAAACCCCCTGCTTTGGTCCCTAAATGCTATTCTAAAGTAAATCTCCTAAAATTGACCCGCACATTAAGCCTATACTATTTATCTAATTTTATAATAAAAATTAGAATATGTGACATTATTATTTGTATTAATTAAAAAATATTATTAGTAATAGTTAACTATTCCTAATTATTATTAATAATAATATTTTAATATTAAACACAATTTGTAAATATTAATCATTGAGGTATAATATTCATTGTTAATTTATAATATTAATCATCAATTTAGAGCATTAATTTTAATATCAATCATAATTCATATATTAATCATAATTTTCAAACATTATCCTCTTTTATAAATTATCAACCCTCATTATAATATTAATAAAAATTATTCATTATCATCCTAGTATTATAATAAGGAAAAATAAAACCTTTCTTAACCAAGAAATTACATTCTATTAAAATATTTATGATAATAAATCAATTAAAATCAATTATTGGTCCATAATATTAATTAATTAATAATAATTTAAATAGAAATAATTTTACATTAAATAAAATATATTAATCTTTTTACCTTGGTATTTTCTGGTCATCCCTTTCTTTCTCCTCATCCCTCCTTTCGCTCCATCTTGTATTTATTTTATCAATCCTCCTCTCTTCTTGGTAGGTTATGTCCTGATGATGGGTCTTGATTTAGACCCGAAAAGTAGAAGTAAAAATGGATACTCTGGAGATTCCAAATTCCCCAACTTAAAACTCACACCACATAAACCTTCAAACTATAGATATGTATTTGTTGCTCTTCTAATGACCAAGGAGCACGAGCACAGTCACCCCCTTATAAGACAAATGCATTCTCCATGGATCACATGCACATTTTTTGTTTTCCAAGTTGAATCCATCAGCAACATATAACTTGGATAATGAGGCACCTCCTAGAGGAGACATAATCTAAAAAAATGATGAGTTTTCAAGTATTTTTCGAGCATCTTCAATGGCTAGCTGTGCAATCTTGATATTTGTAAACCAAAATTTGTAAATCAATTAATATTATGTTTCATTGATTTTGTTACAAGGATCCAGATTGAAACTACAATTAGGTGATTTCATTTTCCAAATAAGAAGAAAGTTATGGGTATACTCCATCTATTTCTAAAAATTCGTTATCTCGCTGATCATGATACTATTTGGATACCCGGAAGAAATAAATGGAGTATGTGTTGTGTTTTAAGGCATGTGAGGTGCACATGGAAGCACCATAATGTTGTTGGGATTTGAACAGGATTTGACTTTCTTTATGGAGTCTGTGTGTAGCATTAGCCTTGAGGATCACATTGGAGAGCTCACTCGTCAAGATAGATGTCATCACAATGTCAAACATACACTGCAAGCATTTTTGGTTGAAAAGAGAGGAGGGTGTTGTATTCTGCAAAATAAAGGAGGTCCAATGCTGAATTTTCGAGCATAGAGAAGCAATAATGTGGACTGTGGAGGTAAAGTATTAAATTTTTTCTTCATGTATGTTTATATTTTTAAAACATGATGTGTTAATAAACCCTCAAGACACCATTTGTGAGAAGAATCATCTGTAATAATCACTTTCTAAAAGGTGACTCAACCACATAACAAAGACCAAAATCAAGTGGAGATATTAAGAATTTTGTCTCAAGATGGGTGGTGACGAGTTTGTGTAAATTCCTAAGGACAATGTTATGTGTGTTTTGAAATAATTCTAATATGTATTCTTAAAATTTCATTTAATGAAATGAACTAAGATTTTGTGTCAAATTTGAAGTTGTTTTCATGTAGTGATGGGAGTTAAAGTCACTTGTAATGTAATTGAGTAAAGAGTCAACTTAAAGTTATTGATTGTAACAAAAAGGGTGCATTCTCGGTTGAACCCAACAACCAAGCCTTGAATCATTTTAAGTAAATCAATTCAAGGACAAGCTAAAGTCAAATTGATTGATTTTAAGTCATTTGAACTTGTCATTAAATCATTGTAAAATTATCTTGGGTGCATTTTCGGTGGTATCTAACACCCTTATCCTATTGAAGCAAAAATAAAGTGAGCATGAAAGAAAGAAAACATGATAATCAAGCGAGCGAGTAAAAGTGAGCATGTTAAAGACCGAAATGGGTAAAGGAGGAAAACGTCTTCAAAGTGCAGAAATACAAATCAAGGAATTGTAAGAGTGCAATCATGAATTACCCAACACAATTGAAGTGCTTGAGTGGAAGTTAAAGAAAAATAAAAACTGAATCAATCAAATGACTAGCACATTAGAAGAAACAAAATATTTTCAAAATGAGCTAGATATTAAAAAACAAATCATTAATGCACTCTAGATTAAATTACGTGAAAAACAAGATCTACTTGATGCATAATGTACAAAAATGTTAGATGCACTGTGTGACACATAATACCTCATCCAAAAAACAAATGCAAGTTGTGACATAGATAACCTCATTCAAGATGTTAATGAAAGTTGTGACACAAATGATAAAATCCACCAAATTGATGAAAATTGTGACACAAATGATCTCATCGAGCAATTTGTGGTACTAAATTATGCAACTAGTAGTACTAAAGTTCTAATTGAAATTTTTGTTGCAAAATGTGATACAAATGAATTTTTAATAGAAATGATTAATGATCAGTGTGATACACATGATTTAATGAATCCAACCCAGAATGTCAGAAACAACAAGAAGTGTGAAGAAAAACAACAAAATGGTCTTTCCAAGAAGTTGATTTGACCTTGGGAAAATATTTCTTTCAACAAAGATTGACATGGCTTGGGACACAAGAAAGAAAACATTTTTTATGCTCCAGATTTCTCAAAACTAGTTCGGTTTATAAGTGTCGACTTTCAAGAAAATACTCAGAATCCTCTTAAGTGTAACCATTGTAAGAGAAAAGGTCATATGGAGAGTAAATGTTTTGATCTCCATCCTTGTCACCATTTTGGCAAGAAAAATCATCTATCAGATAAATTTCGAATGCATACTAAAGTTAAAGTTAATTATGGATGGACAAATCCTTGTAGATGGAATATAGAAATAAAGATACCGCATACGTCCTACAATCTACTCAAGGTAGAGGTAAAGATAAAGTTTCATGAATATTTAAAATAGAAACACTCCTACACCTTAAGGGGGGTAGTTCGAAAATCAAATGTAGATATTTTCTCTCCTTTTAGCTAATAAAGGGCGGAAATGATAATGGAATTGAAGGTGGTTGTGAGACTAAAAGTTTTGAAAACATCAAAAAAAATTCTAGTGGAAGGTATCATCAAAAGTAGGGATTGGGAATCATCAAATCTGCGACTGGGAATCAACAAATTAGCTAGTGCGCATCATCATTTTTTCTAGTGGGAAAGTGATTTGAATATCAACTTCAACAAATATACTAGTGGGCGTCAACAACATTTTGTCAGTGAACAAGTGATTGGAATGCGTATTCAGAGCATTTGCGGACACTCTTTTGTTCACTTTTATGGTCATTAGACCAAGCAAAGGACAAATGGATCCTTTTGCATTGTATCTTGGAATTTGATGGAGTTGTCAAGAAAATTTCAGGGATGTATCAAACTTGCAGCTGATTCATGTTTCTTTGTTTGTTCTATTCAAATTAGAGTTTTTAACATCCATTTTTGGCAGGTTTTCAGCATTTTAGAATAAACAAGTATGAAAGAATCCAAAAATTGCGAAAACTCAATGCTGAAAACTCCAATATGAAGAGAGCAAACCAAGAAACATGAATCATCTCACTACAAGGAAAATACCTTCTAGTGGATATTTTGAGGAACCCCTTTTAAAAATACCCCATACATCTGTTTGTAGTGGAGGTTACTAGAGGACGTTAGCAGGTGGAGGTTTTTGTGGATGTTTTTCGTCCGGTGCACTTATCATACTAAACCACACTGGTGCATTCAACCAGAAAAAGAAACAATGCGCAAAAAACATTGGCACACTAGACACCGTGTGCTCCATACAAACCTGCCCCGGTGCATCTTATTACTGTAGCGCATCGGTGCTTTACAAAGATTCCAGATCAGTGCGTCCTAAAACCCTGTGCCAAAACTGAAACTGCCTGGTGCGGTCTTAAGAAACCGCACTAGTGCACCTATAAAACCCCGCACATTGAAACAAGGTAAAAAATAAAAAAATTACAGCAAAAAAATCACATTTTCCACTTTTCAGTGCTCTAGAGCTCTCATGGACTGGTGCAAGTTATCCTTGTCTGATACGCCCTGAAATCAGTGCTCCCATTGCACCCATTGCACGCACTGCTGCTTTGCATTGTCCACCAATCTACATTTTGAATTTTGCAAAATGGTGGGAAAATTTACTTTTGCAAATTCTACAGGCAATATGCCTCCTCGACGGCCAAATATACAACTATTTTTCTTGTTTTTCCATAATCAAGGCTTTTAGCAGATTAGAATTGTAAATTAACTTAAAATTAATCATTTAATATATATATATATATATATATATATATACTTCCCATGCGGTGCGCTCGAGTCATTCGGCTTGCACCAGTTCGCGGTGCTACCTGTAAATTTAGAGGCCACACTGCAACTGGTGCTTACGGTATCTGCATTGGTTCCGGGGCAGTACCGAAAGGTGCACCATGATATTTAAAATTTAAAAAAGATGTGGTGCGATTGGTTACCCAGCCGCATCATTGACCCTGTGGAATAATGGAAATGCGGTGCTTTGACTTAAATCTCCGACCTGGGGCAGGTATTTTTGTTAGTGCACCGCATTATGGCATTTGGACATGGTCAACGGTGCGGCCTGGTAAAAGACCGTACCATTGAATGATGAACAATGCTAGGCGGGCAGTGTGCTGCAAATTTTAATGTGCACCGTCACCAGTGCACTAGAAATTTTTTGGTGCACCGTCTCCGATGCGCGACAAAAAAAGATGCATCATTACAGGTGCATGTCTATTTTTTGTGGCACACTGACTGTTTTATTTTTTATTTTTCAAAAAAAATATATATATGTATATTCCTAAATACATGTCTTATTTAATAAAAAAATTGTGTTTAATATCTCAATAATTCAGAGACATGAAAGGAGAGAATAGAAGGAACAACAGCAACAATAGGTGGACCAGTATAACATGGTTCACGAGTGGGAGGCACGAGAGTGGGAGAGAGATGCGTTCCCTCACCCTATTGTAGCAACTATCCAAGGGCTTCTAAGGCAGGTAGGCCTCCTCAAGTTCTATGAGGAGGCTAATTCCCTAAAGGGACATGGTGTGTTTTTGCAACATCTTATCTGCAGGTAGAATGCCCACCTATAGGCTTTTCGGGTTGATCCTAACCAGTGGTACGCACCCACTGAGGTGGACATATATTTCATTACTGGGCTATCAAGGAGAGGGGTGGATTTTCCCTAGTTCCTAGATGTTCCATTTGGCTATCCAACAGGGATTCAGTTTCCGTACTCCCAAATATACATTAGCATCGATATATTGTCTCCTTCAGATTTTCAGGTCTCCGAAGGGAAGTTACATATTTCTGCATTTGGTAGTGAGGCGACGAGGTGCCTCTCACTTCTAATTTTGACCATTTCACACAACACCAGCGACGGGAGACACATTAGTTGCTCGCTTCTATATTATGTTGATTCTTTAGGATAGGTTCCACGACTTGTCAAGTGGTCTGCCATTTTTTTGTAGCACTTCTGTACAAGCTTAGATAGATGTTGTGCTCATGCACAAGGCAGGGTCAACTTCCCTTTTGCTTCAGATCTATTTTGTTTATTTTTTTAGAGGTTTCCAGAGACGAGGCCTACTTTTTTTCGACAGCCTCGTAGGCCAATGTTGCATGCACTGATGCACATGTGGGGACAGATGATGCCCAAGAGGGGCGAGACTGAGTTTTTCACAAGGATATCGCATGATGCACTGGAGTTGCTAGGCAATGTTGATGATCATCATTATGGTCCCATGTCCTTATGCTGGTTTGGATTAGGGAGGGTGTGCCAACATCATCTTCACAGATGATGAGTTGCCAGATGATAGAGGTAATATTATTGTTTTATTTAAATTTATTCTAACATGTTCTTTAACTTGTGTAATGAAATTGTCTAATTATTGTTGTGTACTTGTATATATGTGTTGGGAAAAATACTGAGAGGGGGGGTGAATCAGTATTTAGAGCTAACTGATAAAATTTTTACTTTTCTTTTCTCAAAACCCATACGCTACTTTACAGAACAAAACTAGCGTATATACGCGAATATCCTTAAGGAAACTCGCATATGCTCAGAAATATTATTATGTATTTGATTCTTAAATCATTGCATCATTTATTCATCAGATGTTAAGCAGTAAGCATATGCAGTAAAAACAGAATAAACCATCACACATAAGCAACACACATGAACACCAGGATTTAAGGTGGAAACCCAAGTCGGGAGAAAACCACTGATGCCGTCGTCTCAATCTTCAATATTTATTATAAAGAAAACATCTTACAACCATGTACTAGTGCATACTCATACCAGCATGCAGGCACCCACCTGCAGAAGGCTACAACCTTCTCTCGTTTACCAGCCTCCTGGAAGGGAGCTACAACCCCCTGTTCTCGTTTACCAGCCTCTCCTGGAAGGGAGCTACAACCCCCTGTTCTCGTTTACCAGCCTCTCCTGGAAGGGAGCTACTACCCCCTGATATTAGCACCACCCTCTACTGGCAGAAAGCTTCAACTTTCATACTGAAGGCTTCTACCCTCAGATCCACTGCAGACCACATTTCATCAATTTTCATACTCGATCAAACAGCTTCAACACAACCCTTCACTTATCAACAAACATACTTTGCCCAATACTTCAAACAGAACAGTGAGACCACTGTAACCAGAATATCAGAGATAACCCAGACTTCAGAATAGATATGTAGATGTAAACTCAACCCTGAACATTCATCGAATCAAATATCACACGCTACTTTTATTTACTGAAGCCGCGTACATACGAGCTTTCCTGCACACCAACCCGTGTATACTTCTGTGTATTTTATTCTTCAGAAAACCCTATACGTGCCTTTCATTAATAGAGACCGCGTATACACGCGCTTTTGCAGAGACCAACTAGCGTATAGATCTGTAAATGGAAAACTTTACAAAACAGATTAGATCTATAAACTTACCTAGATTTCTTCATTATCTTCAGCAGACTTTATGCCAGATCTTCACCATTTCTTCTGCTGCAGATCATCCTAGATATTTGTCATCATCATAAGATCTAGATATCTTGAACCATCCTCAGATCCATGGGTGCATCAAAGATTCAGATCTATCAATTAAGAATAGAGTTCATTCATGCAGATAATCCTTAGAGATATTTATTCATCAACAACCCTTACTCATGCACACCCTTGCACAATGATATTCTTCTCCTTATATAGATTTAGCCTTTATCAATACCATGAGTCAAAACCACACAACTTCCGATGGTATTCCTGGACGGGATCAAATAGATAATCCGACGCTCAATACAGTGGGCCAATACCATGGTAATGCCCCTAGATATCATAGTTTTTAGAGTGCAAAAGGCATACGCGACTTTGAGTGTGCGTATCCGCGTGTATACGCAACTTCGTCTCATAAAAACAGCGTATATGCTAACCCTGAATGTATACGCAGGTTCCCTTCACAAAAGTAGAGTATATATGCCGGTTTCCTTCACAAAAGTAGCGTATACATTGTGACATATTATATTTATCATTTTTATGACACTTACTAGAATTGTTTTCTCTGTCACATCTGAACTGATCTGTAGATACATCATTCTTACATCTTTAGCACATAGGTTGCTTATCATAGGCGACTCATCAAGTAGGTTTCCATCAAGACCAAATTCATCAAGTAGGTTGCCATCAAGGACAACACATTGCATCATATTGCCAACAATCTCCCCCTTTGGACTTGATGGCAACCATGATGGTGTTTGATCACCACAACAGATAGATACATTGAATATAACCATTATGCAACCACCATGATACTCTCCCCCTATTCAAACATCATAAATACCATGATACTCTCCCCCTTTGACATCAAGGGCAAAGGATGGATCAAAAGCAAAACAAGGTTTTTCTTCTCATGTAGAAAGAAGAGCTCTGTAGATCTGATGTGCACTGAAGCTACCATGCTACCCCTGAGTTCATGCTGAATCTTCAAAAATATTTTTCAATGAAGTACATGACTCTATGACCTTTCCTATCACCAAGGACTCATACTTACATCAATGATCCAACCAAGTGGATTTAAATATTTTGACTCAACTACCCTACCAAGTGGGTTTAGAAATTTGACCAAGTCCTTACATGATTGAATATTACAATTTTACATCATAGGTCTCAACATGACCTTTTCATCACATGAAAAATATGACCTTTTGTTACAAATACCAAAAAGACCTCAAGAGAGAGATCATATTTCAGAACCATCATAATGCCAACAATGCATCCTTTCCGCATGACCAATGCTCCCACTTAGCTTGAGCATCCTGAACACTTTCAACAGCAAATCATCAAGGCATCTTCACCCAATATCAGAGAATGAAACAGAAATATAAGAGCTGAAACATCACCAGAGATACCCAACAGCACCATAGCTGTGCTGAAGAATGCTGACCCAGAGAAAAATTGTCAGCAACCACCCATACGCGATTTTATCTGTATAAACTCGCGTATATACACGACTGTCTTTCATGAAATCCGCGTATCCAATTTAATCTTCTACATTTAAGCAGATCTAATATTCTGCATGGTAGAAACTACTCCCAACTTCTGTCTGATATATTCGAACGCTTCCCTGGGTAGAGGTTTGGTAAATATATCAGCAACTTGTTCTTTGGAGGGAACATACTCCAACTTCACCTTTTGTTCAAGCACTTGTTCACGTAAGTGATGCTTGATGGGAATGTGCTTGGTCTTGGAATGCCTCGCAGGATTCTGAATCTTGATGCGCCTTATATTATCACACCTCAGTAATGGAATGGGTGAACATTTGATTTGAAAGTCTTGTAAGGTTTGCATCATCCAAAGAATTTGAGTGCAACATGATGCGACAACCACATATTCTACTTCTGCTGTAGATAAGGCAATAGAGTTTTGCTTCTTGTTGAACCAAGAAACTAACCAGGGCCCCAAATAGAATGCACCACCACTAGTGATTTTCCGATCATCAACATTTCCAGCCCAATCTGCATCAGTGTAAGCATGAAGAGTAAGATCAGCATTCTTTGGATACCATAGTCCAAAGTCTTGAATTCCTTGTAGATATTTGAATATTCTTTTGACAACCTAAAGGTGAGACTCTTTTGGATTAGCTTGGAATCGTCCAACAATCCCAACTGCATGCATAATGTTTGGTCTAGTCCCAGTGAGATAGAGTAGACTTCCTATCATAGATCTATATTTTGGTTGATTCACCATGGGAGAATCATCATGAGAACTGAGATTACATCAGGTTATCATTGGTGTACTTACAAGTTTGCACTCTTCCATGCCATACTTCTTTAGAGTTTTCTTAAGGTATTTTGCTTATGATAAAGAATATGCCATATGGGTGCATACACACTTTTAAGTAGAAGAAAGTTGGTTCCCCAAGTAAAGACATTTCAAATTCTTCTTTGCATAACAAAAACAAATTTACGACTCTTAGATTCTTCATTGCCCAAAAACTTGATATCATCAACATATACAACCACAATCAATAGTTTATCATTTGATTTATTATATAAATTACTCAAAATATTAACTGAAAATCCTATATTAACTGAAAATCCTTGTTGATGAAGATATTTGTCAAGACGATAGTACCATGCCCTTGGAGCTTGTTTGAGACCATATAGAGCCTTTTTAAGTCTACAAACAAGTTTTTCATCATTTCCCAAAATGAATCCTTCGGGTTGTTCTATATAAACTTCTTCTTCTAGATCACCATTGAGAAAAGCAGATTTAACATCCATTTGATAAACTTTGATTTGTTGGAAGCTTGAAAAAGCAAGAAACATTCTTATGGCTTCAAGTCTAGCTACAAGAGAAAAAGTTTCTTCAAAGTCTATACCTTCTTGTTGAGCATACCCCTTGCAGACAAGTCTATCTTTATTTCTTATAACCTCCCCATTCTCATTTAACTTGTTTTCGAATATCCATTTGGTTCCAATGACATTTTTGTCATGAGGTCTTGGTACTAATTCCCAAGTGTGATTCTTTTCAATTTGATCAAGCTCTTCATTCATGGCTTGAATCCAACATTCATCTTTGCTAGCTTGATTGACATTGTGTGGTTCAAAAGTGGATAGAAATGCCAGATAGCTAGAAGATCCCACAAGAGTCCTTCTTGTTTGTACACCTGATCCCTTATCTCCCAAAATTTGAGATTCTGGATGATTATTTTGAACATATTTGGATGGAGCTTTTTCAGATAACTCATCTTCAGGTTCTTCATTGGGTTCACTGTCTATATCATTGCTATTTGATGTAGGAGGACATATGTCACCATCGTCTTCATTTGTTGTTTGTTTTTCTTCTTTTGGGGCTGCAGGAGACTCATCAATAACAACATCAATACATTCAACAATCTTTCGAAGTCGTTTAATGTAACATTTATATGCTCTACTCCTAGAGGAGTAGCCAAGAAATATTCCTTCATCTGCTCTGGATTCAAACTTGCCAAGTTTTTCATCATTATTTTTGATAAAACATCTACTTCCAAAAACTCTAAAATGCTTCATAGTGGGAGGATTACCATACCAGAGTTCATATGGAGTTTTATCACTATTTACTCGAACATGTGCCTTGTTAAGAATATTTACCGCTGTATGTGTTGCTTCTCCCCAAAAGGTGTTAGGTGTTCCGGAATCATCAAGCATATCTCTAGCCATTTGTTGAACTTTTATGTTCATTCTTTCTGCTACGCCATTTTGTTGTGGAGTGCCAGCTACAGAAAATTGTCTTTTTATGCCATGTTGTTCACAAAATTAAAGGAATTCATTTGATGTATATTCTCCTCCTCGATCAGATCTAAGACACTTGATTTTCAAATCTAATTCATTTTCAACTAGAGCTTTGAAGGTCTGAAATTTCTCAAATGCTTCATCTTTGTGTTTAAGCAGCCCAATCCAACACATTCTAGAGAAATCATCAATAAATAAGATATAGTATTGTTCATCACGTGGTGAATTTTTCCTCACAGGTCCACATATGTCAGTATGAATAAGTTCAAGAGGCTTACTTGATGATCCTTCCTTGGCATTAAACTGTACTCTGGTTTGCTTACCAAATTGGCAAGATTTGCATATGATATTTTTGGGTGGAGTAATATTGGGAAGATCACGGACAACTTTAAGTCTGCTTGATTTTTTGATCTCAGAGAAGCTCAGATGCCCCAACCTTCTATGCCATAGCCAGTTTTCTGAATATTTTCTCAAGTAACATTGTTCTTTGCAGTTCTTCAAAACATACAGGTTGCTTGGAGTTATTTTTCCTTTTATAATTGTTTTACCTATATCAAGATCACGTACCACACATTCTTTTGAGCTAAAGACAACTTCAGTTCCTTGATCACACATTTGACTTACACTTAACAGGTTATGCCTTAATCCATCCACATACATGACATCATTAGCTTTCACCTTTTCTTTTAGAAACACAGACCCTTTTCCCTTAATTACCGCAGGAGTATCATTTCCAAATGTAACCTTCTTTTCCTTTTCTAGAGCATTATATGTAAGAAGTTTGTTTTTGTCACCTGTCATGTGTCTTGAGCATCCGCTATCAATGTACCATCGATTTTTTTCACCTTCTGCAAATAACGCTATGCCACAATTTTCAATCTGCAATTCCTTCTTTTTCCATACTTTGGAGCTTGAAGGAACATGATCTTTTGGCTGAACTTTGCTCCTGCATTCAGATTCTCCATGGCCAAAGTTATTGCAATAAGCACATTCAACTTCATTTAGAAGAGGAGAAAAGTTGTTATAGGTATTATTCTTTGTTTCAATATCAATCCTTTTCTTTCTTGCTTCTGTTGTCATGATGGTTTTATATGCAACACATTGAACAACTTTATGACCAAAATTGTGACACGAGAAACATTGTCCATTAAAGAAGAAATTTCTGCGATCATGAAATCTTCTAATTGAATTTAACTGTTGATTGTTGTTTCTTTGAAAGATATTCCTGTTGGTGTTCTTTGAATTGAGATGATCATGCTTTACCTGTAATGATTCTTTATTCCCTTGCTGAGTGGCAGAATGTTATAAACCAACTGTAGCTGCTTTTAGATAATTTGGTGTTGAAGCCTGAGAATATTCTCTGGTATATCCAAGACCTGTCTTTATAAGAGGAGAACGTTGTACCTTGATAATCTCATCTAGGGTTTCATATCCTTTAGCAAATCTAAGATTCAGAGTCTTTACTTTCTCAAATTCTTTTCTTAGACTTACCACTTCACATTCTAATTTCTCATTGTGTTTCTTCGCTTCTTCAAACTGCTTTTCCAGAGTTTCTATGGTTATTTTCCTTTCTTCTAAGAGTATTTTACTTTCTTCTAAGCGTATTTTGAGTTGATTGTTTTCTTCAAGAAAATCATTGTCCTCTAGAGCATCCAAAAAAGTATCCTTTCTTCTCTAGATTCAAATGCCATGAGAAGTCTAAGATCTTGTTCACATTCTTCCTCACTATCAGATAACCCATCACTTTCTTCATGAGTATAGTAACTTTTTCTAGTGTTAAACCGATTCTTATTCCTTCTTGCTACTTCCTTCCCTTTTGCAGGTGTTTCTTTATGAGGACACTTAGCAGCATAATGACCAACTCTTCCACACTCAAAACATTTGAAATGAAGCTTACCTCTGAACCGTCCTGTGGCAAGTTGGAGTTTCTTTACAAAATTTACCTCATCTTCTTCTGAGATATATCCTGATCCTTCTGCTTATTGTACTTCTTTCCCTTTTGTAGAAGCTCTGAAGACAGCCTCTTTAAATTCAGATGGTCCTCCTCTTCTCATTTCATATGCAGTTATTATGCCATGAAGTTGTACCACAATAAGATTTTGAAGATCCTATTTTTCTTCAAGAGCAGCAACTTTTGACTCAAATTTTTCCATTAGCGATCTTAAAATTTTCTCAACCAAAGTAGATTCGGTTATTGTTTCTCCCAGATTTCTCATACGATTTACAACATCATCAAGAAGTAAAAAGAAACTGGCAATATTCTCATCACTATGCATCTTTAAATTTTCATATTCAATTCTGAGAGTTTGAAGTTTTGCACTTTTTACCTTTGCATCACCTTCATAACTTAGAATGATTTTGTCCCATATCTCCTTTGCTGTATTCAGCTGCATAACTTTGACAAATTCTGATTTAGTTAGACTTCCCGTTAGAGCATTGACTGCCTTTGCATTTGTTTCATTCTTCTTTTTAGTTAGATCTATTGGTACAGAAGCTGGATATTGATATCCTCATTCAAAAATGGCCATACATCTGCTCCCATAAACTGAAGATAAGATCTCATCCTTATTTTCCTGAAGATTAAATTGCTTCCATTAAAGAGCAGAGGCTTGATAGATGTTGTTCCATCTTGATTGCTCATCTTGCTTGATCTTCCTTCTAGCAGCTAAGCTTTCAGAAGGACCTGCTCTGATACCAATTGTTGGGAAAAACACTGAGAGGGGGGGTGAATTAGTATTTAGAGCTAACTGATAAACTTTTTACTTTTCTTTTCTCAAAACCCATACGCTACTTTACAGAACAAAACTAGTGTATATACACGGATATCCTTAAGGAAACTCGCGTATGATCACAACTCTTATTATGTATTTGATTCTTAAATAATTGCATAATTTATTCATCAGATGTTAAGCAGTAAGCATATGCAGTAAAAACAGAATAAACTATCACACATAAGCAACACACATGAACACCAGGATTTAAGGTGGAAACCCAAGTCGGGAGAAAACCACCGCTACCGTCGTCTCAATCTTCAATATTTATTATAAAGAAAACATCTTACAACCATGTACTAGTGCATACCCATACCAGCACGCAGGCACCCACCTACAGAAGGCTACAACCTTCTCTCGTTTACCAGCCTTTCCTGGAAGGGAGCTACAACCCCCTGTTCTCGTTTACCAGCCTCTCCTGGAAGGGAGCTACTACCCCGTGATATTAGCACCACCCTCTACTGGCAGAAAGCTTCAACTTTCATACTGAAGGCTTCTACCCTCAGATCCACTGCAGACCACATTTCATCAATTTTCATACTCGATCAAACAACTTCAACACAACCCTTCACTTATCAACAAACATACTTTGCCCAATACTTCAAACAAAACAGTGAGACCACTGTAACCAGAATATCAGAGATAACCTAAACTTCAGAATAGATATGTAGATGTAAACTCAACCCTGAACATTCATTGAATCAAATATCATATGCTACTTTTATTTACTGAAGCCGCATACATACGTGCTTTCCTACATACCAACCCGCGTATACTTCTGTGTATTTTATTCTTCAGAAAACCCTATACGCGCCTTTCATTAATAGAGACTGCGTATACACGCGATTTTGCAGAGACCAACTAGCGTATAGATCTGTAAATGAAAAACTTTACAAAACAGATCAGATCTATAAGCTTACCCAGATTTCTTCATTATCTTCAGCAGACTTTGCGCCAGATCTTCACCATTTCCTCTGCTGCAGATCATCCTAGAGATTTATCATCATCATAAGATCTAGAGATCTTGAACCATCCTCAGATCCATGGGTGCATCAAAGATTTATATCTATCAATTAAGAACAGAGTTCATTCATGCAGATAATCCTTAGAGATATTTATTCATCAACAACCCTTACTCATGCACACCCTTGCACAATGATCTTCTTCTCCTTATATAGATTTAGCCTTTATCAATACCATGAGTCAAAACCACACAACTTCCGATGGTATTCCTGAACGGGATCAAATAGATAATCCGACGCTCAATATAGTGGGCCAATACCATGGTAATCCCCCTAGGTATCATAGTTTTTAGAGCGCAAAAGGCATACGCGAATTTGAGTGTGCGTATCCGCATGTATACGCAACTTCGCCTCATAAAAAATGCGTATATGCTAACCCTGAATGTATACGCGGGTTCCCTTCACAAAAGTAGAGTATATACGCTGGTTTCCTTCACAAAAGTAGCATATACATTGTGACATATTATATTTATCATTTTTCTGGCACTTACTGGAATTGTTTTCTCTGTCACATATGAACTGATCTATAGATACATCATTCTTACATCTTTAGCACATAGGTTGCTTATCATAGGTGACTCATCAAGAAGGTTTCCATCAAGGCCAACTTCATCAAGTAGGTTGCCATCAAGGACAACACATTGCATCATATTGCCAACAATATGTTGCAGACATTGGGTCTTTTGATGGCAAGGACATGCCAGTGCCACCAAATGATCCATGTGTGGATCTTGATAAGGATTAGGATATGCCAGATGTCGAGGATCATGAGGCCGGTGCAGAGAGACTTGCTCCTGCTGGTGCACCAGTTCCGCCTTTCTCTTGGTGCGGTAGGCTTGATAGCAGATTCAGGATGGAGTTGGGCGACCAAATCACTGCATTGATTGTTAAGGCGGGAGTCAGGCCCGCTACTATGAGAGACATACATGCCGATGGTAGGTTGTTACATATGTAGAGAGGCATGCTGCGTGACATGTACAACCTGATGCGACATGTTGTAGGAGCTACGACCTTAGTTACATGGCTGAGGAGGACTGTTTCATGTTATAGGCATGGTCAAGATGAAGCACGTGATTAACAGTCCACGAGCAGTGACGCATCATCTGATGATCGTTCACCTTGCGGATGCCAGATGAGAAGCCTCCACTAGCATCGAGTAGAAGTCATCATGGAGAGTAGGCTGGACCATCGGCCACATCCAATCAACAACCTGCAGCATCTAGCAGTATTCATTATCATGATCAGGCTGGACCATCGACCATGTTGAGTCATCACGATCAGCAGCCGACAGTTGATCCTGATCAACATGAGGCACCAGTACCATATTAGCAGGCACGTGATGATCAACATATATCTGAGCTTGTCAAGGCTACATCATTAATTGAGCAGGCCTCAACCAGTAATGCTATTAATGATGTGCCAACAGTTTATCCATGACATTTATATTACAGCTGTATATTTTTGACATTATTCAATTATATATGTATATATATATATATGGTCCATGTATTTTATGTTCATGTTGTAGTTGTACTTAATTTACATGTTTGTGATCATCATAATGTGTATATTGTTAGGTAATGTTCGATATGTTCATTTAATGTGCAACTTGCAGATAGATGTGTATGTGATAGCAGTTATTTCACAAGAGATGTATATTTGATGTTTGTGTTGTGATGATGTTATATAATGCTAATTGTGTTTTGTTAGATGATCATGATCACGATGATGTTAACGAATTTGAATGTGTTTTTTATTAAAATATGATGTTTGTATGATGGTTATCATGATTGTGATGTTTATTAATCAATTTAATATTAAATGGTCATGATATTGTAAAATTGTAATATTTGTAATTCTAATTGTATGTAAAATTCTAAAATTGTATTTGTATTTGTATTAATTGTAATTGTAATTGTAATTGTATGTAAAATATTTGTAAAATTTTAATTGTAATTGTGATATTTAGTTTATTGTGAAATGATTGTAATTGTAATTGCATATATGTAAAATTTTAAACTTGTAATTGTATCTAAAATTCTAAAATTGTAATTGTAATGGTATATATGTAAATTTGTAAAATTGTAATTGTAATTGTAAATTTTAAATTTGTAAAATTGTAATTGTATATATGTAAAATTCTAAAATTGCAATTGTAATTGTAATTGTACGTGAAATTGTAAAATTGTAATTGTAATTGTAATTGTAGTTCTATGTAAAATATTTGTAAAATGTTAATTGTATTACTGAGAATTAATTGTAATTGTATGCAAAATTCTAAAATTGTAATTGTAATTTTAATTGTAATTATATGTAAAATTGTAATTATAATTATAATTCTAATTCTAATTTTAATTTTAATTGTAATTGTATGTAAAACATTTGTAAAATTTTAATTGTATTAATGTGAAAAAATTAATTGTATTAATGTGAAATGATTTTATTAAATTTTTTAAATTTATAAATTTGTAAAATTTTAAATAATTGTAAACTAATTAATCTAGAATAATATGAATTATTGTAAGATAATAAAGTTTAGAAAAGAATGCAAATAAATTCATGTAATTTATAATTATCATTATTTTATTATGATCTTACATACAAAAAAAGAACTTTATATAGCCATTTTTTTTGAGATCAACATAATTGCAAATTATCAAGTGAAATATTGATTTTAACATTAACACAATGAAAATTACCAATTAATTCAAAATACATATTATAATGCTCCGAAAAATCCATCTTAAAAAATATAACTATTGATGAAATAACACAGGTACCATATCACTCTTGGTTCTCATGATCACCCTCATTATCTTCCATCTCGCATGGCATGATAACACTATTGCTCTGAAAAATATGTTTTGATCTAGGGTCATGTCTCAATACGAACCATCAATCCCTATCCAACACATCTGGGTAAAAAAACATCTGGTTGCAGTGTTTGGGGAAAACATAGGGCTCCTTAGCTTCATCCCACATCTTTCTAGAGTTGATACATATCAGACTACTATTATGATCTTCCTTTACATTATTCCGATCAAAGGTGTCCCACCACTTGCACCTAAAAATGACATATTGGAAAGAAGAGAAATCCACTTCAATGATCTCTTGTATCTTTCTGACGTAACCTAATGTCCCTTGTACTAGGTTTTGATCACGGTGGCTAGATCACCTAGATTGATCGAACTTGACTTCCACTCCACAGTCTTGTGTGATGTTTCCAGCATCGACATTTTTTGTGCGAAAATGGTGTCCATATGCCCACATAGGTGGGAACAAATGCACCTATTATAAAAAAAGGTAAAAAAATAATAGTTTCATGTGTCTTATAATAACCCAAAAAGTAAAATATGAAATATAGATGTCTTATAAGTTTCAAATTTACATATAAATTAAATAGATTATTACCGAGTTGTTTCACCCAATGCCTACATTTAGTGCATCCTCTTTAGCACACGAGTAATTACTGATTGCACTGTATTTCTCTCTGACTTGGTCATCAACCCAATTGTTGGGACATATTTTTGGCATATTTTCTTTTAAATGATCGGGATAAGGCACATTTCTACCATTCATCTTTCTGAATTATTTCCTGTCACTATCCCATTTCATCCTCTTTTGTTCGTACAATACGACCCACGGTTGTGTCACTTCAGAATTGTAAAGAATGAATTTATTGATTGCTTCAATTTCTATATTTGCTGATGAAATCAAATCGACATTATATAATACATACAGATCAAAATATACATTATATCGAAGTTAAAAATGAATATTTACTTTATCTAAATTTTAAAAATTATAAGTCACTTACTCTCTATCAAGCACTTTTTTCCACTCGTTTGGAGCAACTCCCCTTCTCTTTTGTCTTCATCCCTTTCATCATCCCAAATCACCGCACCTAGTCTGTTGTCGATATGCTTGATGTACTCACTGGTATAATAGAAATACTCATATGATATGTACCCCTCTGCGATAGACCCCTTGGGTTTTTCCCTTTGTCGAATAAAACCTTTCAATTTATTCATGTACCTCTCTAAGAAGAACACCCAACGACAAGAAACCACCCCAAATAATTCAATCACATCTACTAGGTGGAATAGAATATGAACCTTCAAGTCCATGAAACTCATTGGAAGTTCCTTCTCAAACATACAAACAATCTCAATTATCTCTTAACACCACCGTTGAATGCTAGTCACATGAATCTCCTTTGATGTGATCCAACGTAAAAATGTAGATAATTTAGATATGGCACGTCCTAGGTCTTGAGGGAATTCATGTTTCACACACCCACACATGAACAAAGGATAATGAAACTGCAAAGTTATAAACACGTGCAATAATATACAAAGTTAGTTATGTTTTATGATCGCTGCATGGGATAAAATTTATTAATATAACAAATAAAAAAATGATCATGTACGTACTCTTAGAAGATTCAGATGGTCATGTGATTTCAACCCCAACAAATGGTCATCCATGGTGAAGCATTGCCATAGTGAAGACCCATATGAAGATGGCACACTCACACCTATTATAACTTCATTTTCCAAAGAAAGATCATCTTTTTAAAAATCCATGGGACATCACCTTCTTTGAAATACCATGAATTATAGGGACCATCACCTGCCTCTGATCCTGTACTTTCTAATCGTGTTGGCCAATGTTTCTTTTTAGTTTTGAAGTAATAAGATCTTTCCTAATAACCAATGTGTCACTTTTTTTTTATGATAGGTTCCTCTGTAAAGAAGATAAAACTTTTTTAAATATATGCATGAGATCTAATAAGTGGGTAATCTTAAGATGCTCCCAATATGGGAGGTTATAAAATATAGATTTCTTTTTCATCCCAATGGGAAATTTATTAACATATGTGTCACAGAATTTTGGATCATTGAACATAGGCTCCCCATTTGAATCTAACATTTCTATGAACTCCTTCTCCTTATCTCTCTCATATTCTCTAATACATTCAACTAGTGTCATTATTGGAGGCGTTTGGGTTCTCTCTCATTTACCATTGAAAGCGGATGCTGCTCTTTTGTAAGGGTGTTATTCTGGGAGGAATACCTTGCAGCAATCATACACTGGCTTTTGTACTTCCTTGGACCATCTAGCTTTCAGAGAAGGTCCACAACATTTACATCAAAAATACCCTTTTGTTAGAAGACCTGTGAGATTATTGTATACAATTAATATGCATGGCACGTTAAATAATATCATGAAGATCAGAACAATTACAATGAATTAAATAACTAATTTGTGAAATAATATTGTTACGTATATAAACAAATCAATAAATTAAACATGTAATTTACTAGAGCAAAATCCTAAGCCTGGATAATCATGTATCGTGTAAGAAAATATGCCATACAACATAAAACTCCTCTTTGTTGCGATCTGTCTTAATACATCGTATACATTTATCCCATCCCATAATTCCTTCAATTCATTTACTAGTGCTTATAAGTAGACATCCATATTCTTCACTTGTCCTCTACTAGGGACTATAAGAGCCAACATAAGATGTTCATTCATCACGAACAACCATGGGGGGGAATTTTTAGTGATCACTACTATAGGCCAAACAAAATAGTTGGTGTTCTGGAGGGAATATGGGTTGACGCCATCCATGGCTATGCTGAGTCGTAGACTTCGTACTTCACCCTTGAATTTTTTGGGCCATGTATCCTCTGTATGCTTCATGGCTATTGAATCAGTTGGGATTTGCATAACTCCCAACTCACTTCTGTGTGAAGTATGCCATCCATGAAACATAGCTAATTCTTTGCAATGAAAGAGCCTTTGAACCCTTGGGATTATAGGCATGTGCCTCAATATCTTAAAAGGAGGACCAGTACATGATTTACCCTTCTTTTTTTATTTATCATACCTATCATGCCCATATTTCGGACATATCTCTTTGTCTACATATTATCCTCTATATAGAATACAATCATTTGGACATGCATGATATGATATGTACTCAACACCCAACATTTTCAACAATTTCGTTTCCTCTTCGCAACTACCGGGAAAGACATTATCACTCGGAAGAAACTTATCTTTGAATAACTTATAGTTGGTGATCACTAAATTTACATTAATGCCGATATAATTATTAACGTTCATAAAATTTACCATTTGTAGTGTTCATTGCATACTGATTATATTTCTCAAATTTATATAAGGGAAGGCTTTATGGTAACTTACCTCAAAATTTCTGAGAAACATGCATTCGACAAGCCAAAATTTGCTTTCAAGTTGTACAGTAACATAGTTTTCCCCAACTAGGTAGAATTTGATTGACCGCTAGGTCCAAAGAGAGTGGTGGTGGAAGCAAATTTAAGGCTTTCGAAGAAGGTGTCAGCGATATGAGCATCATCCCCTAGCTGGTCATCATTTTGGAATGCATCTAACAACATTGTCTCCATGGTAGTCATATCCCTTAAGTAATCATCCATACCAACCTCTATTTGATTGCCTCCATTTCTAGCTTGTGAAGAAATACTATTGTTGTAGGCATTCCTAATTGGTGAATTTGGACGTAGTGGGAATTGAATTGGTGGTTGATTCAACCATTCTTGGTATCGTTCCTCTCCGATTTTTTCTCTTAATTTAGTCTTCTCTCGATTTGAAATTGTCGTGGGGTGTAACAGAAGATGGTAGGTAGGTCGATCATCATCACTAGAATCCTAATAATTTAAAAAAAAAAAAATTGAACATGATTAGTACAAAATATATGATATCAATTAGTAACCACGTTGACAATATTGCATCATTAACTGGTTTGACATTGAAATAATTACATTAATCAATATACCAAAAAATTATAATTATTACCATCATTGTTCTAGGATTGTGGCTAGAAGATGCAATATTGTTACAATTGGCAGGGTGAAGTGACTCTCCATTTTCATCTACCAAATGTGCCTTGCGGAATGTTTCTCCTGATAAGAGCTTTCGACGTTTTGGAGTTGTTTGAATATTTTGTGCATATGAACTCGATTCTGAATATGCATGAACATGCAAATTTGTATACATTATAAATTTAATTAAGTTGTGCATGATTGACATGGATAAAAAACATAAATTCAATTAGATAATGAAAATATAAATAAAATTTGAAGTAAATATTACATCTCGAGATGGATAAGGAGAACTCTGCAATGGAATTTGAGAAATATTATGGAATGAGATGGATTTTGAAGAATTGTCCATTCAATATATTTATGATATTTTTCCCTGCATTTGAGCAAAATCAACAATAAATTTTGGTGCAGACACCTAAAAGTAATTTTGGTGCCTTAAAAATGGACATCTTGTTATCAGTACTAATGTACAGATCACCACACCGGTGTGTTTTAGTTATTGCGCAATAGTTCCATGTTATAAATGGATGCACAAGTGTGGTGCTATTAAGTGACGCACCGGTGACGAATAACCGCAAATAAAAAAAACGCAACTTTATTTTCTTTATGTGAAAAAAAGGGTAAATTGAAAAATGGGCTGCAAAATATTTTCAAAAATATAATTTCATAAAACAATTCTTTAAATACTAAACACTATTCATTATTTCACTTTTTTTGCAAAACATTTCAGCCAGAGATTTGTAGGAGACATACTTGGAGCAAGAGAGCATGAGAGCACTGTGGAGCAGAGAAATACGTTCAAACAACAATATTCATACAATCAGAATTCCAAACATCTGGTGATTCAAACACTGTAGCATAGAATTTCAAACAATCTCGTGATTAAATTTTATTGTCTTTTTTACTTTTTTTTTTCTGTAGTTTTTTACGCAGTAAGAAAATTTCAATTTGTTTTTCATCTTCAGAAGGCAAAAAATAAAAAATAAAAAAAATCCATTTTTACCCTTAACCCTACATTCTTTTTGTTTCTGCCCTTTCTTCTCCCCGTTTCTGTGATTTCAGAATTAGGGATTTTCATTTTGGATTTATAGGGTTTGCATTTCTATATATAGGCCTAAGACATCCAGCCCACGGGATGACTTGCATAGTCGGATCCCAATCCATGTCGCCCCTTGTGTCAACTTTTAAAAACCACAATTTTTTTAATGGTGCGCCCAACGTAACATAGTGCACCGGTGTGCTGGATTATCCCAGCACACTGCAGAAGTTCCGTGTGGTAAAAAATATTTTTTTTTTAATCAGTGCGCTATATGTAAAATAGGGCACCGATGCACTATTTCACTATGGCACACCGCGCTCATGTTGTTTTGCAATTTTTTTTTATTGTGTTAATCGGTACACCATGTAACATATAATGCACCACACCGGGTCTCCTAGTTGATAGAGAGCACTGTATGGTGGTCCCTTGTTTGCACAGGGCATTTATGTTACAAAAACTAACACTGGATGATTTTTATTATTTTTTCTATGTTAATCAGTGCGGTCATTAACATGTAATGCACTAGTGCTTCTTGTTGACACAGAGCACCGTACGATGTATTATACTATTTTGGCAGTGCGTTTATAAGACCACAACGCATCGACGTCAGTGCGTACACCATGAATGGCACATCGATTACTTGATATTTTTTTTTTACCTGAAATTTTGACAATTTATTTATAAAATATATTAATGAATGATATGGTAGAGGTTTCATATTGATAAAGAAATGGCTGACAAGAGATCAAGTAACAAAAATTCTGATAACACATCAAGAAAAGAAAAAAATACAAGTTCTTTGTAAATTAATACAAAAAATATTATTTTTGAACTATATGTATGTTTAGCTAATATGTATTGTTTACTGTACATCATGCAGAGCCACAAAATGACGAAGCTCGATAAAATTATTTATGATCTAGGATTAGAAAAGCATAAAAGCTTGATGGAAAAATTGCAAAAGGATGAATCAGGTGAATGAAAAAATACTATCGATCCAATATGAGTTTATTTTTTTAATTTTAATTAATAATATACTTAAAACTATTAGATAACAGGTGTCAAAAAATATATTAGTTCACATCTGTTTAATTTTCTACATGGACCAACAACTCAGAAAAGGAATGTTTTTCTAAGAAAAGAAAAAAAATAAAACATGCAAATGAAAATGAATTGCTCCTTAGCTCATCTGGAGTGGTGTTGGAGGTTAACGAAAGGGGGAAAAATTTTATAAGAGTTTGAGGGATCTAATGGAATGATGTATAGATGTTCTTTCCACTTACAATAAAAAAATCAATCAAATGATTCCAAGAACCAAATTTTATCTAAACTACAGGAAGAGTTTCCAGAGAATTGGTCAATGAGACATGTCAGACTTTTAATAGCAAAAACATACAACAACAAAAAAGAAGCAATGAAAAAGTAATATTCCTTTAAATGTTTGTTTAGAATTAATTATAAATATCATTTATAAATATCACTTTTATTATATTTACTTTTCATATCTCAATATAAAAATTAAATAGTTTATTGTCATGTTACATTTTCAGGAAGATTATGAAAATCTCAAAATATGAACTAGCTGATATCAGAAATATGCTAGAAGGAATGTCCAAAATGGTATACAAGGAGATGGTCAAAGAAATGGAAAAAATTGCATCACGAGAGGAGCCATCTCAACAACAATGTGCTTCAAATGTAATATGTAATCATTGAATTTTTTGATCATTAGGTACAATAAATAATCAATTTAGCATTAAATATTAATTTTCAAGTATTTTATTACTGAAAAGAAAATAAAATGGAACCCATTCAGCACATAAAACATGACAACAAGGAAGAAAAGAGTTGATATCTAAGTTTGTGAGTAATTGTTACTTCCTTATAACAACATACCTAGATTTCATTTTTGTATTTTTTAAGTTGTTTTACAAAAATCATCATTAAATGTCTTCAAATAGGTGCTAACATACAAAGAAGAACCATCAGACGAATTGATTGACATTGGGTTAAATATGGGTTGTGAGTATATGTAGGCATATCAGAAATTAATTGTGGAATTTGTAAGCATCTATCGATTTTGTTTTACTTAGCTCTGTCTATAATTAATAGAACAAAAAAATATTTTATATTAAATATATGATTTGTTATGGGGTATAAAAATTGCAGGAAACAGAGTATGGAATTGTTCCAACAGATGAAATCTTGAAATATGGCATACTACATGGTTTTGAAAGAATGTGTATAGTTCATGAGTCAATTGCTGCTATGATACGCCATTTCTTTTCGATTTACATTGATGTATATTATTTAATATTACAATTTTCATTATTCTCACCAATGTACATACACTCATTACAATTTATTTTTATGTTTGTAGATGGAAGGTGACGAAGAAGAAAACAATCAACACTGTGAACAAAAAATTCATGAAAATAACCCATGTCATGGAAGTAGCTCTAGCAGTGAGAGCAGTTCAAGCGAAGAATGATGATCACTATGTTTGGATACAAAGAAAGGCGTTGTATTTTTTGAAATATTTGTCTGTGAAATCAGACATTTTTTGTAATGTAATGGACATAGTGTCCCAATTGAAAGACAAAGGGATACCAATAGCTTTCCCATTTTGTATGACAAAGACTATCTTATTCATATATATATATATATATATATATATATATATATATAATAAAATATGTTTTAATTTATTCTATTTTGTTCTCCATTATCGCTGCGAAATGTAACACCATTGATTAAATTTATGGATGATTAAATATTTTAATGAAGAGATGTGAAATTTGATGATATGATATAACAACTTAATCCAAACATCACATTCAAATGCACTAATAAAATTTTATTTCATATGAATACTATTATAAGATATGTGTCGTCTTTTGATGAATACTGAATTTAAAAAAAAGCACAATAATTATGATATGATATAAAAAATTAATCCAAACATCACATTATAATGCATTCATAAAAATTTATTTAATATGAATACTGTTATAAGATGTGTCGACTTTTGATGAATAATGAATTTAAAAAATTCACAATAATTGCACTATCACAGGTCGATGTTTCTAAAAAATACAAAATGAACACCACTGCATGTCAGTTACTGTACACTAGTGCGTTTGTATGATACATTGCACCGGTGCATTTCTACAACCTATAGGCACCACACAAATACCAATACCAATTATAAATCTTGGTGCATTTTAGCGATATTGAGCACTGGTGCATTAATGTGAGTCTACGCATCGGTGCATTTATACAACCTATGAGAACCACACAAATACCAATACGAATTAGAACAAACAGTGTGTTTGTCTGATGCTACGCACCAGTGCATTTCTATAACTCGATGTACCGGTGCGTTGAGACGACCTATGGGCACCGCACAAATCCCAAGACCAATTAGAATGGCCCTGTGCGTTGTATCACTAACACTGCATCCCGGTGCGGTTTTATACCTCGATAGCCCAGTGCATGCACCTTCGACCACCCTGAGCCACCTTATAGATGGAACGCACCAATGCGTTGAAAACTTAGTAGCGCACCGATTAAAAAATCATCCGTAATAACCTCTGGTCGCCCAGTATTTTTAGTTGTGCTAAAATTCCGTTAAAAGCTACACCAAAACCTCCGTAACCATAAACAAATGTTGTATAAAATGTGTTTTTGAAAATTTTATAACACATAAAACCTCCTTTATAACCTCCACTAGAGGGTCTTTTCCTTGTAGTGTCTACAAGTTTTATACATCTCTGCAAGTTGCTTGAAAACTCTATCAAATGCCAATATGCAATGTAAAAGGATTCATTTGTCCTTTTCTTGGTCCAATGACCATCGACATGAACAAAATAAAGTCCACAAATTCTCTCAATAAACATCCCAATCACTTGTTCACTGAAAAAAATGTTGCTGACACCCACTGACATATTTGTTGAAGTTGAGATTCTGAATCACTTTCCCACTGGAAAATTTGACGATGCCCACTGGCTAATTTGTTGATGCCCACTGGAAGATTTGATAATGCCCACTAGTTTCTTTTCATGAATCCTTCCATTGACATATTTTTTGATGTTGTAGAAACTCTTAGTCTGAAAACCACCTTCAATTCCATTATTAGATCATAAAATAAAGTAAAAATGAACTTTCAATAATATGCATACCAAAGCGAACAAAATAGTTCATTTTCATTAGTATTTGTTAACATAAACATACACTACAAAAAATGAAAGAGTAGTCTCACAATCATTCATGACATATGCATGAAAGTGCATCAGCTCAAATAGATTCATATGTTAAGTGAAATTCCCAAGACATACAATTATAATGTTGCCACAGTACCTCTAATAGTGGAATATTAGGTCACCACTTAATCCTCCAAAGCAAGTTATCTCCTATGATAAGTTAGAGAAGCCAAGGTGAAAAGACCAAAGTCTATTATATTGAGGTATGAGGGTATATTTATAACAAATGAGGTGATTCTCCACCTCCCATGTGACCATTGACCTCCCTCATGGCTCTTGAGTTTCTACAATGAATTTTTGAATTCCTATATGACCTTTGAACTTCTAATGACTCAAGAAATATCTAGTGACTTTTCACATTCAATTTGGGACACTTTGTCTTCTGCACATTTTAGATTTTTCTCATTTTAAAAATACAGTAACTACATTCCAAAACTTATGTGGCAAGATACATTGACACATATGGCTTTGTGATTACACTTGGTCAAACCATGACATGGCACTTCATTGTGATGTGTCCAAGCCTTTCCTTTCTCCTTGCATTTATGATTTTTACTTCTTCATGATGGATATATTCTTTCTCATGTTCATCCTCCAAAGGGTCTAGATCAGTGCTAAAACCGTCCAAGTCAACATGAGATGCCATCATTCTATCATGGTCCATGATTTAATCATGTCCCTCATAATGATTATTTCTTCTGCTCCTTCTTATCAAGTGCTATCTTGCAAACTATCCTTGATTATCTCCCTTGAGGATCACCTTATCTAACACCTGCAACTGAAGTCCACTCATGCAGGATGACATCAATCTAGAAACTACCTATTCGACCTCTTCTTTGCTTATGGAAGATGTTGAATCTGATGAGGAAACATACAAGGGTTTTGACAGAAATAGGTTGATAATTTCCAAATTGAACATCAAAGGGGATAAGGGATTACCTCCCTGTCCAATGAAACTGTGCAAAGTATCATAGGAGGGAAGAAAAAACAAGGGATCACATAGTAAGGGGTTTTAATGAGTAGGGATGGTAAGACTGGCCACTGTAATTGTGAAATGCATAGTAATTCTTCGACATGGTAAGGAGACTATGTAGTTGGGTAGTTAGTTAAACAGGGAGGATCCAATTTCTAGTGAAATTGTGCAATGTGAAATCCAGGTAAATATAGGACAAGTTATTGTGTAGTTGAGGCAGTTAGTGATGTAGTGAGGTAGGCTTTCTCACTCTGATTGCAAATGCATACTTATGGGGAGAATTGGTCAGTAGATTTCATAAATGAGGAATCTTGACTTATGCCTAATATCAAGGTTGGTGTGCAATGGAAACCTAACCATGCAGTGATTGCAAAGTTTGCATGTGCAAGAGGTAGGGATTGAGCACTGGTATTGCACAATGCATAATCCTAGGAGGTAGTGAATGTGTAGTGCATTGTTCTTGGAGGAAAGGATGACTTATTGGGGATTGATATTGTGCAATACACAATTTAGGAAGGAAATATGATTAGTGGGTGGTCAAGAAAGTTGCAAAGAGAGGAACACTTCAAAAACTGACTAAGTGTGGGATTATTGAAATGAAATATGCAATCAGAACATGCAACAAGGCTTGATCATGATCACATAATTACAATTGATCAGCCACATGAAAATTAAGCACTTAAAACCTAAAATTAATATGCATCCATTTAAACTAAAGTAAAGAGACACTTATTTCTAAGTGTGATAGTTGAAACACAACTTTGTGAAACTTAGAATACAAGTTACGACACAAGTGCCAGCTGCAACTAGAAAGTGCCCTAAACGGTGGGAGAGTGTCTAGCACATATTCTTATGATATATATGATTAGCTAATGCAAAAGGATGTGTTATAGATACCTCTAGTAATGTGCTAATGTGAAACACATGCAAGAGTACAAAAAATTAAAAGCGACACTTACATTAGAGAACTTTTGAGGTCTAAAATGGGCCTCCTAAGAAAAATATACAACCAAAATAAACTTTATAAGAACCAATAGGATTCAAGATGATGATTTCAAGCATGGGGGATTACTCACCATTTTTGGGGTAAAAAATTAAAAAGATTAAAAAATAATAAAATAATAAAACTACTTTTTCAACTTTTATTTTCAACTTATCTCCCCAAGTTATTACTCAAATTTAGAGTGGGAGTACTTGTTGGATGTGAAATTTGATTCCTCATCCAAGGAGTAACCATGTTGCATAGTTTCTATGGAACCTACTACACAAAAAGTGAGAAATACATGAAAAAAGTGATTGCAATCATGTTTTTCCTGTATTTCTCACTTTTCATGTAGCAGGGTCCATAGAAACTATGCAACATGGGCACTCCTTGGATGAAGAATCAAATTATGCATCCAATGAGTGTTCCCACTCAAAATTTGAGTAAAATGATAGGGAGATAAGTTGAAAATATGAGTTGAAAAAGTAGTTTTGTCTTTTTTCTCTCTAAACTTTGATGATGTAATCTAATATTATTTTATTATTTCCACTATTATTTTATAATTTCCTTAGGAGGCCCATTTTAGACGTCAAAATTCCCATAATACGATAGTAATAAATAGAGAACACGACACTTTCAAAATCTAAAGAAAGTGAAAGTGACACTGCCAGAGAGAATAGAAAGAAAAATCAACACTTGTTAAAGTGAAATCAAGAAGAAAAAGACAATTTAAAAATTGAGAGTGATACTTGTGAAGAAAAAGGCGTGCAAATGTGACAGTTGAGAAAATTCACGTGAATAATGATACAATTGAAACTAAGAGAGAGGGTAATGTCTACTAGAATTTCTCATTGACTTTCCATAGGGATTACACAATCTCTATCTCTAAGAACTACATAGTCACTGTCTTTTAGGACTGCGTAGCCATCATCCACAAGGAACTGCGTAATCATTGTCCTTAGGCACTGCACATTCACTATCATCAAGGATTGCACAGTGCTTGAATTTCTAGGGTGCATATTAACTGCTAGGATTGTTGGAAAAGGGTGCACTTATGAATGCATCAAGGGCTAAGCATGTGTAAGAAAGTGGGCTTGATGCTTAGAATCACAGAAGAAGACCTAAGAACTTAGAAAATCCTTAATCGATGACGAAGAAAATAAGAAAAATCCATGAATGAGAGATCATAGGATCATAGGGAGGCTCCAAAATTTGAATGCAATAAAATATTGGAGGGTGTTTTTTTCAATGACAGCATGTATATATATGTGTACCAAAGGCCTCGCAAGTGCGAAAGACAAGGGAAAACGAATGAACTATTTCTCTTGTTACTTAAAAGGTTTATTTCATATCCCATTATTTCTCGAATGCTTAGTTTATATTAATTCTTGTCTTTCATTTCCTTGAACTATAAATATATGCATCCTATTTAATTTCTAGGACAGTGATTCTAGAATGGTGGTTCAATTATTTACTGGTCTAGAATAGTGACAAGCCTCCACACTTGATTGACTGTGATTTTGTGCTAGAAGGGTCGAGTGGAATTGTGTTTTCATTGTTCCTTGAACAATTTCCTTTATGTTCTTTCCAAATTCTTTTTTTCAAGATGGTTGTTGTATTTATCCCTTTTGATTGGTAAAGCTTTGCATTAAATAATTTTATAGTGAAGTGGACTCAAAATAGTCTCTCTGTTGGGTATGTGTTATATTCTTTCCATGACTAGCCCCATGCGCTGTACGTTGCGCCGGGCGTAGCAGGGGGGTCACAGAGGGGGCAGCAGCCCCCCCTGTCAGGGTCCGGGGCAGCGCCCTGGCGAATTTTTTTTTTGGTTTGCGATCCCACTCATAGGCGGAGCCACCCATGTTTTGTGCATGAGTTTGCACATGGTTTTTTGGGGTACGATGGTTTTCGACCCCTGGTATTTTGTAGATCCGGTCAAGGGAACTATGGTTATGTTCTAATCTAGGATTAATGGATTAGGGTTTATGTATGCTTCGGCATGTATATATGTGTTGTAACACTAAAATGAATATAATGAAAAATGAAGCTGGTCGTCCCGATTTGGGATCCAGGGGAAAATCTCTGTGTTTATCTATTTTATGTTTTATGCTCTCGCTATTGTTTATTTTCTGTTATAAGATTCGAGTGTAGATCATTTTTGTTCAGGGTTAAAACCTACATTTGGTATCAGAGCTGTTTTGGCTTCAAGGGGACGCCTTTGCTGCTGAGGGTTTATTTTTTTCTCGGGCCTGAGGTAGACCCTATTTAGTGGGAGATCTGCGGGATTGATTCTTGCGGTGAAAGAAGATGGCGAGCGGTGGGAAGATAGAGATCGAGAAATTTAATGGTCAGAGCTTTGAGTTATGGAAGCTCAAGATGGAGGATCTGCTGGTGGATAAAGATCAGTGGATCGTGGTAGATCCAGGTACTAAACCAATGGCAATATCAGATGAAGACTAGAAGAAACTAGATCACAAGGCTAAGAGCACAATACGGTTGTGTGTCTCAGATTCAGTATTGTTAAATGTATCTGGGGAAGCTACGACAAAGAATTTGTGGGAAAAACTTGGGACTTTGTACCAATCTAAGTCTCTGGTGAATAAGTTGTTCCTGCGGAAAAAGCTGTATAACCTGAGGATGAAGGATGGAGGCTTGGTGACATAGCATATGAATGCCTTCAATACTGTGGTAAGTCAACTATCATCTGTTGATATTAAAATCTCAGATGAAGATAAGTGCATCAGTTTTTTTTGTTCTCTACCAGACTCGTGGGACAGTCTGGTTATTGCAATAGGTAGCAATACAACTACCTTGAATTTTGATGACATTGTCTCAGCCTTGCTGTTGGAGGAAATGAGACGGAGAAATATGGAGGGTCAAAATGGAGATGCCTTATCTGTACAAGGAAGGTCCCAAAACAGAAACAAGAATAAGGTTTCGAGTGGGAGATCCAAATCTAGAGGGAGATCTAAATCTTCTGGAAAGTTTGTAAAGGTATGCTGGAAACGTGGAAAGGAAGGGCACTACAAAAAGGAGTGCAGATCTAAAGCTCCTAAGAAAGGAAAGGGATCTGATGATGCTACTTCTGCAAAGGACGAAACCACCTCGGATGAAGGTGGGGATGTGTATTTGGCTTCTTCTTCAAGTACACATGTAGATCATGTGTCATAGATGATTGAATCAGGTGCATCCTTTCACTTCACTCCCCATAGGGAGTGGTTCTGAGAGTATGAGAAATATGATGGTGGTGACGTCTTCCTAGGGGATGATAGGAAGGCCAGAATCATTGGACGTGGAAAGGTCAAGTTGAAGCTGAAAGGTGGAAGGATTATAACACTTCCTGGTGTTCTGCATATTCCTGCATTGGCCAGAAATCTGATTTCTATAAGCAATATGGATGATACAGGTGTAAAAAGAGTATTCGAGAAAGATGCCTACAAGATGGTTCGGGGAGCACTGGTATTAATGCGGGGAGTTCAGATTGGAACTCTGTACAAGCTACAAGGTAGCACTATTATTTATGGGTGTAACAATTCTGTGGTTCCTGAAAGTGGAGCGGAAAGCCTAATTGTCTTTGGAGAAAAGACCATGCTATGGCATCAAAGGCTTGGAACTATTGGAGAGAAGGGCCTTCAGATACTACATAGAAATGGTATGGTAGAAGGTATGTCTAATTTCTCTCTAGATTTTTATTTCTGTGAACATTTGTATATGGGAAGCAGAATTGGGTGAGTTTTCCTTCTGGTGCTAAGAGGGCGAACAAGATATTAGAACTTGTGCACAGTGATGTGTTTGGACCTGTGTCAGTTCCATCACTGGGAAAGTCTGTGTACTATGTTTCATTCATAGATGACTTCTCAAGGAATACATGGATATATTTCTTGAGGAAGAAATCTAAAGTCTTTGAAAAATTTAAAGAATTTAAGGCTCTGGTGGAAAACCAGACAGAGAAGAAGATAAAGGCGCTGAGGACAGATAATGGTGGGGAGTTCTGCAAGAATGAATTTGAAGAGTTCTGTAAGAAGTGTGGTATAGCACGACAGAAGACTACTCCATATACACCTCAACAAAATGGAGTTGCAGAAAGAATGAATAGAACACTGATGGAAAAGGCAAGAAGCATGCTCAGTGGTACCAGGTTAGGACAAGAATTCTGGGCAGAGGCAGTGGAGACTGCATGTTACTTAGTTAACAGATCACCTTCATCAGCGTTGGAGGATAAGACTCCACATGAGGTATGGACTGGTAAGAAACCCTCTCTTTGACATCTAAGGGTATTTGGATGTGATGCATATGTACATGTTCCAAAGGAGAAAAGGACCAAGTTGGATAATAAATCTGAAAGGTGCATCTTTATTGGGTATAAGGATGGTTTAAGGGGTTACAAGCTTTGGAACCCAGAAACAAGGAAGGTTGTATACAGCTGAGATGTGGTGTTTAGAGAGGTGAAAGATGTTGTTAAACATGAATTCATACCAAAGGAACCTAAGAAGATAGATTTTGAGCTAAAGGATGATGAATCAGACTCTACAACAGAAGAAGATTCAGAAGAGGAAAAGCCACAAACCCCGGCTTTGAGAAGATCAGTTCGGGAAAGAAGGCAACCAGAAAGGTATAGTCCATCTACTTTCTGTTTAGGTTTTGCCTTAACTATAACTGATGATGATCCCAGAACTGTCAGGGAGGCAGTAGATTCAAAGGATGGAAAACTCTGGAAGGAGGCCATGGTTGATGAAATGGCATTCTTGCATAAAAATGAGGCATGGGATTTGGTGGAGTTGCTGGCTGGAAGGAAGCCCATCAGGAGAAAATGGGTGTTTAAGAAGAAGATGAGTGTAGAAGGCAAGGTGGAGAAATACAAAGCTCGGTTGGTAGCAAAAGGTTATTCCCAAGTGCCGGGAATTGATTTTGGTGATATTTTTTCTCCTATTGCCAAAGTTACTTCTATTAGATTACTTTTATCTGTTGCTGCTACATTTGATTTTGAGATAGAACAGATGGATGTGAAGACAACATTTCTTCACGGGGATCTAGAAGAGGAGATCTACATGAAGCAACTTGAAGGCTTTATGGTGAAGGGTAAGAAGAACTAGTATGCAGGTTGAAGAAGTCTCGGTATGGGTTAAAACAGTCACCAAGGATGTGGTATCAGAAATTTGATACCTATATACGGGGACTTGGCTTCACCAGAAGCAAGGAGGATCACTGTGTTTATTTTAAATTAATTGGCGACCATGTTATTTATTTGGTCTTGTATGTGGATGATATGTTGTTGATTGGAAATGACAAAGAAATTATCCAAGATTTGAAGACCCAACTGTTCTCCAAATTCAACATGAAGGATCTTGGTGCTGCAAACTATATTTTGGGCATGGAAATTAAGAGAGATCAGGCAAAGAGGAAGCTCTGATTAAACTAGAGGAAGTATGTCGAGACTATATTGCAGAGGTTCAATATGCAGGTTACTAAACCGGTGAGTGTTCCTATTCCTGTAGGTGCAAAGTTGTCTGCTGAATAGTGTTCCAAGACACAAGAAGAAGAGGAGGATATGTCCCGTGTTCCATATGAAAGTGCAGTGGGTAGCTTGATGTATGCAATGGTCTGTACTAGACCAGACATTGCACATGCAGTGGGACTATTGAGCAGGTTTATGTCAAACCCAGGGAAGGAGCATTGGACAACAGTGAAGCAGGTTTTCAGATATTTATGTGGCACTAGTGATTATGGCTTATGCTACCAAGGAATACCAGGATTAGAAAGAATGTTGGACATTCATGGTTTTTTTGATGCAGACTAGGTTGGAGATCTGGACCAAAGAAGATCTACAAGTGGGTCTGTGTTTAGCCTATTTGGAGATGCAGTCAGTTGGATGAGTAAAATACAGTCTGTAGTGGTGCTTTCAAATAAAGAGGCAGAATACATAGCAGCCACTCATGCAAGAAAGGAAGCAGTTTGGTTGCAGAGATTGTTTTCAAGTATGGGGTTGGTACAACAAGCTATAAGGATAGACTGTGATAGTCAAAGTGCAATTTTCTTGTCTAAGAACCCTGCTTATCATTCAAAGACAAAGCACATTGATGTTCAATATCACTTTGTTAGAGATATGGTTTAGGCTAAAAGGGTGTTGCTGGTAAAGGTGGACACTTTGAAGAATGTTGCAGATGCATTGACAAAGTCTGTGAGCACTCAGAAGTTCTCTTGGTGTAGAGAAACAATGGGTGTTGCAAAGCTGGGCTAATGACTTAGCTCTCCTGTGGCCCCCTGCGGAAAGAAAACAACAAGTGGGAGAATGTTGGGTTTGTGTTATATTCTTTCACGACCCAGCACGTGTTATACGTTGCGTTGGGCACGGCGAGAAGTGTCGCGCCCCCCTATTAGAATCAGAAGCGACGCCAACAATTTGTTTGGTTTGGTCCCACTCCTTAGGTAGACCCACCCATGTTCTGTGCATGATTTTGCATATGGTTTTGGGGTACGATGGTTTTCGGCCCCTGGTATTTTGTAGATCCGGTCAAGGGAAATATGGTTATGTTCTAATCAAGGGTTAATGGATTGGGGTTTATCTTTCTTTAACATATATAAAGATATGTACAACACTAAAAGAATATAAGCAAAAAATCATTTGTGGTCGTCCCGATTTGGGATCCAGGGGAAAATCTTTGTGTTTATCTGTTTTATGTTTTATGCTCTCGCTATTGTTTATTTTCTGTTATAAGATTCGTGTGTAGATAATTTATGTTCAGGGTTAAAACCTACACTCTCATTTCTGACCAATTGTTAGATAATGGTAATCCTTTTTTTTGAAGAGTAACTTTGAGTTATGATGGGAAAGTGAGTTGAATATTTGTCGAAAAGGAGCTTAAATGTTAATTAATTTGTACGGGATTGGGGAAAAGGAGACAAATTTAGTTAACACATGAATCTCTAGTTTTCACCATAATTTCAAAGTTGGGTCCCATTTTTTGGAGATCGCAAATTCCGCAACATAAGCCACCCCTAATCTCATGTAGCATGTCCCCTCGTTTGGTCGGTATTCGAAGGACAATCGTGCATAAATCCAAAACGAGCAGGAGATTTCGGAACCCAACCTTGTCCTGAGATTTATGTATAGGTGAGTTGATTTAAGTTTTTTGCCTTGATTCATAAAAGGAAGGGTGAGGGTCAAAAAGTGGATTTTATCACATAGGGGAGTGAGGAACAAGAACTCTTGAAGGTAATTAAGTTTTATATTGTGATTTTTTTCAGAAGTGGGATTTGACACATGCTTCCAATGCATTAGTTTATGTGATTGTTATTAGGTAGCACAGATTTACTATAGGGTAGATATGAATTATTCACTTTGTTAATAAGTTATTTATTTATTTATGATGACAAAATATGTCAAATTTTGTTGTAATTTTCTTCTTCATTAGTATATATTTATTTTAATTCCATATTTATTGTGTATTGAAAGTGATAAAAAAATTTAAAATACAATTTTTTTTTTTTGTGTAAAATTGGAGAAAATATTTACACTTCAAGATATTTGATCCCTTTTCATATTTAATAAATTCGAATATAAGATCATTTATTTTTATTCTTTATAATATTATATATATTATCATCTCTATATATCAAAATATTTTTATTGTGCTGGGAGATGATCTACATCCCAGTAAAGGGGAGATGTGTCATGTAATGTAAGTAAGTAAATAAGTCTGTCGTGATTTTTTAAATGTTAAGAATATATATATATATATATATATATATATATATATATATATATATATATATGAAAAAAAAAATGTCGGCCCAATATGGAGGTGATGTTATAGTGGTGTAAATGTTTGTAAATATTTAACATTTACATAATCGTACAATAAAAAAGAGAGTAAAGGATTAAAATTGATATAGAGCCCACTATGGAAGAGGTGTAAACATTTCAATGTTGGCTTGATTAATATTAAAAAGTTAAATGTAACCAAAATAATTTAGTCAAATTTATTATATTGTAATTTTGTTGTTATTAATAAAATTAGGGGAATTTTTTAGATAAAAGAAAATCATAATATACATATCACATTAAAATATATAACATGTAAATATCACCGATAAAATAAGATACATTTTACCATCTCAATTAAAATAAGCATTGCAATCCTATAGTATTGTTATGGAAAGAGCTCATAAATTGAGATGTGAAGTGGATAGCTTAATTGATTTCTGAGGCACAATGTCATAAATATTGGTGGGTAGTAACCACTATTTTTTCTACACATTTACAATTTTACTCCTATGCAAGTGTAAAGGAAAACATAAATAATGGTGGATAGTGACTCCCAATAAGTATATTTATTTACATTTCATTGTTATCCATCTTTTATGCAAGAACTTGCTTAAATTATGGCGGGAAGTAAATTATGGAAAATATGTTATTTACATGAGTATGAACTATTTTCAAGGATTTTATTTCTAAATTAAAAAATCACTGCACAAATATCTAAAACCATTTGTAATCATATCCATAGATTATGTTTCAAAATATAACTAGTTTTTTAATAATATTGAAAAATAAATATTTGATTTTCAAAGTTAAACATAATAAGTTGTGTTGAGCCTCAAGACTGTCTTTATTTTGACATATATTTCACCACTTCTCCTTTCCTTTTTACATAATTCACAAACCCAATAAGTATTAATTGATATATTTTCACTCTAAAAAGGCATTTAAATGATCTGTCTTTTATATTCTAATGTTCCTTATTATTTGAATATATTTTGTAAAAATTCTTGCAATTTTGTAGCTAATCTTTGTTTTTGTAGCCATCGACATTGTTTGATAGGTTCTGAAGATAAAGGATACAAACGAAGGATATGAGTAGTCTCGAAATGATCCATACATGGATTTTTTCCTACTCACCTGTCCAAAATCGAGATAAATCACACCTAAGTTCATGGTCAAAGGATTAGTCAAATGGAGGGCCAAGACAATGGACGAGATGTTGGAAGCCTCATGATTTTCTCTCCACGTAGAAAATCATGAAGGCTATGAAGAAAACCAATATTATTTAGGATTCTAATTCTCAGTTTTGTTAATATCTTTAGGCGATATCATCTCAAAACAATTGATTTCAATTATTATAAATACCAGGTTGTTTTGAATTGGAAACAAATTCAATTTCTGTAATATTGCTACATAATGAAACTATCTTTTATTAATGCAAGGAGAAGGTGAATTTTAAGACAATTAATGCGTGATTAGTCTTACATAATTCTTCAATTTGTTTTGTTTCAGTGGACCCCTGCATAGAAAAAGGTTTCGTACCATAGTCTCTGTTGATTTCTAGTTCAAGTTTTCATTACTGTGTAGAATAATTTTCGAGTTTTTCACTAGTTGAATATTAAGTCTTCATAAAATGAATGTTTTGTTATTTTCATAAGTTTAATGCGTTAACGTTTAAATTTCCTAAATTATGTTGATGCCACAGTTGTGTTAATGAATCTATGTTTTACATTTGATTACATAGTCAGCATACATCCTAGATCAAACAGGCATTTTTACCTTTGCACATAGGTAGAATACTCTATTTTTCATTCATAGCCTAATTAGCCTTTTCAATTTCCATGATATAATCATTTAGATAGGAATTTTAGAGGCTTGATATTTTCATTTTTGTTTCAAGTAATGAATATAATTAGAGAATAGTTTAATACTCTATTTTCTATAGGATTAACGTGATAAGTTTTCATTTGATAAGTAGAGAAAAGTGTTCAATTACATGATAGGATTTGATCATAGATTATATTAATGCTTTGTTTAGATTTAGAAGAAATTTAAGTAAATAGTCTCCTTCTTTAATCAAAGATAATTGCCTACATAGGATAACCTAACATAGAGTTAAACATAATTCCTTTTAAGCAATTTAGACTTGTTTTAGATCAATTTTCTATCTTAATCTTACATTTCCTGTTTTTTCTTCTTGTAATTTTCATTTACTAGTTATTAGAATATTTTCTTTAGAATAATTCATAAAAAAAATTTCTTCTTAAATTATATTTAAACATTTCCTTTTCTTCCTTCTCAAGTTTATCTTTTTAAGAATTAAAGTTCTTCTAGATTCAAGTTACTTCCTTGCTTTTAGATTTCATTCATAGTCTATAAAAAATACAAAAAGATAGAAGTTCCTTTTCTAAGTTCTTTAGAAGTAAATTACTCTTCTTTCTTAACTTTCATCATAGACTCTTAATTATATTCATATTTTGTTCCTTATATCAGTTATTAGTTTTCACATAAAAAAAAAAACCCCAAAACAAACAACATATAAAATCTACACAAAAAAGTAAGAAAGATATGCGTCTAGCATATTTAGTGCACCTGCGCTTCACAAGATTACTAACTCTAGTTGATAATTTATGATAGAAATTTAAGACATTAAATTGACTAAAAATTTTGGCTCCATTTCTGGGGAAGTTTAATTAGGAGCCTTATTTCTTAAATCTAAAAAAAATCTAAAAATAAAAACACAAAAACATGATATGCATAGAGAAAGAGATTCTAGGGGTAGATTTATAGCTAGAGGTAGAAGTTCGATTCCAACAACACCACTCACCCCACCAAGACCTCTTAATGCCACACCACCATCTCAAACTCATATTCCATTCTTAAAACATAGACTCCCTAAAGTATTAAGGTCATAAATTCAGCCTAGAGAGTCTCCAACTTCATCAATTGAAGGAATTATAGAAGAAGAAGACCCTAGATCTCCAACAACAAGAGTAGTATTTTTAGCCTCCACCAGAGAAAAATTCTCAGCTCAAGAGCTAGAAGTTCCTAGTGAAGAGGAGGAATAAATATTACTCAATATACTATTGATAGAAGAACTATAGGAAGAACAAATAACTCAATGAATAGAAACCTATATTAGTTCTGAGGAATTTACAATGGAAGGAGAAGGAGAAGGAGAAGTACATGATCTGAATGGAGAAAATTTAAGACAAGGAGGAGGAAGAAGAAGTGGAGGAAATAGAGGTGGATGAGATGGAGGAGGAGGAAGAGGAAGAGGAAGAGGGGAAGAGAATAGAAATGAAAATAGGGAAGACCCTGTTGGATTTCCCATATAAGATGAGGATACAACTACTACAATGAAGAATATATCACCTTCTACCCTTCCCAATTTTCATGTACTATGAAATGAATATCCTAAAACATTTCTATTTGAATTTGAGGTTTTATGGAGATCTTATGACTACTTACAAGATTCTCAAAAATTGAAATTGTTTCCTACAACACTTAAGGGTGAAGCATTAAAATGGTTCATGAGTTTGATAACACATTCTATTGGAACATGGGAAGAGATGAAGAGTGCATTTTTGAAAAAATATTAGGATTATTGCATACTTCATAGTCAAAAATATTAAATTTTTAAAATGATACAAAGAGAGGATGGAAAATTTTAGGACCTAATTGAGAGATTCAGTTACAACTTAAAAAGAGCTAAAATGGAAAACTTAGATCAAGATACTTTAAAAGATCTCTTGTTGAAAGCCATTAGAGATGAATGGATAGAAATTATTAATATGATGGGAAAATGAGACATTTCTCAATTTCTATTGCCTGATATCTCTGAATTATGCATACATCTCTTAAGAGGGAAATCAAGAATTGGAAATAATTCAAGGGATCCTGTTCTCTCTAGAGAAAATAAATCTGCAGCGGGAACAATAAGTAGGACATAAATAGAAAATTTTCTTAATGAATTCAAAAAAAATATTTTATGGATTCTTAGTGAACAAATAGACATCTTAAAATTACAAAACAAGAAAAAAATCTTAAAGTGATACCTTATCGATCTTCTGTCCTAAATGTAGAAAGAAGCATGCCTTAAGAGAATGTCCTCTTGAATTGAAAGTTATAGAGTCTCGTGTCATATGTACAGAAAATCATGAAACAAAGAAATGTCCTTCTATACAAGTCTTGAAGCTGTCTTTCAAGAAGAAATAGCTCCACATCTAATAGATCATCTTTGTTTTGTCTCTATAAGACCACGAAAAGGGACACAAAATCAAGGTTTTAATACTCAAATGTATACTCAGTCCCCACATAATAATTGGAATTCATCAATGCCATGGCAATAACCTTGGTCTCAACCTCAGTCTTGGGCACAAGGAATGTAGAATCCCTATGGAAAATATTCTCAATATCACCAATATCCATAATCTTATCCAAACTATCCTCCACAACATTGTCCTCAACCTAGTCAACAACCTCAATTTCCAAATCATAATCCACAAATTTCATTGCCATTTCCACAAAGGCTAAACCAACTACCTGCTTAGCCACTCCCAAATCCAAATAAAAAAATGCACATGCTATCTATAATATAGAGGGACAGAATTTTTAAACTTATATGATAACTTCACTAGATCTTAACAATGTTCAACTTATATCTGGTAGAATATTAGAAAATAAAAAACCCTCTCTTGTTATTCAAGAGAAAGTTGAGCATTTTTATGATAAAGTTTTACCTCAAAATAAAAACCTTCAAAACAAGAATAGTCATTCTGAAGAAGGAACATATCTTCTAAAATAAAAAATTTAAAAATAAAACACAAAAAGGTCCAATAAACTCAACTCCTATCATAGAGCAACCGTCAATATCTATATCTAAGCCTCCTTTTTTGAAATATTACAAATTGATAGATGGGTAGAAAAACAATTTTTGTTGCATAACTATGATATATTAGATGAGCTCAAAAATGTTTGTATCAAAATTCCTTTGTTACAAGCCATTAAAGAAATTCTAATCCTCGTGAAAACAATAAGAGAGTTGAGTATAAAGAAACTAGGAAGAAAAAGAAAAGAAGTAAAAAGAATCCAATTAGTGGGAAATATTGTAGATATCATGATGGGAAAAAAAAACCATACAAAAATATTTGGATCTAGGAAGTCCCATTGTGAAAACCCATATCAATGGTATTTAGATTCAAAATAAATTGATTGATTTAGGAGAAGAAATAAACATCATGAGTAAACAAACCATGGAACAACTAAAGCTTCCAAATATTCAGTATACACCAATATTCTGACAAAGAATGGAATAACCTGTTGAAGAGCTTTTAAACCAAATGTTTCTGACTAGAGAAATGAGTCCATGTGTCAGGGGAGTGCCAACTTTCTTGAGAAGGTTGAATAGTATTTTAAGAGCCCAGATCATGTTCAAATATAAGAGAAGGAAAACAATGAGAAAGAGAAAAAATAATATATATATATATATATATATATATATATATGTGTGTGTGTGTGTGTGTGTGTGTGTGTGTGTGTGTGTGTGTGTGTGTGTGGGTAAAACAGCGAAGGTAATTATTTATTTATTATAATCAATATAATTATTTTGATATATATATATATATATATATATATATATATATATATATATATATATATATACATATACATATACATATACATATACATATATTATTTTTTTCTCTTTCTCATTATTTTCCTTCTCTTATATTTAAACATGATCTGGGCTCTTAAAATAATACTCAACCTTCTCAAGAAAGTAGGTACTCCCCTAAAGATGGACTCATTTCTGTAGTCCGAAACGTCAGATTAAAAAACTCTTCAACAAGTTATTCCATTCTTTGTTAGAAAAATTTTCAGCCTGTATGGACTCTCTATTAAATACACCAACATTACTGCAATTAGTAGACATACCAGTAATCAAGCCAGATGGTGTATTAGAAGACATTTATGTATCCTTAGATTCTTGAGAATATCCCATTGATCTTATGATCTTGACTCCCAAGAACAACTTAAGAGGACATCCACTGATATTAGGAAGACTTTGGTTAGCTACAACTGATGCCTTCATCAGTTGTAGATCCAATGATATTTTTATTTCTAATGGAAATTCAACAAAGAAATTTAATCTATATCCTCTAGCAAAAACAATGATTGAAGTAGAATATGAATAATGGATGGATGATGATAATGGTATACAACCTTTTTTTAATATTTCCCACATTAGTGAAGAAAATCAAATTCTAAATTAAATAGAAAATTATGGATCATCTTTGTTAGCGCTCAAATCTACCTTAGGCTAAAATAAGGTAAAACTCAAGGCTACATCAAACCATAAACTATTTCCTTGCGCACCACCACCTCCGAGAGTGAAGAAACTCCCATTGCACGCATCAATGTTATAAGTTTAGCTCGAATTCTGTCTTTTTTCTTCTTCTTTTATTTGAAATCCCCTTTTCTCTATTCTGCTGCTCTTTTTCATCATCCTCATCTTTGTGACTCGGGCTTTGCTTAGAAGTTGTATCGCCAAATATTTAGAACCCTTCGAAACACAGACTCACCACTGGAAAGGACTCCGGCCCAAAACCTGTCACTTCTGAAAATTTCGACCTTCGACTTGGCACAATATGAGTGTGCCTATTAACAGTGTCTAGTTAGAGCCTTCCTCAGAATATAATTCGCTGTCCCTTCAAGGATCAGCACCACAGACTCTCCACTTCAGATAAATTGCGTGAGCTCAAAGAGGTTGCATCACAAAAAATCCTTTGTGTTGGAATGGAGATTAACCATCATGAGGGTTTTGGTCTATTCACTACAAGAGTGCTTCGTTCTATGCCAAGCAAGAGTGAACGTGCATTTTTTTCCCCTTCAATCAAATATCAATATAAAGATAGACCAATACCACAGATCCGCTCCCTCAGATAGGAAAACAGAGCTTCACCTGCCTAATTTAATTCCACAAAGTTTGCTGGCACCAAACAGAACAGACAGAACTTTTCTTGTTTAGATAGAACAGAACATCTTCCAGATTTTCCTTTTCTATTACATACTCGATCTCGACTTGCTCTGGCAGCTGGAACCTGTCACATGTTTCATTTTAATTGGCTTCTGCTTCAATAATTCGAAATGATTTCATTATTTGTAATCCATCGTATTCGGATTTCTCAAGAAGCCATTCAACAGAGAGCGCCATATAGTTTTTGATAGAGTTTGACTGTAAATTTGCACCAATTCTGTGTCTTTGCATTTTCTAAGCCTCCAATGCATTTTTTATTTCCCATTTCCAAATATACAGAGAAAACCACTCATGGACAACACCAACATGCATCTCACACCTCCAGATTCCTCTATGCAAGTCTGAATTCTCACACATTGCACAGTGCTTAGAATGGCCGTGAGATTTGGCCACTGATTCATACCCAAGCCAACCAACCAGTTTCCACAGCACAGATCTGATTCGAAGGCTGAACCTGATAAGCACAATTCCTCCTACTCTGTGAAGCCAAAATGACAAAGAGGAGAACTAAAACCTGAAACAGAGAACAAACTCCAGACCGTTCTAAACAAAATACCACATGATTTCGCCCATTCCATCCTTCCAGAGATGATAAACGAAATCACCTAAAACGAAGTGTATGACAGTACGCAGAGAGAGCAGTCTTAAATGTCCATTTACAAGCCTCCTTTGGCACTTGCCGCTTGTCCTTTGTATACATATGCTTCATCCTTGAGAAGAAAAATCTGTGTCCTGTTTGTATGTCTGTCTTTTCTTGTCAATGCCAACTTTCACTTCACTAATCTGATTTATTTCTTCTTCGTCTGCAACTCCTGCAGTTTCTTCTCAATCCATGTCTTCTCTCTTTTTAGTGACATTTTTTTGACTACCATCCAAAAGTGTAATGCTTCTTGTATTTAAGAAGGTGATTATTATCAACCACCATGTCCTCCTTCCTGTCCAGAGGGAGATGTCTTATTCCATCATGGTGCTAGAAATTCATTCACAGAGATTGCATTTTGACCATATGATAGTGGTAATAACCAATAAGCCCAAGCCCACCAGGGTCCAATATCACCTTTAGAGAATATAAAACCACCTAGAAAGAACATGAGTATGAGTCCAAAAGTGCCAAATGTGTTTGCAACAATCATGGATCGTGAAAGGGAAACAATCAAACGGAAGAGACCAATGGCCATTTGATGTATAAGCAATAGCAAAAGCATATACCAGAAAACCCTTCCTACATCAGGATCGAGTCCAACTCTGTAGTACACAACACAAGACCGAATAACTGCCTCAACAGTAGAATAAGGTAGCAGTAATATCCACCTTGGTATTGTGAATGCCCAAGCAGGATAAAAGTTATTATCCCTTTGCTTGTAAAATATTGGTAAGCGTTTTATTAAAACATGCAATTCAGTAAAGCCATTGAACAACATATGCACCAGAAAAAAGGCTGCTCAGATATAGGTTTCCATTGTTTTCATCTGTGGGACTCAACCTTGTCTGTAGAAACAGTGTACAGGTGATAAATGCTACAAATCCAACTTGGCAGGTGCGGAAGACGTAAAAATAACTCTGACAGAGGACTGGCAAGACTGAGCCTAACATTGGCTCCAATGGGGATGGCAGCTGTCGTTTCTTGGAGGTGCCAAGAACTGCAGATCTTTGGGAGAGCAGACAGTGCCTCCATCCATTGGGCGATGGAATCATTATTTCAACAGACAACACGAAACTTTCAACTCATTTATGGACTGAAACTTGACTGAAATGATTGAAAAACTGACTCAGCAAACTTCCAACCAAAACTGTAACGAAACTAGAACGAAATGTTGCCCTTTAGCTACTTATTTATTTACAAAATCTACCCTACTTTTCTGCAAAAACAATAGATCAGGTAATACTGTAATGCCAGATCAACCATTCTAGTAAACCTGAGAAGAATGCTGCTTGAGAGTGCCTCAACCAGATCACAGATGCAATTGCTGGCAGCCCTACACGCACATAATGAGTCTGATCGTGTAAAAGACAGTTTGATTTGTCAGTCAAACTGAAAAACATTTCCATGTACATCGCAATAGGATCGCAAAAGTCAGACTCCGTTTGCTGCCCCAACTCTGCAATACATACCTCGAGCTGCACACTGTCAATGCAAACATCTGTAGGCAACTCTATTGTTTCTTGTTTTGAAGGAGGAAGAGTTTCCAAGAACATTCTGGGATCTCGGAAATCATATGACTGGATCTGATCATTTAAACACTGAATCTCCTTCTCAATTCTTTCAACAACTAACTCACAGACACTAGTTTTAGCTTCAAGAGGAAACTTCGGAGATTTCAAACATTGAAGCAAGGCACTGAAAAAATCTTCATTAATTTCAAAATCTGCTAACTGATTTCTTACTTCTTTTACAGCTTCACACAGTGCAGGGTTTGCCACATACCCTACCATTGTATGAGTGGATCAGCGAGCACTGGAATCTCTGGATCGAGCTGGAGTCGCCGGGTGAATGTTTCAGCCTTCATCGCATGTACATTGCGCTCACCATCAGCATGAATCTGACGATTTCATGTCTTGGGCAAGACAATCGCTGAGTGAATGTCACCGTGTGGCGAACGCCCAGGTATGGTCTCCCCACTGTCCTTCAACGCTGAAATCACCCTCGGGGGGGGGGAGGGCAAAACTGGGGGGGGATCCGACCAAACAAGCCTCGTAGCTGGCCTACGAGGACGGGGAGAGGGCTCTCTCCAGGTCAATCTCAGGCAAAAGAGTAACAGGGTGGAATGACCTCTAGAATGAGTGATTTTGAGCTGACCAAGCAGAATACTTGAATGGGGTTTTTAATAAATGACGGGGTTTTCTGGACTGTATGGGATCAAGAACAGCGTGAGCAGAGATTTAATCAAAGGCACAGATTATTCCATAAGGCGAGGTAGGAGTGAAGTTTAACAATTAATTTGAAATTAAATGGAATGTAAAGACTGCTTAAGAAAGCTGAAAAGGGCATTAAACAATGAATCCCTTTCAGACAGAAGAAAACCACATGAAGTTTGAACACTTCCTCAAGGCAGAGCAATGACTGAGTTCTACCTTTTTACTCTCAAGCATTCAAACTGAAAACGATTTATGAATGAAATGAAAAACATTACAAGATACATATGAAACATAGAGAAAATACATTATGCTAAACTTCAAGCCACAGGAATCTTATAAAACAGAGCTGACCATTCAATTACTCCTCTGTCAAACTGCACAATGATAGTGCTGGATTATTTCCTCCCACAACTCTCAGAATTCTCTCCACAAGTGACTTTTCAATACAATAAATAAACTCAGGAGAAAACAGATCGACCCAAAACAAGGGCGTTGTTTCACCTGAAATTACAAAAATAGGGAAAGAGTCATCTATTTGTTCTATAAAGAGAACATCGTTCCTCTATTGGCCAATCGAAAAACTGGAGCGTAGATCCATTGGAATGCAACTGAAGTCAGAAATAGACCCTCTGTCCCTATTTATCTGCTAAGGTAGATATTCTTCACTCTATTTTTAGCTTTGACTTTCAACATTCAAATAAAAACTAATTTTAAATAAAAATAGCTTTTGAATTTTGCCTTTGACAAAGCTCCGCCATTTCCAGGTGTGTTTTCTCCCTTTAACATTTTCAACATCAAATTTAACCCATTCCATGTCCATGTCACATTCAGCAATAGAAGAAGTTGAAGAAGCATTTATGACCAGATCACTTGCACCTGCACTCTTTGTATGAAATATGGGGGTGTTGTCAATTACATTGCCATGTTCACAAAACCATGTTACTTCTTCCACAAGAAGCTTGGGGATTCTCTGTGCATTCAGAATAAATGATTCTGTCTGTTCCACAGTAGACCCAGTCTCTGCCATGATAGTTATAAGATGAAGAAAATTTACCAGTTGAATATCCACACATCCATTGAAGAAAAGACGTGATAATTTTGAGTATATTGCAGAAAAATCAGCTGTTCGAGACATATACAATGTGCTTCCCTGTAAGAGAGAGTTGCATTCATGCCTTTTGTTTGAGACAGTGGGATAGCCTTATAAAGTATGCCTGTCAAAAAATTTCTCAACTAAAAAAAAGCGCAATTTCTTTAAGTGATTGTTCAATATATTTTCCTTAAGTGCACGTTATAATTCAGGATGTGTTTTGTACAGGTATCTTTGAGCATAAGGAAGAATCCGGTTAACGAGGGAGAATAGTTTCTCATTGTCTTGAACACCATAAACTATTGCCTTGTGCACCACCACCTCCGAGAGTGAAGAAGCTCCCATTGCACGCATCAATGTTATAAGTTTAGCTCGAATTCTGTCTTTTGTCTTCTTCTTTTATTTGAAATCCACTTTTCTCTATTCTGCTGCTCTTTTTCATCATCCTCATCTTTGTGACTCGGGCTTTGCTTAGAAGTTGTATCGCCAAATATTCAGAACCCTTCGAAACACAGACTCACCACTGGAAAGGACTCCGGCCCAAAACCTGTCACTTCTGAAAATTTCGACCTTCGACTTGGCACAATATGAGCATGGCTATTAACAGTCTCTAGTTAGAACCTTCCTCAGAATATAATTCGCTGTCCCTTCAAGGATCAGCACCACGGATCTCCACTTAGGATAAGATTGTCTGAGCTGAGAAGTCATCACAGAAAATCCTTTGTGTTGGAATGGAGATTAACCATCATGAGGGTTTTGGTCTATTCACTACAAGAGTGCTTCGATCTATGCCAAGCAAGAGTGAACGTGCATTTGTTTCCCCTTCAATAAAATATCAATATAAAGATAGACCAATACCACAGATCCGCTCCCTCAGATAGGACAACAGAGCTTCGCCTGCCTAATTTAATTCCACAAAGTTTGCTGGCACCAAACAGAACAGACAGAACTTTTCTTGTTTAGATAGAACAGAACATCTTCCAGATTTTCCTTTTCTATTACATACTCGATCTCGACTTGCTCTGGCAGCTGGAACCTGTCACATGTTTCATTTTAATTGGCTTCTGCTTCAATAATTCGAAATGATTTCATTATTTGTAATCCACCGTATTCGGATTTCTCAAGAAGCCATTCAACAGAGAGTGCCATATAGTTTTTGATAGAGTCTGACTGTAAATTTCCACCAATTTTGTGTCTTTGCATTTTCTGAGCCTCCATTGCATTTTTTCTTTCCCATTTCCAAATATACAGAGAAAAACACTCATGGACAACACCAACATGCATCTCACACCTCCAGATTCCTCTATGCAAGTCTGAATTCTCACACATTGCACAGTGCTTAGAATGGCCGTGAGAGTTGGCCACTGATTCATACCCAAGAAAAACAACCAGTTTCCACAGCACAGATCTGATTCGAAGGCTGAACCTGATAAGCACAATTCCTCCTACTCTGTGAAGCCAAAATTACAAAGAGGAGAACTAAAACCTGAAACAGAGAACAAACTCCAGACCGTTCTAAAAAAAATACCACATGATTTCGCCCATTCCATCCTTCCAGAGATGATAAATGAAATCACCTAAAACGAAGTGTATGACAGTACGCAGAGAGAGCAGTCTTAAATGTCTATTTACAAGCCTCCTTTGGCACTTGCCGCTTGTCCTTTGTATACATATGCTTCATCCTTGAGAAGAAAAATCTGTGTCCTGTTTGTATGTCTGTCTTTTCTTGTCAATGCCAACTTTCACTTCACTAATCTGATTTATTTCTTCTTCGTCTGCAACTCCTGCAGTTTCTTCTCCCTCCATGTCTTCTCTCTTTTTAGTGACATTTTTTTGACTACCTTCCAAAAGTGTAATGCTTCTTGTATATAAGAAGGTGATTATTATCAACCACCATGTCCTCCTTCCTGTCCAGAGGGAGATGTCTTATTCCATCGTGGTGCTAGAAATTCATTCACAGAGATTGCATTTTGACCATATGATAGTGGTAATAACCAGTAAGCCCAAGCCCACCAGGGTCCAATATCACCTTTAGAGAATATAAAACCACCCAGCAAGAACATGAGTATGAGTCCAAAAGTGCCAAATGTGTTTGCAACAATCATGGATCGTGAAAGGGAAACAATCAAACGGAAGAGACCAATGACCATTTGATGTATAAGCAATAGCAAAAGCATATACCAGAAAACCCTTCCTACATCAGGATCAAGTCCAACTGTGTAGTACACAACACAAGACCGAATAACTACCTCAACAGTAGAATAAGGTAGCAGTAATATCCAGATTGGTATTGTGAATGCCCAAGCAGGATAAAAGTTATTATCCCTTTGCTTGTAAAAGATTGGTAAGCGTTCTATTAAAACAGGCAATTCAGTAAAGCCATTGAACAGCATATGCACGAGAAAAAAGGCTGCTCAGATATAGGTTTCCATTGTTTTCATCTGTGGGACTCAACCTTGTCCGTAGAAACAGTGTACAGGTGATAAATGCTACAAATCCAACTTGGCAGGTGCGGAAGACGTAAAAATAACTCTGACAGAGGACTGGCAAGACTGAGTCTAACATTGGCTCAATGGGGATGACAACTGCCATTTCTTGGAGGTGCCAAGAACTGCAGAGCTTTGGGAGAGCAGACAGTGCCTCCATCCATTGGGCGATGGAATCATTATTTCAACAGACAACACGAAACTTTCAACTCATTTATGGACTGAAACTTGACTGAAATGATTGAAAAACTGACTCGGAAAACTTCAAACTAAAACTGTAATGAAACTAGAACGAAATGATGCCTTTTGGCTGCTTATTTATTTACAAAATATACCCTACTTTGCTGCAAAAACAATAGATCAGGTAATACTGTAATGTCAGATCAACCATTCAAGTAAATCTGAGAAAAACGGCCTTGAGAGTGCTTCAGCCGGATCACGGATGCAATTCTTTGGCGGCCCTACATGCATAATGAGTGCGATCATGTAAAAGACGGTTGATTTGTCGGTAAAGAGCGAAAAACATTTCCATGTACATCGCAATGGGATCGCAAAAGCCAGACTCTGTTTGCTGCCCCGACTCTGCAATACATACCTCCAGCTGCACATTGTCAATGCAAACATCTGTAGGCAGCTCTATTGTGTCTTGTTTTGAAGGAGGAAGAGTTTCCAAGAACTTTCTGGGATCTCGGAAATCATAAGACTGGATCTGATCATTTAAACATTGAATCTCCTGCTCAATTCTTTCAACAATTAACTCATAGACACCAGTTTTAGCTTCAAGAGGAAACTTCGGAGATTTCAAACATTGAAGCAAGACACTGAAAAATTCTTCATTAATTTCAAAATCTGCTAACTGATCTCTTATTTCTTTTACTAGGTGACACACGGTCACGAGGTTTTGCCACATAGCCACCAAATTGCATGGTGGATTCGTGAAACCTATAGTGGAGAATATTGGTGGAGTCGCTTAGGAGTGAATGTTTCAGCCTTCATATGTGTCATTGCTGTCCTATCGGCCTCGGATGTGCAACTTGATTTTCATGTCTTTGGGGCAAGACAATCTACAAGTCGACTGTCACATCAACAGCAAACCATCTCCCCAGTATGGTCGCCACTATGTTAGCGCTCGAATCTGCCTCAGGCTGAGGAAGGAAAAACTCGAGGCAACATCAAACCAAGCTCAGCCTCGTAGCTATCCCTACGAGGACAGGAGAGGGCTCTCTCTAGTCAATCTCGATAAAATGAGTAATGGGGTGCGAGATGATTCTAGAATAGGAACTGATTTTAGGCTAGTAAATAGATATGAATGAGGTTTTTAATAAATGACGGGGTTTTCTGGACTATATGGGATCAAGAACAGCGTGAGCAGAGATTTAATCAAAGGCACAGATTATTCCATAAGGCGAGTAAGGAGTGAAGTTTAACAATTAATTTGAAATTAAATGGCGTGGAAAGACTATTTAGATAGCTGAAAAGGGCATTAAACAATGGATCCCTTTCAGACAAAAGAAAGCCACACAAAGTCTGAACACTTCCTCAAGGCAGAGCAGTGACTGAGTTCTACCTTTCTTACTCTCAAGCATTCAAACTGAAAACGATTTATGAATGAAATGAAAAACATTACAAGATACATATGAAACATAGAGAAAATACATTATGCTAAACTTCAAGCCACAGGAATCTTATAAATCAGAGCTGACCATTCAATTACTCCTTTGTCAAACTGCACAATGATAGTGCTGGATTATTTCCTCCCATGACTCTGAATTATACTCCACAGTGACTTTTCAATCTGATAAATAAACTCGGAGAAAACGGATGGAGCCCCAAACAAGGGCGTTGTTTCTGAAATTACAAAAATAGGGAAAAGTCATCCTGTTGTTCTATAAAAGAGACATCGTTCCTCTATTGGCAATCAGCTGGACGTAGATCCATTGGAATGCAAGCGATCGGAAATAGACCCTCTTGTCTATTTATCTGCTAAGGTAGATATTCTTCACTCTATTTTTAGCTTTGACTTTCAACATTCAAATAAAAACTAATTTTAAATAAAAATAGCTTTTGAATTTTGCCTTTGACAAAGCTCCGCCATTTCCAGGTGCGTTTTCTCCCTTTAACATTTTCAACATCAAATTTAACCCTTTCCATGTCCATGTCACATTCAGCAATAGAAGAAGCTGAAGAAGCATTTATGACCAGATCACTTGCACCTGCACTCTTTGTATGAAATATGGGGGTGTTGTCAATTACATTGCCATGTTCACAAAACCAGGTTACTTCTTCAACAAGAAGCTTGGGGATTCTCTGTGCATTCAGAATAAATGATTCTGTCTGTTCCACAGTAGACCCAGTCTCTGCCATGATAGTTATAAGATGAAGAAAATTTACCAGTTGAATATCCACACATCCATTGAAGAAAATACGTGATAATTCTGAGTATATTGCAGAAAAATCAGTTGTTCGAGACATATACAATGTGCTTCCCTATAAGAGAGAGTTGCATTCATGCCTCCTTTGGCACTTGCCGCTTGTCCTTTGTATACATATGCTTCATCCTTGAGAAGAAAAATTTGTGTCCTGTTTGTATGTCTGTCTTTTCTTGTCAATGCCAACTTTCACTTCACTAATCTGATTTATTTCTTCTTCGTCTGCAACTCCTGCAATGTCTTCTCCCTCCATGTCTTCTCTCTTTTTAGTGACAGTTTTTTGACTACCATCCAAAAGTGTAATGCTTCTTGTATTTAAGAAGGTGATTATTATCAACCACCATGTCCTCCTTCCTGTCCAGAGGGAGATGTCTTATTCCATCGTGGTGCTGAAATTCATTCACGGGGTGCATTTTGACCATATGATAAGAGTAATAACCCGGTAAGCCAGTCGATTAAGTCCCTATCACCTTTTAGAATATAAAGACACCCAACAAGAACATGAGTATGAGTCCAAGTGCCAAATGTGTTTGCAACAATGTTGGATCGTGAAGGGAAACAATCAAACCGGAAGAGGACCGATGGCCATTTGATGTATAAGCAATAGCAAAAGCATATACCAGAAAACCCTTCCTACATCAGGATCGAGTCCAACTGTGTAGTACACAACACAAGACCGAATAACTGCCTCAACAGTAGAATAAGGTAGCAGTCATATCCAACTTGGTATTGTGAATGCCCAAGTAGGATAAAAGCTATTATCCCTTTGCTTGTAAAAGATTGGTAAGCGTTCTATTAAAACAGACAATTCAGTAAAGCCATTGAACAGCATATGCACCAAAAAAAAGGCTGCTCAGATATAGGTTTCCATTGTTTTCATCTGTGGGACTCAACCTTGTCTGTAGAAACAGTGTACAGGTGATAAATGCTACAAATCCAACTTGGCAGGTGCAGAAGACGTAAAAATAACTCTGACAGAGGACTGGCAAGACTGAGTCTAACAATCTTCACAATGTGAGAATAGTTTAAATTTTCAAGAACAATGCAATATTGAATACTTATCATCTGGACAAATGTATTTATATTATATGGAAGAATTTTTTAATTCTTCAATTGAAATATTTCCAGGAAAAACTTTAAACATACGCAAAAATCTAGAAGAATTTCAAAAAGAGGAATTGATCAAAATATTGCAAAAAAATTCTTATGCATATGCATGGGAATACATTGACATGAAAGGAATTAATCCCGAAATTTGCATACATCATATCTATATTGAGGAAAATTCTAGGCCAATTAGACAACCTAAAAGAAGAATGAGTCTGAATCTTAGGGAAATTGTAAAGGAAAAACTGCATAAACTACTCAATGTAAACTTTATTTATCCAATATCTGACAGTTAGTGAGTTTCATCTTTGGTAATTTTCCCTAAGAAAAATGGTAAACATAGGGTGTGTATTGACTATAGGGAGTTGAATAAAGCTACTCTAAAATATCATTTTCCATTTCCTTTCATAGATCAAGTTTTGGATACATTAGCAGGGAAGAAATATTTCTCATTTTTGGACAGGTTCAGTGGGTACAATCAAATTCAAGTAGCACCCGAAGACCAAGACAAAACCATATTTACCTATCCTTGGGGAACTTATAATTATCAATTACTTCCTTTTGGACTATGTAATGCACTACAACATTCCAAATAGAAGTATTAGGATTTTTCTCTGATTTAATACATGATTGTGTGGAAGTGTATATGGATGACTTCACAGTTTATGGAAATTATTTTGAAGAGGTTCTTGAAAATTTGGAAAAAGTTCTCATAAGATGTAAAGAATCAAATTTCCCATTAAGTCACAAAAAATGCTTTATGATGTTTACTGAGGGAATTGTTTTAGGACACCATATTTCAGGAAATGGAATTAAGGTAGACTCATCTAAAGTAGAAGTTATTTCCAAATTAGAAATTCCAAATTGTCAAAAATATGTTTGGATTTTTCTTAGTTTTACATGGTACTATAGAATATTTATAGAAAACTTCACAAAGATTGCATCTCCACTCTTCAAATTTCTCACTAAATATTGTGAATTTAGCTAGAATCCTACGTCCCAAATGGCATTTGAAACTTTGAAAGAAAATATATCCGAATCACCCATCTTAAGAGGACCAAATTGGAAATTACCTTTTCACATCTCAACTGATGCTTTAGACACATCCATGGGAGCTATATTAGGAAAAATAGATATGACCCCTTATGCCATCTACTATACAAGTAACAATTTGACTCATGTTGAGTTAAATTACAGTGTTACTGAAAAAGAGTTTCTAGTTGTTGTCCATGCTATTAACAAGTTTAGACATTATATCACTAGCTATGAAACCTTCATTCATACAAATCATTCTGCAATTAGATATCTAATGAATAAATCTATCACAAATGGAAAAAACACAAGATGGTTACTACTGTTGCAAGAATTCAACATCACCATTCTAGATCGACTTGGAAAACAAAACAAAATTGTTGATTTTTCTATCTAAGATTCAAAATAATAACAATGACACACCAGTAGAGGATAATTTTCATAATGAAAATATTTTTGCAATATCTACTAAATCTCCATGGTTTGCAGACATTTCCAATTATTTGGCCACGGGAAAACTACCATCATATTTGTTGTTAGGGTCCCGTGATTTGGCATATTGATAGACCAAATGCATAGGGTAACATCAGACCAGTCTTTGGAATTCTAGGACCTAGCCTTCCTAGACTCAGAGAGGGCTCTCTCGACTGTATGCAAAATATGTGAACTTGTTTTCTTTTAGGGTTTGATTTGAGGCTAGTTTTTAAGTGTAGGGTTTGTTTGATTGTTTTGGTTGGGTAAGATGGTCAAGTAGAATAGATGGAATGAGGAAATATTCAATTCATTAGGCTATGGAGTCTATAAAAGTCATGGAAAGTTCAACAATGGATCGGGGAGCATCACAGGGAAAATCTAGCATTGGTCAATGGATTTTCAAGGTTTATGGGAAATGAGATGGACATCAAGTTTGTGAACAAAGCTAGGGCAAAGGGACATCAAGAATCCTTTATCATGTACCTTTTTAACAAGAAGGGACTTAAATACATAAGCATGAAGAAGCAATAAATATACAGGGAAAACCAGTAACTCTTTGATTCAACTTAAGAAAATAATCATTCAAGACAAACATTCCAATGAAATATAGAAGGTGAGAAACTCATTTAACTTCTAGTGATTTCACCTTCAAGGTTAGAAGATATTCAAGATACACATATAAATTTAATAAAAGAAGAGGGAACCCATAAACATCATTAATCATAGATATGACGATATCAAAAATAATTATTCAATCATGGACAAAGGGCATGATTGAAACATAGCCTCTTTGGCAGACCTAATTAATGGTACTTTGGAGAGAGACCTCAAGAACAATGTTTAGCGACATCAAACAACAAGGGCTAGCCATAAATCATCTTTGATACCTAATTTATTAAACCATTCATGAAATAAACAAGCTTAGGGGGTCTGGAGAGAAATTAAGAATTCTCTAAAATGTCCTAGCAGAAGAAAACATAGATGCAATGAAGAACAAACAGACCTAAGGTGCCCTTGAAGAACATTTCTTAGTCTAAATCATTTGTTCCATTACAACATAGAAAGATGAAAACATAATGAAACATGAGAAAACAATAACTAAAATAGAAGCGCTTCACCATTAACCAAGCTTAGGGATCCTGCAAGCAAGCCTCCTCCATCAACAAGCAAAACAAGCCATTCACAAGCTCCAAAACACCAAATTCTCTTCAACCTCCAAAAGACTATGTATTTCTCCAAAGAGTCATCAAATGCCAACGTTTTACAATGAAGCCCTCATGCTCTATTTATTTAGAAAAGGAGGGAAAAAACCCTAGATAGGGTTGCAAAATGTCAAAATCACTCATAAATGTCATTAATGGCCAAGAGACCATTCAAGGCCCAAGGCACAAAATATCCCATGAAATAAATGAAAAAATAACTTATAGTACCTAATTCTAGATTGATTTGCCTTAAAAAACACTAAAATATCATTTTGCAATAAATGAGTGTGTTTTATTGACTTTTGGCCAAAAACACAAGGTGCAGTTTATAAGCGCAATGCCTTCACAGGCAGAAAATGGGTCCACTTGCAGCCAAGTTTTGGTGACCTTCCCGATGTCGGCATTTTCTCCGTGATGGCTCGTTGGAAATCCTTCTGAGTATAATTTCTAAATATATCTTTGTTTTTCTACATATATCTTTGTTTTTCTAAATATATATATTTTTTTCTAAATATATATTTTGTTTTTGGTTTATATCCTGTAATCTACACAAAAATCTAAATTCCCCAAACTGCTCTGAGCGTAGCGCCAAGCTTGAAAATGAAGTAGAAAGGTGAAAATGAGGTGTTTTGTGGCCTTTTGAAGGGTCAAAAATGCTCCAAATGCTCCCGAATTTCGTAAGAATACTGTGATAGGCATGAGGATTCCAAAAATTTAAAGTTCTTCCTCTGAGGATTTCTGAGGAAAAAGCATAGTGCCATGGGTGCTGCACTTACAGGCCTCAAAATTTGCAAAAAGCCAAAAATTGTCCAAATTCTCCCAAAATTGGTGGAAACCTTCATCATGGGGTTTGAGAAGCTTGTAGAAAATCTTGAGGCAAGATTCCAAGGTTTATTTAGTCTTTTTACTCTTTGAGTGCCTGTAGATTGGCAAGGGCTCTCTTGAGTTTAGCCTTTGCAATTTGATTTTGCAATGCATAGTGCTTGGTCATCTTCTTTTGGAGGTTATGGTTCCTCTTTGCCTTTGTCTTTTCTTTGACCCTTGTCTTTATCTTTTATTTTTTCCTCTAGCCTAATAGGGGTATAATTCATGGCCCCTTGCCTTTTAGAGGTCACAAACACATGTCTTTCTCCTCTGTGGTATGCCAAGGGAAAAGGTTCAATTTGGCTCATTTTGGAGTCCTCCTTATGGCTGTCATCATTTTTCTTCATGTTTTCATCTTCATCACCCTGACTCCTGCTTACCTCTTTACCTTCAACTGTAGTTTCACTGCTGGCCTCTTCACTTTGTTCCTCATTATAGTTTCTTGTTTCATCACTGTTGTGACCTTCATTTTGGCTTCCAACCTCTTGATTTTCTTTACTGTCATCATCCTCCCTGTTTCCATGTTGCTTGCTTCTTGTTGGCTCAACTCATCATCACCCTCATCTTCACTTTGGTTTTATTCATTGTTACTCTCATCTTCATTGTAACTTTATTTTTCACTACCACTTCCTTCTTCATCTGATATGGTGACTAGTGATGCCCTTAGACAACCCTAGGCCTCCTTATAAAAATTGGTAGGAGGAGTGAAATGAAATTATGGTGAGGGAAGCTCTTGAAAATGAGTGGGATGGAGGTGGGTTTATGATTAGTTTGATTTGGACTTGGAGGAGGGCTTAACTTGAACTTATATGTAATTACCCTAACTCATACTCTCCTTGACTGATAATTGCTTGTTTGGAAGTCAAAACAGAGGGTTGTTTGCCATGAAGACCTAGGGCTTGTAGGCACTAGGGTTGGATCACTTTCCCTTAATCATTAAATCACAAAAAGAAATTTGAAGATAAGGAAACATGCACCTACAAATTTTAACTTGTTTTCAGGTCCTTAGATGTAGCTTTAATGTGTCCCCTTGTGTTTTTGGCAATTTTTTGCAAGTGGGAGAGGCTTTCTGCTCTAGGCGCAGTGCTCTGCATGAGTTGTCAAGTGTCAGGTCCTCTTAAGCAGAGTGTTGGGCATTCTAGGCCAGTTAGAATCTCTAAGCACATCACTGGGCAAGTTCTAGGCCACTCTAGCTCTCTAAGGGCAGTGTTAGGCAAGTTCTGGGCCAGTCGGGCCTCTCTCTGCCATAATCATAACGCCTGAACTCCATATGCGTAGCACCTTTTACATAGGGAATTTGGAGGCCTTCCTGATGTCAAAATTGGGCTCGTGATAGCTATTTGGAAATATGACCCTGTTTAATTTCCAAATATACCTGTTTTTCTCTAACCGGAGTTGATTTTTCCTGTCAAAATTTGATTCTCCCAAGACTGGTCAAAAAGTGTTGAATAATGGTGCAGAAATGTAGAGTGCTGGTGCAGAACACTTTTGGATGCCTTCCTCAACTCCAAATTAAGCTCATGATAGCTCATTGGAAATTTCTTCAAGTCTAGTTGTCATTTGGCTTATTAAGAAAGTCATTTGGACACTCTAGCTATGAGAGAACTTGATTTTCCCAAGGTCACTCCAGAAGTGTAGCAATTCTCCCGTGACACCTGTATTTTTTACATTGTTCCCAAACCATGATGCTTGAGTAAAATATGAAGGAGGTTTTTATTCTTGGACCTATGATGGAAAAGAACCTCTCTCACGTTTGTCAAATTCATCTTTGTTTGGTCAGAAACATAGTTTGAAGCAAAACTGGCCCTAGGTGTGGCAATTGATTTGTCCTTTGGAAAGAATTCTTGGAAAATGATGGAGGCATAATGTTTATGAGTTGGTATGGATTTATTCTTGTTGATATGGCCTTTTAACACTTCTACAAAAGTGTCAGGCTTTGTCAATTACCTCATATGTAGACTCTGAAACTGAATGATAGTCTTCCTTGGAAATGATGACCTTGGTACACATGAAACCCTAATTGACCTAGTGGGGGGTTCTTTGACCTCTCTTTGACTGAAAATTGGCTTGGAATATCTAAGTGAAACAGAGTATTGATCAAGTGGTGTAATGAAGATTCAAAATCCAATGTACTTGATTTATCTAAAGAGCCTATAGAGATAGTTTTGAGACCATCAATGCTTGAGGAATTTTGGGGAATCATGGGAATGATTTAGGCTTATAGAAAAACCTTAGATGGACAATGGAGTCATAGGCAAGGGACAACCAGAGTAGTGAGATAATGGGTAGGCAAAAGGATGGAAATGAGAGGCACAAGCCATTTGGATTCTGTAGGAGTTACAAGGTAATCATGAAATGGAAAAAGGGTAGGATAGTGAAAATTTTTCTCTAAGGATAATAAAGGCAGTGAGATTTCTAAAACTCACAATATTCATGAATTTTGTTTTTAGATATCTAGGATAAGTATTTAGTCATCTACAAAATAGAAAAAAAAATACTGATGAATAACAGTGGCTCCACTTGGGGAGGGCAACTCCTTTTTAGAAGGTGTCTAGAACTTCAGATATATGGGTTTATGAAGACCAATGCCTCATCCATTGGACATATTTTTCTTCTTTCATTTGTTGATGTTTCTTTTGAAGTTATGATGTGAAGAATAAGAAAAACATGATTACTTCAACTTCATCTCTACCTACCTGCCTACTTGCCTAACATTTTTTCTTCCTTGGGTGCACTTGAACTGGTAAACCCTTGACATTTTTTTATTTTGAAGGCAAAAAAAAACTATCTACTTCTACCTTTATCACTTCCAAGATTTCAGATTATGCTAGTGAACTCTTTTTATTCTCTACATAGAATAAATAACTGTTAAGATTAAGTTGTATGACAAAATTCATTCTCTAAGATATTGACATGAAATTGAAAACATGGTTTGAACCAGGATTAAGCAATATGATTCACCATGGGTTGTGGCATTGGAACAAGCTACACACAAACATTATTTTTGCACAAACAAAATTAGAAATCATGAGGGTTGTGAGTGATCATGTTTTAAGCTTTCTCATATTTCTCTTTGGTTCAGATTTGAGCATGGAGAACCAGTATCTTCTCTTCCTAATCTATTCCTACTGACAAGTCAAATTTAGATGTTTTGACAAGTTCTCTTTCACTAACCTATCAAAAATAAATTGAAAACATGTTCATCCATGATTAGGCTACATGACTGAACAATACTGTTTTTGAACAAGTAGTGGCATTTAGGCTTGCACAGTTTCACCAGTACTCTTTTTTGGGTATGGGGGTGTACCTCTTTTTCATCTTTTCTCTGTTTTTGTTTTTTCATATTGGATCAGCATTCTAAAACTAAAAACTAGAAAGATGCTCATAGTGATAAGCTTATTTTCTTGTCCATCTATCCTAATCTAACTTATTCATGGTATATATTCAGTCGATGAACTTTATTTTCCAATATAGCCAATCAAGTAGATAATTCCATGAGGGATCTTAGTTCAACTCTTTGAGGGTTTTGAAAAAATAAAAAGGCCACTCCCACCTCACTTGTGTTTGAATAGTAGTTTCTAAACTTTTCTTTAAACATTTCATCAAACTACTCTTGACATATTTTAATCCCTCTTCAACTTTCTCTAACAAATCAGCAAAGGGATCTTGAAATAATACCTGAATGTGAAGATTTGGAAAATAAGCTTGATCCAGGACTACTTCTTCTTCCACTTGGCTAAGCTTGAGATTCTTTCGGGAAAGAAAATCCACCTCTTCCTCATGATCATCAGAATTGGAAGCCTCATCATAGATTGCAATGTTGTCTTCCAGCAAACCTGATATGCTCTGATTTAGTGGGTTGAATACTGTGTGAAAGCCACCGTGTTGATGAGTGGTCGAACTCGGCAATAAATATTCTTGAGAAAGAAGTGCAACAAGTATTTTGTGATCATCAATTTCCAAGCCTTCATTTGCTTCCAAATTTTCTAAACTTTCCTCATCACTGTCATAGCTGCTATGCATATGCTAACTACTTTTGTCAAGTTGATGAAACTGAACTTCCTCTCACAAACGAACTGTTGATTTCTTTGCAAAATTAGCTTCTGTTTAGATATCATAATCATCAACATATTGATCAAACCTTGGAGAATCATCAATATAAGTAATGTCACCAACCATACATATTGGACTATCAATTTGTTTTTCTTCGAATTGATCTACAAATCCATTTTCTGCTCTATGGTAGATAGGATTAGGAGGAAAATAAATAGAAATGTTCTATTCATATGAAGGTTTAGAGTTTGACTACATGTTTATAAGTTGATTTATTTCCTCTTCAGTTAAAAAAGGAGGCATTTTTCTCTTTCTTTCGAAAGAACTACAATAGTTCTCTTTCTCTTGTGAAAGATGATTGAGAGGATGAATGTCTTCTTGAGCCTCAGCTAGAAGAGATGATGAATCATCACTTGTGCCTTTAGAGAGATCCTATGGGTTCTTTTTCATTCCTTGATTGATTTCATCTTCAACCAAATATTCTTAACTTTCGTGATAGTTAGCTTGAGCATGAGATTCATGGATTGCCTCTGATAGATTCTCAGGGTACCATTTTCTTTTGATAATCTGAAATGAATTAAAGCATAAGGGTAGAGACTCTAAATGTGCTGAATCCTTATTTATTTCAGATTTTGTAATCCCAACAGCTACACCAAGGTGTCTTAAGGGGAGAATTTCTAAATTTGAAAAAGGGTTTGCATTATCAATTTCTTCCCTTCCTAATTCTTTAGAGCATTCCACCTTATTTCCATTTGCAATTTTCTTGTAATGCTCTCTTAGTAGTGAAGCACAAGAATAGGAAGGTATCTAGTACTTACATGACAAATTTCAACATATTCTTCTTTGTAACCTTGCTCAACATGCATATTTTGATTGTTGTTCTTGCCCTGTAATGAATGATTTTGTTCTTCCCAAGGAAAAGGTATAGGTTGTTTTGAATAATCAACACCAACCTCAACCTTGTACTCTTCCTCTTTCCTGACAAGTATATGCATCATTTTTCTTATTATATCTGTCAACAGCTCTAGATTTACCTCTGAAGATATCAGTTTCTCTTGATCTACTTTGTATTTATCTATTACTCTTAGCTTTGCCTCCATGTTTAGTATGTTGGCTTCCACATCAACTGCTATCCTTTGCATTTCCTCCAAGGTCAAAGGATCTCTTTCTCCTAAAAATGCTCAAAATGCTCTGAAATTTGGTGAGCATACTGTACTAGGCATGAGGATTCCAAAAATGAAAATTTATCCCTCTGAGGATGTCTGAGGAAAAAGCGTAGCACTAGGGGTGCTGAGCTTATAGGCCTCAAAATTTGCAAAGTACCAAAAATTGTCAAAATTATCCCAACATTGGTGGACACCTTCATCATGGGGTTTGAGAAGCCTGTAGAAAATATTGAAATCAAGATTCCAAGGTTTACTTGGTCATTTTCCTCTTTGAGTGCATGTACCTTGGCAAGGGCTCTCTTGAGTTTAGCCTTTGAATTTGATTTTGCAATGCATAGTGCTTGTTCATCTTCTTTTGGAGGTAAAGGTTCCTCTTTACCTTT